>OY992532.1:228982702-229469489 GCA_963921185.1 Dasysyrphus tricinctus
GCACATGCAACTTGCACATGCAACTTGCACATGCAACTTGCACAAGGAACTTGCACATGCAACTTGCACATGCAACTTGCACATGCAACTTGCACATGCAACATGCACATGCAACTTGCACATGCAACTTGCACATGCAACTTGCACATGCAACTTGCACATGCAACTTGCACATGCAACTTGCACATGCAACTTGCACATGCAACAACTTGCACATACAACTTGCACATGCCACTTGCACATGCAACTTGCACATGCAACTTGCACATGCAACTTGCACATGCAACTTGCACATGCAACATGCACATGCAACTTGCACATGCAACTTGCACATGCAACTTGCACATGCAACTTGCACATGCAATTTGCACATGCAACTTGCACATGCAACTTGCACATGCAACTTGCACATGCAACTTGCACATGCAACTTGCACATGCAACTTGCACATGCAACTTGCACATGCAACATGCACATGCAACTTGCACATGCAACTTGCACATGCAACTTGCACATGCAACTTGCACATGCAACTTGCACATGCAACTTGCACATGCAACTTGCACATGCAACTTGCACATGCAACAACTTGCACATACAACTTGCACATGCCACTTGCACATGCAACTTGCACATGCAACTTGCACATGCAACTTGCACATGCAACTTGCACATGCAACATGCACATGCAACTTGCACATGCAACTTGCACATGCAACTTGCACATGCAACTTGCACATGCAATTTGCACATGCAACTTGCACATGCAACTTGCACATGCAACTTGCACATGCAACTTGCACATGCAACTTGCACATGCAACTTGCACATGCAACTTGCACATGCAACTTGCACATGCAACTTGCACATGCAACTTGCACATGCAACTTGCACGCAACTTGCACATGCAACTTGCACATGCAACTTGCACATGCAACTTGCACATGCAACTTGCACATGCAACTTGCACATGCAACTTGCACATGCAACTTGCACATGCAACTTGCACATGCAACTTGCACATGCAACTTGCACATGCAACAACTTGCACATACAACTTGCACATGCCAATTGCACATGCAACTTGCACATGCAACTTGCACATGCAACTTGCACATGCAACTTGCACATGCAACTTGCACATGCAACTTGCACATGCAACTTGCACATGCAACATGCACATGCAACTTGCACATGCAACTTGCACATGCAACTTGCACATGCAACATGCACATGCAACTTGCAACTTTCACATGCAACTTGCACATGCAACTTGCACATGCAACTTGCACATGCAACTTGCACATGCAACTTGCACATGCAACTTGCACATGCAACTTGCACATGCAACTTGCACATGCAACTTGCACATGCAACTTGCACATGCAACTTGCACATGCAACTTGCACATGCAACTTGCACATGCAACTTGCACATGCAACTTGCACATGCAACTTGCACATGCAACTTGCACATGCAACTTGCACTTGCACATGCAACTTGCACATGCAACTTGCACATGCAACTTGCACATGCAACTTGCACATGCAACTTGCACATGCAACTTGCACATGCAACATGCACATGCAACTTGCACATGCAACATGCACATGCAACTTCCACATGCAACTTGCACATTCAACTTGCACACGCAACTTGCGCATGCAACTTGCACATGCAACTTGCACATGCAACTTGCATGCAACTTGCACATGCAACTTGCACATGCAACTTGCACATGCAACTTGCACATGCAACTTGCACATGCAACTTGCACATGCAACTTGCACATGCAACTTGCACATGCAACTTGCACATGCAACTTGCACATGCAACTTGCACATGCAACTTGCACATGCAACTTGCACATGCAACTTGCACATGCAACTTGCACATGCATTTTGCACATGCAACTTGCACTTGCACATGCAACTTGCACATGTAACTTGCACATGCAACTTGCACATGCAACATGCACATGCAACTTGCACATGCAACTTGCACATGCAACTTGCACATGCAACTTGCACATGCAACTTGCACATGCAACTTGCACATGCAACTTGCACATGCAACTTGCACATGCAACTTGCACATGCAACTTGCACATGCAACTTGCACATGCAACTTGCACATGCAACTTGCACATGCAACTTGCACATGCAACTTGCACATGCAACTTGCACATGCAACAACTTGCACATACAACTTGCACATGCCACTTGCACATGCAACTTGCACATGCAACTTGCACATGCAACTTGCACATGCAACTTGCACATGCAACTTGCACATGCAACTTGCACATGCAACTTGCACATGCAACATGCACATGCAACTTGCACATGCAACTTGCACATGCAACTTGCACATGCAACATGCACATGCAACTTGCAACTTGCACATGCAACTTGCACATGCAACTTGCACATGCAACTTGCACATGCAACTTGCACATGCAACTTGCACATGCAACTTGCACATGCAACTTGCACATGCAACTTGCACATGCAACTTGCACATGCAACTTGCACATGCAACTTGCACATGCAACTTGCACATGCAACTTGCACATGCAACTTGCACATGCAACTTGCACATGCAACTTGCACATGCAACTTGCACATGCAACTTGCACATGCAACTTGCACATGCAACTTGCACATGCAACTTGCACATGCAACATGCACATGCAACTTGCACATGCAACATGCACATGCAACTTCCACATGCAACTTGCACATTCAACTTGCACATGCAACTTGCGCATGCAACTTGCACATGCAACTTGCACATGCAACTTGCACATGCAACATGCACATGCAACTTGCAACTTGCACATGCAACTTGCACATGCAACTTGCACATGCAACTTGCACATGCAACTTGCACATGCAACTTGCACATGCAACTTGCACCTGCAACTTGCACCTGCAACTTGCACATGCAACTTGCACATACTACTTGCACATGCCACTTGCACATGCAACTTGCACATGCAACTTGCACATGCAACTTGCACATGCAACTTGCACATGCAACTTGCACATGCAACTTGCACATGCAACTTGCACATGCAACTTGCACATGCAACTTGCACATGCAACTTGCACATGCAACTTGCACATGCAACTTGCACATGCAACAACTTGCACATACAACTTGCACATGCCACTTGCACATGCAACTTGCACATGCAACTTGCACATGCAACTTGCACATGCAACTTGCACATGCAACTTGCACATGCAACTTGCACATGCAACTTGCACATGCAACTTGCACATGCAATTTGCACATGCAACTTGCACATGCAACTTGCACATGCAACTTGCACATGCAACTTGCACATGCAACTTGCACATGCAACTTGCACATGCAACTTGCACATGCAACTTGCACATGCAACTTGCACATGCAGCTTGCACATGCAACTTGCACATGCAACTTGCACATGCAACTTGCACATGCAACTTGCACATGCAACTTGCACATGCAACTTGCACATGCAACTTGCACATGCAACTTGCACATGCAACTTGCACATGCAACTTGCACATGCAGCTTGCACATGCAACTTGCACATGCAACTTGCACATGCAACTTGCACATGCAACTTGCACATGCAACTTGCACATGCAACTTGCACATGCAACTTGCACATGCAACTTGCACATGCAACTTGCACATGCAACTTGCACATGCAACTTGCACATGCAGCTTGCACATGCAACTTGCACATGCAACTTGCACATGCAACTTGCACATGCAACTTGCACATGCAACTTGCACATGCAACTTGCACATGCAACTTGCACATGCAACTTGCACATGCAACTTGCACATGCAACTTGCACATGCAACATGCACATGCAACTTGTACATGCAACTTGCACATGCAACTTGCACATGCAACTTGCACATGCAATTTGCACATGCAACTTGCACATGCAACTTGCACATGCAACTTGCACATGCAACTTGCACATGCAACATGCACATGCAACTTGCAACTTGCAACTTGCACATGCAACTTGCACATGCAACTTGCACATGCAACTTGCACATGCAACTTGCACATGCAACTTGCACATGCAACTTGCACATGCAACTTGCACCTGCAACTTGCACATGCAACTTGCACATGCAACTTGCACATGCAACTTGCACATGCAACTTGCACATGCAACTTGCACATGCAACTTGCACATGCATTTTGCACATGCAACTTGCACTTGCACATGCAACTTGCACATGCAACTTGCACATGCAACTTGCACATGCAACATGCACATGCAACTTGCACATGCAACTTGCACATGCAACTTGCACATGCAACTTGCACATGCAACTTGCACATGCAACTTGCACATGCAATTTGCACATGCAACTTGCACATGCCACTTGCACATGCAACTTGCACATGCAACTTGCACATGCAACTTGCACATGCAACTTGCACATGCAACTTGCACATGCAACAACTTGCACATACAACTTGCACATGCCACTTGCACATGCAACTTGCACATGCAACTTGCACATGCAACTTGCACATGCAACTTGCACATGCAACTTGCACATGCAACTTGCACATGCAACATGCACATGCAACTTGCACATGCAACTTGCACATGCAACTTGCACATGCAACATGCACATGCAACTTGCAACTTGCACATGCAACTTGCACATGCAACTTGCACATGCAACTTGCACATGCAACTTGCACATGCAACTTGCACATGCAACTTGCACATGCAACTTGCACATGCAACTTGCACATGCAACTTGCACATGCAACTTGCACATGCAACTTGCACATGCAACTTGCACATGCAACTTGCACATGCAACTTGCACATGCAACTTGCACATGCAACTTGCACATGCAACTTGCACATGCAACTTGCACATGCAACTTGCACTTGCACATGCAACTTGCACATGCAACTTGCACATGCAACTTGCACATGCAACTTGCACATGCAACTTGCACATGCAACTTGCACATGCAACTTGCACATGCAACTTGCACATGCAACTTGCACATGCAACTTGCACATGCAACTTGCACATGCAACATGCACATGCAACTTGCACATGCAACATGCACATGCAACTTCCACATGCAACTTGCACATTCAACTTGCACATGCAACTTGCGCATGCAACTTGCACATGCAACTTGCACATGCAACTTGCATGCAACTTGCACATGCAACTTGCACATGCAACTTGCACATGCAACTTGCACATGCAACTTGCACATGCAACTTGCACATGCAACTTGCACATGCAACTTGCACATGCAACTTGCACATGCAACTTGCACATGCAACTTGCACATGCAACTTGCACATGCAACATGCACATGCAACTTGCACATGCAACTTGCACATGCAACTTGCACATGCAACTTGCACATGCAACTTGCACATGCAACTTGCACATGCAACTTGCACATGCAACTTGCACATGCAACTTGCACATGCAACTTGCACATGCAACTTGCACATGCAACTTGCACATGCAACTTGCACATGCAACATGCACATGCAACTTGCACATGCAACTTGCACATGCAACTTGCACATGCAACTTGCACATGCAACTTGCACCTGCAACTTGCACATGCAACTTGCACCTGCAACTTGCACATGCAACTTGCACATGCAACTTGCACATGCAACTTGCACATGCAACTTGCACATGCAACTTGCACATGCATTATGTACATGCCACATGCACATGCAACATGGACATGCAACATGCATTATGCACATGAAACCAGTGATGGGAACTATCGAATAAAATCTATCGAATTATTCGATAGTAGCTAAATGTTCATTTATTCGTTTGTATGTAGTTATACATTCGTTCATTCAGTAATGCAATTTTCGTTCAATCGCTTTTTTACTCGATATTTAATTTGAACGATTTAAGTATACATGCATCATGCACATTTTTTAATTGAATTTAAGTATACTTTCTCACTCGACTACTACTACTACTACTAGTTCCGATTCTGGAATCGTTCATTGGCTTTTCGTTTGATTACTTTTTTGGCCCATAGTATTACTGAACGATTTTATATTACTTTTTTTGTGTTGTTCTTGTTAGTCTGATATTACTGTTACTAATTCAATTCATTAATTTCACTCGCATCTTGCTCTTTCTGGTATAGTTTTGGGTTGTTTTACTATACTATATTTTCTATGCGCTATGCATTGAAAATTTGGAATAATAGTGTAAATTTGATATCTGAGATTTGAGTGAAACTTGATATATGTTTATATTGTTTAAGTTTATTAATTCATCGATATCGTGGGCATCATTTGATGGAATTTGTCAGTTAATAGTCTAGCGAATAGAAGACAGACTCTACTTTGACACCCAAAAAGTATTTTTCTTAAATGTCACCCAAAATCCCTAAAATTGCTCTTTTCCGGAGATAATAATAAAATTTTAGATTTTTCGATTTTTTTGAGGTTTTTTTTAATCCATCGCCATATTTGGGTATAAATTGACAGTTTTCATGGACAAATAATTATTCTTTGATGCAGAAAGAGTTTCACGTTTCACCCAAAGCCCTAAAATTGCCCTTTTCCGGAGCAATAAATAAAATCACTATATTTTCATATTTTTAAGGAGTTTGTTTAATCCATTGACATTGCAGCCATCCGTTTGTGAAATTTGACAGTTTATGATTTTAAAAATAGAAGAACTATTCTTCTTTGATGCACACAGAGTATTTTGTTCAAAATAATACCTGGAAAGTTCGAAAATTTCTCTTTTTGTGGTCAAAACAAGATCTCAATTTGTTCGTATTTTTTTAAAAGTTTTTAATCTATTGTCATCGTAGCCATCCTTTGATGAATTTGACAGGTTATGGCTTGACAGAAAGGGAATGTTTTCTGAGTGATAAATAAAATAATCCGATACTTTTTGGCTTTCTTTTTTCATAGTTTTCAATTTTCTTTTAAATAGTAAAAAAATATTTGTACCACTAACTCCGGTCGTATTTGTTTAAAAACGTATCTACAAGTATCATTTTCCCAAAAACAATCAACATCTTACTCTATTTCAACCGAATAAATGAATGAATGAATTCGTTCGATAGTTGAAATCATTCAGTTACTAACTATCGATAGTTCAAATCATTCGATAGTTCCCATCACTACCCTTTTCTAAATTTCTAAGTAAAATTCATTGAAATTCTACAAATATGTGGGTATAGTTCCGTTTAATATTTATTAAAGTTAAATAACCCAATTAACCTGGCCACTTAGATTCGAAACAAAATCTGTTAGTTTTTTTCCACGAAAAACCAATTAGGCGCGTAAATCCAACAAAAAAAAAACTCCATTATGTCCATAACAAAAAAATACCCCTCTCAGATGATATTTGATCTGCCCTTTAACCCTCATAGCAACCTGGTTTCAATAGTTGCGGTCATTTGCCCAAAGTTCTCAAACCAACTATATTATACCACAACCATTCTCCCATTATTCCTGAAAAATCGAATTGAAATTTTATTCATTCAGTTATGTGGATTTAATTGCCATGGCAAATGATGTTTAGTCCTGGACAATATTGCATGGAATCGAAAGCGATAACGATGTACACAGCATGCTACATGAAGCCCCCATTTATAGTGTTCTTTCAGTAGTAGTTGTAGATGTAGTTGAAGTTGCATTTGCAGTTGCAGTTAGAGAATCAAGCTTATACAAAAAGATACATTATGATGGTAGAACAAAAACGTACAGAAGCTAATGATGTGAACTGAGTTTGGGAACACCAACACTCGGCTATTGGACAATATGTACATGGACAAATGCACAAACTTGTTCGCCGGGGTCAATTCGAAGCACAGGGGCGAGTTGAAATAATTTACAGTTTCATGATTGCATGTCACGTAGGTACTCGGCAGCTACAATTTGCAACACATTACAGCTTGGATCTGGTACTTTGGACCACCAACATTTCACATCCGCCATCCACCCATCAGAGGCCGCACAGGGTTTAATGGCGTTCTGATGTTTTCTCCAGCAGCACAGTTTGTTAACTCTTTTTGAAGTATAGAGAATCATGAGGACAGGGAATGTGACGCAGGGGAGAGAGATAGTGAATTTACAAATGTATTTTGTTCGAGAATTGCAAAGGACACGATTCGCCACTTTTTGACTTTACATTTTTGAATGTAGGTACCTACCCGAAGCCCTGAAAATTTGTTCTACTATGCCCAAGAACAATGTTCACTGCTACAACCATCATGACATCAAGGACCACCTAAGGTGGAAACAAACAAAAAAATGAGCTCTGGGCAATCGATTACGTAATGCCGAACTGTTTTTTTTTTTTGTCTGTCTTTTTTTGGTATCCTACTGTGTTGCTTGCTGGTCCTACTTCTGTCACATAGCCTGAACATTGAAACATATTGAAGTGGAGCATTTTGTCCTGTTAACTGTTAATTGGATTTAATCGAAATCTCTGGTCCTATATATGAAAAGACTTGCTGAATGTGACAGAATAAAAGAGTCATTGAGGTTTACTGGAACGGATGTACCTACATATTAAGGTGGAATTACTTTATTTGGGTCCAACGAACTGAGTAGGGTAGGGAAATCGGTTCGAATCGAAAGAAAGGAAATAATACCCGATGTGACATCCTCCTTTGAAGCTGATGAGGACACTTTTAAGGATATTTCAGTTGGCAATAATATTGTTTTTTTTTTACAATAAATTATTTCTGATTGACATGGAACTTATCAACCAAAATGGTGACTTTTTCAAGACTGGCACTAATGTAAAAGAAAATGCTTCCTTACACCTTCAAGAGACTGTGGGTAAATTCATATGGCTTTTATCGAAATAATATATGTTGAGTTACAGAGGAACCTTCAGAAATAATTAAAAAGTTGGAGTGAAAATGATGCTTTTTAAATGGAAGATTAAGTTAAGTTTTAAGCTTTAATCATAGAATATGAAGAAAATTTGAAAAAATAAGTTCTTCTGTAACTAAGTGGAGCGACTAAATATACTTCAAGATAAAAGTCAAATGAGCTTTTCGTCCTGGAACGATAATTGGGCTTATCAATTGCTTACTTAAGTTGGCGCTACAGTAAGGAGTTGACCTGGGTCTCAACCAACAAGCCTCTATTTTTTTTCCTGCATTTGCTTCTTTCGCTCATACTAAATTGTCTTCATATTTTGCCGTCCCTGCAGAAGTACCACAGGGTTTCCATTCTTGGACCGCTATTATTTTCGCTATTTTCAAAACCTCTCGGACATTTGTTCCTGCGTCCGTCCTTGGCTCTCATGCTTAGTTGTCTTCACATCTAGAAGTGCCAGTAGGAGTACCACAGGGTTCCATTCTAGGGCCACTATTATTTTCGGTGTATGTTAATGAAATTCCTCATCTAGTTAGGTTTTGCAGTGTTCATATGTTTGCAGACGACGTTCAATTGCCGTCGCGGTGACTTCCCGGCTTCGTATGGCGACTTTAGTTGGGAAGCAACAACAGGCCTCGGATACGGACGGACTTACTGTTGACAAACCTAGCAAACGAAATAAGGACAACGAACTTCAGATCTGCACGTGAAATATTCTGTCTCTCTATAGACCACATGCTGCCAAACATTTAGCAGAAGCCCTAGACTGCTACGAAGCAGACATCACCGCGATCCAAGAAGTGCGATGGCCGGGCAAAAGAAAGCTCAAAGACTGCGACATTTACTACGGTGACTTTTACAGACCACAAAGGCAGCATCTTTTTGGATGTGGATTCAGCGGCAGATTTATACAAGAAGTCTTGAGTTTCAACTATGTGAACAAGCACCTCACGACAATTTGCATCGAGGCTAAATTTGCCGATATGCACGCATGTCCTCACAGAGGAGAAAGATGATGACACCAAGGATGAGTTCTACGAGATCCTGGATAAGACATATGAGCAATGCCCTAACTATGACATTGAAATTGTCTTGGGTGATTTTAGTGCCAAGCTAGGATGAAAAGGCGTTTTTGGTGGCACAATCGGAAGATATAACCTGCACGACACCACTTCCGATAATGGAATCAGGTCAATTGACTTCGCTGCGGGGTGAAACGTTGTGGTAGCTGGAACGCAGTTCCCGCATCACAATACATATACACAAGGGCATATGGCGAATTCCTGGTCAATCAACCGCCAACCAGATTGACCACACTGCGATCGACCCAAGGCACTCCTCCAGTACCAAGGATGTCCACCGAGCATTCCGAGTAGCCCCTTGCTCGACGAAGAATGCTGGCAAGTACATGCAGCCAAACAACAGGCATACAAAGCGTCCCTACATAGAAAGACCAGAGCTGCTCGCGAGGTCTACGTGCAGAAAAGAAGAGAGGAACACAAGCTTCTAAGATGGAAAAAGAAAGAGCATGAGAAGCACGCGATCGAGGAATTAGAGAGATGCCATTGCTGGAAGGAACTTTTACCAAATAGTAAAAAGAACCGCCCAGGGTTACAAGGCCCGAACCGAAGCTTGCAAGGATAATCAGGGGAACATCGAGGTAGATTTGCAGTTGGTGCTGAGGATATGGAAAAATTATTTCTGCAAATGTTATTACGGCGATAACGAATCGAATTCCGCTACCAGGCAGATTGCACCTTTTAACTTCGACGACTTAGGCCAATGATTCCGTCCACCCGATCTCGACGAAGTAAAGATAGTTATATCTAAACTAAAGTCCAATAAAGCTGCTGGAGCTGATGGCCTTGCGGCTGAGCTATTCAAAGCAGCTGGTGATGAATTGGTTAGGAGTATGCCCCAGCTCATCTGTAAAATATGATCGGAGTTAAGCATGCCCGATGAATGGAACCTCAGCATTGTTTGTCCGATCCTCAAGAAAGGCGATCCTCTTGACTGCTCCAACTACAGATGCTTAACTCTTCTTTATATTGCCTACAAGATCTTCTCTGCCGTACTTTTTTGAACACCTGAAGCCATTCGTCAACAACTTGATAGGTCCATATCGGTGTGGTTTTAGGCCAGGGAAATCCACCATCGACCAAATATTCGCACTGTGGCAGATCTTGGAAAAAACCCAGGAGTTTTAAATCGACACCTACCACCTTTCATCGATTTTAAGGCTGCGTATGATAGCATCTTTAGAGACGAGCTGTTTAGAGCAATGTCTAGTTTTGGCATCCCTTCCAAACTCGTCCATTTGTGCAGGATGACGATGGAGAATGCACGCTGAAAGGACACCCAACACCGACGTCTCGGACAGAACATCACTATAGACAGCGATACCAGTGCTGAGATCACGAAGGATTACTCTTGCCAATCACTATTTCTTTGGACTAAGAAGGCAATTAAGAAGCAAAGCCGGTTCTGATGTATGGTGCAGAAGGCATGGATACTTTTAACGGTGGATGAGAACGCGGTAGGCTGTTTTGAGAAAAAATTCTCCGGGTGATTTTTGGTTCCGTCTGCATAGATGGGGAATGGAGAAGAAGATACAACAGTGATACCAACCTAGCCACAAAAGCCAACGATTGCGATGGCTGGGTCACCTAGAGCAAATGGACACTAATGCTCCGGTCTGGAAAGTCTTTGAATTCAATCCCGTGGGACAGCGCAGTTGAGGTGGACAGTGAAAAAGGCGGTGCACGCAAGTGGAAGAGGACCTATACTAACATGGCCAGCTAGCTAGAAACTGAGCCGGCTGGAAGAATCTTGTTGGTTGAGGCCCTGGTCCACCCCGGACTGTAGCTCCACCTTAAGTAAGTAAGCCATCCTTCAATGGAATTTGCCAGTTAATGGCTTGACGGATGGAAGGAAAACTATATTTTGAGGGAAAAAGTGTATTTTGGTCCACATTTTACCAAACTGCCCAATAATGGCCTTTTTCCGGAGAAGTAAAAGCTGAACATTTTCTGATTTTTAGGGATTTTTTGATTTTTTAGTTACTTCTTATTTTAACCATACAATTTAGTACATATCAGCCCTGTCGCCTTGATTTCATAACCTGCACTAAAGCTAGATGTTTATTTTACCATAAACTTGTGCTTTTCAAAACAATCAATTCAATTATCCCGACACTTTGTTCAACCAAAATCGATTATAACTAAAAATTGCTTTCTAACACCTACATTCTTTGCCCGTGCAGCCATCAGCATCATTATATTCAACACCAAAAAAATTGTTACCCTTTTTAAAATTCAAAGAAGAAACAAACCTCAAAATTTCCATAATTTTTTTTTATCAACATAATGCAATTTCTTCCAACTAAGCTAACCGTAGCAGTATACCTACCTACCTACCAATTCATGTGTACATAAATCACCATGCGATGAATTTAAATGATAAATCGTTTGCTATACTTTATGAAAGTAATTGCAGAATACTTAAGGACCCACGTCTAACTCGATGAATTGACACAAAACCATGCACGGATTCAGAGAGGTTCAACCTAGGAACAAATGGTTTTCAGGGCCTTCCATAAACTTCTTACTATACCTAAGTTTCAGAGAGAAACTATATCAGTCTTTAGTCCACACAAACTTAGCTTTTCATCTTGGCGATTTCACTTGAATAATCAGTGGATTAGTGAAGATCCTATCAGTACGCTAGTTTTTGTTAAATTTTTCAACATTTTATAATGATTTTTTGAACTAAATTCAAGTTCCCAACAATTAAACCTGGAAATTCAACCCAGGGCCAGAGCCTATCAAGATCTATAAAAATGTTGAAAAGAAAACGGTTAGGATAAACTACATTTAAATAAATATAACCTGCTGCAATCTCAAAAAAAAAAAAAAAAATCGATTACCTACTTTTAAAAATTAAACCTTCACCCTTCGAAATGCGGACCTGCATCAGGAGAATTTACATACTTCGATAATAACGATGCGTGGTTTTTTCATTCACCTGTATTCATCTCAACTTATAAGGATTTTTTTTTTGTAATACTAATCGATAAATCCATTCATAGTTGACGTTGGTTGAGGACGAGGAGAGTGCTCAAGAACACTTTTATATTTGCCAGGATTTATATGGATTTTAGAAAGTTTTTTTTTTCATATGATGAAAACTCTGTTTGAATAAAGAATGAGCACTAATAGCGGGGGGTTTCCGTTGTGGTAAGCGCAGTACTTGTAGCAAAACATTCAACAGAATAGTCATACAAATAAAAATTGAAGATACTACTTGGGAATATTAAACTTTGGTTTCATTTAAGGGCCTTTAAGCTTTTAAAGGCAAATTCATAGATAAATTAGATTTCATCGATTTCGAGCAAAATTTCAAATTGATTTGCCCCAAGATTTTGGATTAAATAAATTTATCATGATATCGGGTTTTATTTACTTGAAGGAATAAATCATGTCCATTTCAAATGATTTGAAATTTTCTTAGAAAAGCCTAATCTTCGGCACTCTCAAATTCATAAATTTATTGATCGATTGCACTTATGTGGGTTACTCTCTTTTTGAGAAGATAATAGAAACACTTAATAGTTATTTATCGAGCTTAAGACAGCTTGTTAAGTCGATTTCTGTTACGCACACGAGTAAGGTTCAGATATTTTTGGTGTTAATTGTTCTTCTTAGAGATGGCAGTTAGAGCAAATATGTAAGTGGTTTTTAAAATTTCCTTTTTCTTCACCTCTGATTTAAAGAGCATCAAGTTGTCTTATCGGAATTAAATCCATTTTGTATTAAACAATTTTTTTCTCGTTGCATTAAAAAGTGCTAAATGTGTTAAATGCTTACTGTATTTATTTTGGAAATTTCAGGTTTGAGTACTGGGTTGAATGGGCTCTGAGATCCAGGCGTGTGTGGGACATTTTCAAGAAAAATATGCCATCGAATTACTCAATAAACTTTAATTAGTTCTAGAAGTTTTGCAGTCTAGAACCAGGACTTTAGTGATTCAAGAGTTTATAAAAAAAAAAAGAATGCAACTTCGAGGGTAATCGTGTAAGCTGAAATTGGTTTTAACCCCTCCCTAAATAAGCTCCTCGGATCACATATTACCGATTCCGAGATCATTTGAGTGTATAGGTTGGCCTTCCACCTGCTAGACTGTTTAAACAAACCGTTTTTCAGTTTCAACTTTGAATTTTTTAAACGGTCTGGCAGGGCGATCTAAACTTACACTCAAAAGGTCTCAATCAAACCAGCCAGACCAATACCAACCAAACCAGCCAGACCAACAGCTACGCCATCCATGAATCTCAATAATGAAGTACAGCGTATTTTCGAATTCAATCTCCTGTCCGTCATGGAGAAAGCCCGGAGTGCCGTGCCACCTAACTATTGTGAATTGAACGAATGAGCAAATTGCGTGGCACTGGCCACTTTCATCTTCCAGTTATGCAACTACAGAAGCTCCGCATTCTGACGTATAATGTGAATTCATTATGCAGCCTGGAGAAGAGGACGTCATTTAATTTGTTTATGAAGAGGACTAATCTGGACATCGACCTAATCAGTAAGACTAACGTTACAAAATGCAACAACATCAACATTGGCTACAAAACTTTCTGGTAGGACAAGGGTGAGGACCGAAGAGGGATGGCAATCTACGTAGGGAACAACATTTCCCGCAACTCCAGCGAAACCATGATGACAGGTCTCCAAAACAGCGAAATCACAGCTGTCACCATACAACTAGGAAGGTAGACTCTCACTATCATCAGCGTGTACTTAAAATGCAAATCCAGCATGAGAAACATCCACAGCGATCTTCACGTTCTCAACAGTATCCTTAGAAGAAGCACTTATGGACTCATCTGTGGTGATATCAACGCAAGGCATCACCTATGGCTGAATACTGCTGTCACCAACGAAGGCAAGGCGATTGCTAACTGGCTGGATACCAAAAGCTATCGGCACTCATCGGTTGTTTTTTAAAAACTCAAACCAACCCCCCAGAACACCATCAACAGTAGATTTCTTTATTTTTTCATTAAATGTTATTCATATTCTTCCAGATATCAGCAACTTTACCTGTACAATAGTACCTAGTGACTCGGACGATGAAGCTGTCCAGCTAAGCATCAAACTCCATCAAACCATCTTCCTAGCGACAGAACCAGTAGAAAATTTCATCAATTACAAGAGACTGGATGTTAACAGGCTACAAAAAGACGTTGAAGACACCATTACGGTTCCACCAGAAAACAGGAATCTGGACAACATTGAAATTGAAACAGCCATCGACTGTCTGGAACTGTCTATTTCGAGCACATTGCATAGCCAAAAGCAGCCCAAGACGTCAAACGATAGATATCAGCACCTTCCTCAGTAAAACCGAAACCTACATATATACCCATAGACAACGACTTAGGAAACGCCTTCAAAGGATCCACCAGCGAGAACTCAACACAACCAACAGTGACTACCAGTACCAGACAGTGTGGAGTAAACTTCAGTGCATCAGCATTATCCAACACCACAACAACAACCAATTCCCGAAGAAACTGCAGTCAATCGAACCTGGACCTGACGCATTCAAGAACACCAACAGCTGATCGGCTAAAAATCACCAATGCCTGAGATGATCATTACCAACATTTAAGAAGTAACAACAGTACTGGACAAAGTTGAAGCCTTCGCTTCCCATTTCGAAGGAAACTTCATGCCAAGTCTATCTGATGATCCAGTCTTCCTTGGCGTAATTGAAGCATCCATCCAGCAGATACTGATACCAAATTGGAAAGGGCGATGTTTAGCGACACCAATCCTGCAAGCGATCCAGTGAGCACCCCAGAGGAGATAGCTGAGATTATTGGCATTTCCAAACCTAAGATGTCAGCTAGACCGAATGGGGTATACAACTTTGTTCTAAAAGGGCTTCCACAAATGGTGATGGTGTTTTTAACCATCATCTTCAACAACTGCATCAACAAAATTTACTTTCCTTAGAAGTGGAAAGCTGCCAAAATCGTGGAGATTCCCAAGAAAGGTGAAAGGAACATGATCACTAACTACAGGCCGATATCCCTCCTCAACAATCTGAGTAAGCTCTTGGAAAAGCTGATACTCAGGAAGCTCAAGAAATTCTGCAGCGAAAACAACATCATCCCAGACATGCAGTTCGGTTTCCGTGAAAAATATTCAACCCTGCATCCGCTCCTGAAGTTTCATTATAACATCGCCACATTTTTTAACAACAATCAAATTATTGTCGGATGCTTCTTGGATGTCGAGAAAGCATTCGACAGTATGAAAAATAAGATCATACCACGGCTATACAAACTGACAAAATTTTTATTTTTCAACGATGCAAAATTGAAAATTTGACATAAAATGTTTGTAAAACAATTTTTCATTTAAAAAAATGAATAAGTATCTATCAATGTAGGTGTAACGTGTTCCTAAGTTTAAAATTTTTTCTAGATAAATAAAAGCATTAATCATTAATATTAACATACATAATGTATGTATGGACGTCGTGCAATACCTTCTTTATTTATTCACCCGTATAAATAGGTACATACTTACTTTCGTACATCGATATTTTTTCTGAAAATTATTTATCATGCAAAATGCCAACGACCTATGTATGAATCAGCATAATTTTGGCCTACATTTTACTCGAAAGTATTTTCAACCAATCAATCAATCACTTCCGTACGAAAAAAAAAAATTATGTCAAAAATTAATTGTAACACAACGCTAAGCCTTCTGTTTTTGTTTCATTAATCAATCACCTGAGCCCACTATGCAACATTTATGTACAGGAACCTACACACATATTTCATTGGTAAGTTGATTTAATCTTTAACACATTCAAAGTTATAGCGCAATTCCTGTTCAAATTGCTGATTCCAATATTTAATCCACGGAAATCCATGTGCTAACTTAAATCCTAAGGTAATACAATACAAATAAATTAAGAGAGAAGAAAATTTCTATTTAAGGCTTTACTTCAACGGCAACAACTTCTTGTATGTTAATTTTAACTCTTTGTCCATATTCAAGTGTCATCCAACGCTATTGGTTTTATTAGAAATAAAGGAACGCGTTGGACAAGTCATCCCTAGCTCAAGCTTATTACCACCTCGTAATTTTATATAAATCTTTTTTCTACGAGTGGGCAAAATTCAGGGGTGGATTTGATTCAAAAGGAAATTATTGAACAAGATTAGGAAGCTAGCTATCAATGACAAATTTAAGATTTAGTCTTGGAAAGTAGAAATTTGAATATCATATCAGAGACTGTCACCAGAAGTGTAAAAATGACCCAATTTTAACAAATGTAACGCCAATTGATTTGTCTCGATAGGTACGCCATTTTATTTTGTATTTTTTTTTTTTGTATTTACCGTTGTAAAAAAGTTATGATGAAAAAAGAGGGAAGTGCAAAAAAAAAGCTTTGAAAATGTTTGGACTGTCACCAGGATCGTAATAATGCATCAATTTTGAAAAATTAAACGGAAATCGAGTTGTTGTAACAAAATCTCGATAATGATATTCCATTCTTTATTTTCACTTGCGATATAGGTACTATAAGGCAAGTTTTGGATTCGTGAAAAAAAAATTTGAGATAACAATCAAACATGATATTACGATGATAGAGAACCTCAAAAAAGTGGGTGGCACAATTCTGTCTGCCTGCCTGTCTGTTCGTCTACAGCCTAAACGGCTTGATCGATTTTCTTCAAACTTGGTACATACTGGTTTTTGGTGATTATGCCCACACGTTTTTTTCCTTTTTTTTAGAACCAAAAATAACGGTACCTGCCATACAATTTTTTTAGTAATTTTACATCATCGTATTTTTCTCAAAAACGTCGAGCCGACACTTTTCTAAAAAAGAATTCAACAAATTTATTTTTGTGAAGTCTTTCTTTGGGTGGAAAACCATTTTTCAAAAATGGTTATTAATGGTACCTCCCAAAGAACCATTTTTTTAATTTTTGATTCTCTTCAAAATGATACTACCGATTTCAATTATTTTTTTTATACAGAAGCTTCCAAAAAATATAAATAGTTTTGAGTACCAAAATTTGGATTTTTAAAAAATATTTCAATTTTTTTTTTGGAAAATCAAATGTTTCGAAAACGATATGATCGATTTTTTTGAAACTCGATATTTAAGTGTTTTTTAGTACTCTCAAAAATATTTTTAGAAAAAATTTTACATTTTTGAAAAAATAACGGTACCTTCAATACAAAAGTTAAAAAACCCCAGAGGAAAATATTTTGTTGCTTAAAAACGACTCCTACGATTTTGATTAACTTTTTTCATATACTTAAACTAGTACGATCTACCACCAAAATTATAAAATTTTACACTTACCAACTATGAATTGAACCTGTAATAGAACGTATTTTTTTATTTTGAATTTTCTCGTTATCGGCTGAACGGATTTAGATGAATTTTTGTATATTCAAAATTCAGATAAGATCAAATAATATTGCATATCAAAATTTTCAAAAAAAAAGTTTTTGGATTTTTAAAAAAAGGTTCAAAATTTTTTTTTGAAAATTCGATATCTCAAAAACGACGGGTTGACAATTTTTTTCAAATTTTGTTTTTATATACCTACACATAAATATAAAATTTAGATTTACATACCAAAATTTGTTCTTAAAAATGTTTTAAGAAATTTATATACATATAAAAAAACTAATTTTTTAAAAACTGCTTTAACGATTTAAAATATTTTGTTCCCATACAATCGTATTTAATCAAGAATCAAGATGGCATTCTTTTTTTCCACCTCAAACTGTGGTTGTTTTATCCAATTTAAATGTCGTATTTCATGCTTCTCTACACTTTTCTCTCATAATTTCCCTGTTTTTATACACAGCGCCGTCAAAATTTGTCGATTTCAAAAATTGTAACAGTAATCGATTTTTCACGACCAAATCACGATACACCAATTTTATTTTTTTAGTAGATAATGATGAAAAAAGCAGCAAGTTCCGATTTTTTTTCTGAAATTTCTTGGACTGTCACCAGCACCTTAAAAATTTATCGATTTTAAAAATTGTGTTCGCAATCGATTTATCACGAACAAATCTGGATACATTATTTTTTTATTTAATAATGAAAAAAAGTTTGAAGTGTCGAAAAAAAACATTTATGGATTGTCCCTAGTGCCGAAAAATAAAATTGTCACCAGCACCATAGAAATTTATCGATTTAAAAAATTGTAACAGCAATCGATTTGGCACGACAAAATCCCGGTACACCATTTTTATTTATTTTTATTTGATGATGAAAAAAGTAAAAAAAGGCAAAAAAAAAAATGTTACGGCAATAGATTTGTAACGAAAAAATCTCGATACGCCCATTTTTATTTTTTGTTATTTACTGGAATACAAAAGTTTTGATGTAAGGAGTAGGAAGTGCTGAAAAAGAAAACTTTGAACATTTTTAGACTGTCACCAGCAGCGCCGTAAAAATGTATCGACTACTTTTTTCATCATAATTTTATTACGGTAAATAAAAATTGTTTAATCGATATTTTGTCGTAACAAATCGATTGACGTTTCATTTTTCAAAATCGATGTACATATTATTACACCGCTGGTGACAGTCAAAGAATTTTCAAAGTTTTTTCCGGCACTTCACACTTTTTTCATCATTACTTTTTTATTACCTACGGTAGATGAAAATAAATACAAAATGGCGTTCCGAGATTTTTTGGTGACAAATCAACTGCCGTTATACTTTATAAAATGAGCCATTTTAACGCCACTGGCTTACAAACTTTTTGTGAATATTTTTTAACTCAAGTTTTTCATTTTTAAATAAGAGAATAGTTATCAGAATTTAATTTAGAAAAAAAACTTTAGACTTGTGCTTTTTAAGAGTTAAATATTAATTAATTAATGACAGTTTATTTACTAATCCTCTTATTATCTTCGAATTTTCTTTTCTGACTTGGTTCGGATCAGCTGTGAGCCCTCCATATGATATTCAAATTGTCTGCATTTTTCAGGGTCATAATGTTTTGATATATTTAGATTCCAAAATATTGCTAATCTCAAATTGGAGATAAAATGGTCACTTTCATGGTTTTTCAATACTTAAGTTGGAGCCCTTGAAAGTCCTATCTCTAATCCACCTCTGTTTAGTTCTTTTCAATTTAAATTACGTTCTTTAAAAGTGCGTGGTTTGAATAGTCATACAGCAAAACTGTCGATTGAATTAAGGCAAAACAGAAACGAACAAAAAATTAAAACTTGTTCTATTGATTTGACCAAATTATTTCTAGCATCTGACCTGAATCATTGTTACCATATTTTTGTCGACCAAATGACGTTATAGCTGAAGCCACTTTGTTCATATAAATAAATGAGATGTCAATGCTGTGCCTTTGTTCATTCATCGTTGTTGTCTACTAGCACGCATTTTTTTTTTTTTTGCTTCAATGTAGATGAAGTGCGGATTAAACAACTTTGCATAAAAGGAAACTTGTAACTAACAGCAAATTGAGTCAAATGGCTTCTTATTGCTTATTACTTGTTTAAGCCGATCGATACGATAATACTCTGGGTTGGTGGTTATAAACCTTTTTTTGTTTTTGAATAAAATTGTTTTCAACAATTATTCGTATTTGTATTAGTCACACACAAATTTTTCGTGTGTAGGTAACTTTTGAATAATGATTATTGGATTAAGTATTTCATTGACGAAATTGAAAATCAAACAATCAAATCACATAAACTCAGGTAGATTCTATTTATTTGATGAATTTTGTAGGTTAAATTGGTTCGATATTAACATAAACGAGAGTGCTTGACACGAGTAAGTATTTTAAAATTAATGCAGATTGAGATTGTTTAAAACACATCACTTTAGTCAAATATCTTTATTGAGATAGGTACAATGGCTGTTGATACTAATGAATGGAGTTTTATTTCAGTTTTAACATATAATTTATTCACTCATTGGCAATGGGAGTAAGGCACAAGCCATCAGGTCTTAAAATTCACGGTCATCAAACATTATTGTGAGTGCAACTATTTATAAGAGTTCACCCACCTTAGCTTATACAATAGCAATTTAAGCCAAATGTGTAGGTGTGAGCATTAAACAGGCAATTTATTGAATTTAATGTTATAGGCGTTGAAGAGTAAAGCTTATTATAAGCTGTTTACGCCTGCAGCTGTTTGGTAATAAATAGGTCTTTAAAGTTGAAGATGATTTTATGGTAAGGGTTCAAAGAAGAGCCTTTAGGGGCTCTAAAATCTTGTCGAACAGATGTTTTAAGAGTATTTTCACAACTCTTCCCACATAACCTAAATGTTGTATATATCTTGTGCGTGTACAAAGGTAATAATTGCCATATTGTTCACGGTTAATCATCTATAATAAATGATTTTTTTTAACAAAATTTTAATCAGTGAATCTATTGTTTGACTTGTCAATCTTCGAAATGGCTAGTCAGATGATTGCGAAACATGTGGACACAGACAAGAGATAATATATATTTCCTTTGTATGATTTGGTGTGGGGCACGGATAAATGTATAGGTACTTTCTGGTAAGGTAAGTGAGTTATATTTTTGACATTTTGAGGCAAATCCAGAGAGAGAGAGAGGTAAATCCAAGAGAGGACAAATATGCGCCAATGTTGGAAATTTTTGTGCAACACTCAATGATAAAGCTGTAGGGACCAGTAATTAAAGGGAAACAGTAGCCCCAATTTAATTAAACGACGGATAATAACGTGCTATTATTTATACGTACATTTGTTAACTTGTAATTCTTTTTAACAATTGTGTAATAGTCTGTGAAAGCCTGAGAAAGCCAGAGACTACAGTGAGCAATTGACCAGGAAACTCTCTGCCGTACACCCAGCCACAAGCGTCAACTAAAAGTGGAACCATTATCGCGTCATCATTAAGAAGACAGCCGAGACCTCCATAGGCTATCAGCTACCCAGAAAAAAGAACCCGTGGTATAACGATGAATGCGCGGTATTGAAGAAGGAGATGGAAATTGCACGAGTGCAAATGATGCAACGAAAAACAAGAGCAGCAAGAGAGGAGTGCCGTGAAAAGAGAAGGAAAGAGAAAAAAACTCTGCGAGGAAAGAAAAAGAATCCGCAGCCTCTCAGCTCAGGTATCTCGAAGAGTCTAGCACCGCCACCAACACCCGCCAGTTCGACAAAACAGCCAAGCAACTGGCATTTGGTTATATGACTGGCACGCAAGCTCTTCGAAACAGCGAAGGGAACCTAGTCAGCAAAGCACAGGAATTGTAGACGTGTTTAAGCAGCATTTCCAGCAACTGCTTAATGGGCATTATGTAGAGGAGGCGACAGGGGAACAAAGTAGCATGAGACCAGTCAATGAAGATCTATTCCCAGCGTCTAATACTGAAGAGGTAAAGAAAGCCATCCACAAGCTTAAGAACAACAAATCTACCGGCTAGGATGGCCTACCTGTGGAAAATTTCAAGTATGTAGGAGATGTCCTGGTAGGGTGCATGCACCAGCTCATCACCCAAATGTGGGAGGGGGAAAAGTATGCCCGACGACTGTTCAAATAGCTCCATATGCCCAATCTACAAAAAAGGCGATCCTATGTCCTGCAAGAACTACAGAGGCATATCCCTGCTTAATGTTGCCTACAAGATCCTATCCAACGTACTATGTGAGCGTCTAAAGCCTTTTTGGCAACACTATAATCGTCACGTTCCAGTGTTGCTTCAGGCCAGGCAGATCAACGATAGACCAAATCTTCACATTGAGGCAAATCCTGCAAAAGAAAAACGAATGTGAAGTCGAGACGCGACACCTATTCATCGACTTCAAAGCCGCATATGATAGCATAAGTCGCCAAGAGCTTCTATTGGCGATGTCGGATTTCGGGATCCCGAAAAAACTGATCCAGCTATGCCGCATGACGTTACAAAATACGCGGTGCAACGTGCAAATGGGTAACAGCTCATCCGAGTTATTCCAGACGTGTACAGGGTTCAGACATGGAGATGCGCTATCATGTGATTTCTTCAACCTAGTACTGCAGCGCAAGAGTGGTGTTAACATGGAAGGCACCATCTTCAACAGGTCTTCCCAACTGCTTGGCTATGCGGACGACATCGACATCATTGGCCGCTCGAAGAGAGCTGTACTCGAAGCATTCACAGCTATTGACGCACCTGTTCGTGTTGGTCTTGAACTGAATGAGGACAAAATGAAGTTGATATGCTATCAACAAACAAAGCCCATGTGTCCATCGCCTAGGACAAAACGTCACTGTTGGTAGCAGTAATTTCGAGGTAGACAAGGAGTTCACCTACCTTGGAACAAACATCAATTCCACTAACGGCACTTAGCGCACCACTGCTACTTCGGTTTGGCCAAACAAATGGGTTCAAAACCCCTTTTTCGAAAGGCAAAGTGCACGCTATACAAAACGCTAATTTTAACAGTTTTACTATACGGTGCCGAGTGCTGGGCGATAAGTAAAAAAAGGGGAATTGATAATGGGCACTTTCGAGAGAAAGTGCCTTCGGCGGATATTGGGTCCTATATGCGAAAAGGGTGATTGGAGGAGAAGATTCAATCGTGAATTGTACGAGCTGTACCAAGATGTGGATGTAGTTCAAAGAGCCAAAACACGTCGACGTTTTTGTGGCTCGGCCACTTCGAGCGAATGGACAACAAAGCTCCAGCCAAGAAAATCTTCGAATACCAGTCCCCAGGTTCGAGACGACCAGGAAGACTGTACCTTCGGTATAGAAACCAGGTCGTCAAAGACGCAAGAGCGCTTGGTCTCGACGACTGGAGGGAGCGTGCAAGGAACCGAAACCGATGGAAGACCGCAATATCTCAGACAGAGACCCTTCATGGATCGGGAGCCGGATAAGTTAGTAAGTAAGTAATAGTCTGTGGCTTGTGTCGATGTACGGATAACTTTAACTCACCACATTCCAACTATAATGAACGGGATAACTTCTTAGCACAACACACGGGAACATGATTTTTCACAGGTGTTTAAATGTCTACGTCAAAATTTTGGAAAACCTAGTATCCCAATCGATTTAGAAGGGGGTAGATACCATATACCACCTGTATACACTTCGTAAAGCAGTGCATGCATGTGACGCGAAATACTAACGGTATTTATGCATCGTCGTAAGTTAACAAATTGTGTAAAATGATAAGTTTACGCAAAAGTTTACACTAACGAACTTTTTTATTCATTTGGTCAAATGCTGTGTAATTTGGCGTGTTCAGGAAAATGACATCTCCGACGGCTCAGTGTCAAAAATTGAGCAAGCGAATCCAATATTTTCTTTCCTCAGTTATTTGACAGCAAAATTTCTGAGGAATCCTGTTCACGAGACTGAGATTGCTGAGGGCTCTGAGATCTCATTTTACTGAACTCGCCTATTGAATCAGTTAAATGTCAAGTATTGGATGTCAAACATTTATTTGACAGATAAGGTGTGTGACTGGGAGTCTAGACGTGTTCAGATATCGAAGTTATTTTTAAATGGAGAACATACTCCGAAACAACGCGATATCGGAGTCTCGGAACGATACAAAAATGTGAAGGACGAAACTTTAATAGCCGGAACTCTAATGTCAAAAACCAACGGAAAGAAGCTTTCCAAAAAGTCAAAAGGAGAGCTGAGCTTTATTCCATCATCATCGTGTCCTGTAACCCCGGCTGGGGCATAGAGCTATATTCCACTTTAGTAAAATTAATCATCTATCTCTTTTTTTCGTTCCTACTTCACTTAATGTCAGTTTCACTTCCGTGGGGTGCGCTTGTCTTCCGAAAGCAGAAGCTTACAAAAACTTGTCGTAGATTAACTACTTTTCATTGGATTATGACATCTGCTTCTCACATCTTGCAACTATTAAGGATTTCCCCTTACTAATGTGAATCATTCTCTGACGCCGACGAAGACAACAATAACAACACGTAGTTATCAATGAAAACAACACGTTGTTGATGTAGTTTCGTCGTCGTCAACGAATGATTTGCTTTGATTATGGTAGAGCCTTTATAGTTCTACCTTAATATTTTACGAAATGTAGTGTTGCCTTGTAATGTAAAAAAAAAAATCACAAACAATAAATCAGTCACCCTATCCTGTAAAGCTCTCTTCTACATATTATAATAAACTGAAACTAATACCTCAAAAGCCTATTCAACTATATAACTCTTGAAGCTACACCTGGGGGGTTTAATTTAACATCATCTAATCTACATCTATTGATGTAATAGTTCAAAAGACTCCGAACGAATTTTCCTACATGACACTTTTACACGAACTTTCAACCGAACTTATGTAACTTGTATAAGACTATACCTACTTACCTATCAAACAATCTTAAATACCTCATGTTGTACATTTTGCACAACATGGTTTTCTGCACAGCTTTTAAGACCCAATAAACATTATTCTATATTGTCAACAACCTATACGACCTAGCTAGCAGTGAAACAGAATAACAAAGTCATGTCAACAGTGTGTTCGTGCACATTACAGTCAGTGTATCACTACAAATTTCTGGCCCTGACAGTATTAGCTATATACGACGAACATTGTATGTGTATTGCGAGTGAGTCCTTTGATGATCGGAATGTGAAAGTGTTTCGCATAAAAATCCCACCTTCTGATGAAGAGGGCATTTTGCCTTCGTTAATTTTTGCACACACGTTAATGTAAGGAACATTTTTTGTCGTCGTTTCTTCATATGGAGTCTGTATATCGGTGAATGTGTACAAATTCACCACTTCGTGAAAGCCTATATCTAGTCCTATAGCCAGCAGGACCAAGAGCTGCTGCCAAATTCGATAAAAGTCCTAAGGAATGTTATATCCTTTTTTCATTTCAGTTGAATAGTTGTACCTATCCTTTTTCTATTATCAATGTATTTCTCAGACTATAGTATTGGAATAAACATACAATGGTAAAACTACATCCTGTTAATACCTATTCCTAAATTTAATCCTGAGAAAACTCCTTTACCCCTCTGTTTCGCAGAATAAAGGTGTTTATTATGATTTTGGTAGAAAATTTCACATTATGTTTTTTTTTAAATAAAATTGTCCTTTCTAGAATTTAACTGAAATAAAATTTCCTTAAATACTCAATAATTGCCAATAACCTTATGAAAAGGAGTCTTTTCAACAAAAAATATTGATTTTTTTTTATTTATGTACCTACTTCCTTGCATTGTAATTTCCATGAAAAGCAATAGATATAGAGGTAGAGAAAATTTATTAAAAAAAATCTAAGAAAATGTCCTTGCAGAAAATACCCTTAACCATAGATCTTAATCATGGAACTATCGACCACTGTAAAGGTAAATCAAGCAAGAATTTCTGGAAACTTTCCTACCAATAGATGTGCAAATAACCGCAAAAAGGATATTAATTCAATAACATTGGTGAACGCAGGAAGGACGAAAGTTAGAAAATGCCAGAATAAACACACGAAACGACAGAAACTACATATATACGGCGACAAGGGCATCTTGTGTATTTATGTTTAACCCTCAGACCTCACTATGTATGTCTCGAGAAATATCAAGAAAAAAATGAGAAGAAATGTCTTTGCATAATACTCTTCGTTTGAGTTCCGAAGGCAGGAGGTTCCAGGTTCCTGATGGTAGCCCTGTTTTTGAATTGTGGTTGTGGTTAGGTTAACGTTACGTAGGGTAATATAGGGAATAAATATTGATGGCAAAAAGGAGATTCAGTCTCACCTTTCCCATTCAGTCTTCTTTATTCCGTTGAATATTATTATATTATGACTATTAAGGCTCTTCGAATCAGATACGCACGGTTGGTAAATTGAATTTTCGGTGAATACTTTCAATGCCCGTGTCCATCGGTCGGTTTTCGTCCTCATCTTAAGCCTGAGTTTATGATGGTTGCCATGACGACGACGACGAGAACGAGGACGTCTGTTACTGATTATGAAGAAACTATTTATTTATGCCCAAGGCATTGGCATTGATGATAACACGATGATGGAAGGGCGGAGTGCTAGGCCTTGGCCTATACACTTACAAGGTGTAGCCAGTGATTGCGATGGGTGAAAATATGTATAAATAAAATAATTTATATCCGGGTTTCGTTATAGAAGTTTTCTTTACCTTCATCGTTATACAACATTAACCACGTTGCTGTGTATATAAGCATTTTTATTTTACTCAATATCCTGGAATTAGCTTTCGATTGATTTTTATTAACTTTGATGGAAATCAGATCAATATGTGGTAAATATGAAAGGACTTCAAGCACATATTAAAGACTAAATAGTTTAGGTTCTTAGTACTTACTCATACTAAATATATAAATAATGGACAACCTCACCTGAAAATATAAAAGAAAACTGAGCATTAGTAATAGGAAAAGGAAGATATTATTTAATTTTATATTTTTGATAAACAAATATTTCGATTTCTTTGTGGTGTGGTCTCCATGTTGCGTTTTATAAGATTACATGAAACAATAATTTATAAAAATTTTCGATAGCAGCAGTGTAGCTTGAAATAATAAAGGTTACCATAACCTACAGTTCCCATGCGAACAAACATCAAAACTTTCAAAACCATTTTCCCCCTATTCAAAGGCGAAATGTTGTTTGCCTTGGCCAAAGCCACCCATAAAGTCAAAAATATATTTTTGGATGCAAAAAAAAAAAATATTTGCATGCAAATAATGCCTTGAGGTGAATAAATTTTATTTTTGGAAGGGTTAACCGACCATCCAAAATAAAAATTTTATTCACCAGATTTTTTTTTCACATGCAAAACAAAACAACAGTTGAGGTTCTCACCTGGCTGATATGAATAAGAAACTTCGAAATTATTTCTATTTCTTCATAAAAAATAATCTGTGTAAATTGATGAAAGAAGTTTAGAGAGTGTTGACACTACTTTAAAATTGATAGTCATTTTAAGCCTAGCTAACAGTTCCTGTGCGCAAAAAAAATCTATGCAAATATTTTCGCATGTCAAAAATAATTGAGGTGAAATGCAAAATTAGTTGTTTGCATGATTGGCTTACAGTTTCATGCAAAAAAAAAAAACCATTGCTGTCATGGAATGTCATGCAAAACACTGTAAATTGTTTTGCATGGGAAAAAAAGTGTGGAAAATAAATATTTTTTTTTGTGAGATGGTGGGTTTACACTTCTGAAAACAAAATATATTCACCTCAAGGCATTATTAGCATGCAAATGGTTTTCGCATCCAAAAATAAATATTTTTCATTTTTAAGCCTTTAGTGTATTAATTAAAAATTTAGGGTAAATTTCTGACTATATTGGTGGCCTAGGCCAAGGCAAACGTTTATCACCTTGAATATTATTCAATTTGGTGCACAGAATAGGTGTAAAATCGTTTTGAAAATTTTGATTTTTTTTTTCGCATGAAAACTGTAAACCATGCTTTAGGGATCAAATAATTTTTATAGCTTGCCCAGGCAAAATGTACTTTTACTGCGGAAAAAGTCCAAGTGAAAGGCTCTTAACTGCAATTATGTATGTACCTACCTTTATTTTGGCTTAAGAAATTTTAACAGAAAAGTCCATTGTCAAATCAAACGATCGCATAAATAGTTGTGCAAGGCTTTTTTTCGCATATATGTACATATGTACAATGCTCTTTAAAACGCTAAGCGTTATTGAAAAGTATTTGATGTAAAACTTACAGATCATGCGATTCTCTACAAAAAAGATTTTTATATTTTTCTTCCTCTGATTTATCGCTTACAAGATACACATCACCATTCTAAAAAAAACGTTAAAGTGATGAAAATTGTTGTTTAACACGCGTATAACGTATGCGTAAGCCCTAGTACGCTGCTGATGGGAAACAAAATTGTTGGTCTCCAACAAGACAACGAAATGCTTACGAAAAAAAGCGGAAAAATACTCATTGGAAGTTGCACAAGTTTACAAAATTAAAACAAATTTAAATGCAAAACAAAATTACCGACAGATGTGCTGATATGAAGGAAATAACAAAATAAATGAGATCACATCTCAAGGCTTTTATTAAATAAAAATATTTGAAATGACATGAAGTACGAAAAGTCACTATAGTGTCACTTTTCCGCACACAATAAATGACCTGGATAGTTAATTGTGTGCGAAAAAAGAGCGTAGACCTCTCCGATTAATCTGCTACAATTGTCACTTTCGCTCGTGGAATAGCGTACTGCAGAACGTAATCTTGAATTAAATTTTTCGTTTATGATTTTGCTGTGTCACTTTTGTTTTACATTTCTGTCTATGTCTGTTTAAATACTTTAAACTTTGGTATAGCGTTTTTTTTTTTATTTCCCTGCACGTTTGATTTTTTGTTTTAAATGAAGGTTTTCCTTCCTTATCTTGAAAAGCATCAGTAAGAAAACAGAATAAATCGCGCGATTTTTGTCAGCTGTTCTGATTGTCACGTGATTTTTGTGATGAAACATGATTACTGGGACCACACTTAGCGGTACTTTGCTAGCTCTGGGTCCTCGATTTTCCGAATTTTATAATACTTTTTGTGAAAACAATGTTGTTTTGGCAATTTCAAATAAATTATGCAAAATGAAATAAGTCCCCAAATTGTTTTTCAAAATAAAATGAAACTAAGCCCCAAATTTAATGTTGGGGTCTTTTTTCAAACTAAATGAAATAAGGCCCCAAAAAATTAAATAACACTCCAAAATTTGAGAGTTTTCATTATTTTTGTATTGTGTATGCATTTCTTTGAATCCTTATTAAATTTTTTTAGGGCCTTATTTCCTGCGGCCTAATTTTGCGGAGCCAATTTTTCTTGGTAATTTAACAAAATCTTATTTTTCTCCAAAGATTTTTCTAAAATAAAATAAAAAAAAAACTTTTAGTAAGTAAGCAATGTATACTACATGTGAGTACATATTTCATTCAATAATGTTTCGAAAAGTGTTTATTATTGGTGGGAAGACCAAAGACCAATTTTTTTGTATTCGATTTTCATGAAAGCTTATTTACTTAGTTTGATCACATTTTTATTCAAAAGCATTGATGCGTTTAAGGCATTTGATTGCAATAAAAATAAAATAAGGAAAAAATATGTTCTGGATTTTTAATTAATATTTCAATTTTTTTTGGAAACTCAATATTTCGAAATTTAATTGGTATTTTTTAGCATCGAACATTTCCTAACTACTTTTTAGAATATCAAACAAGAATTTTAATTTTATTAAAAAACAATGGTACCTCCCGCTCTTTTATCGAAAATTTCTCCTATAATTTTGGTTAAAGATTTTCTATGTGATAAAAATGTATATGGTTTGCTATTTAATATACACAAAAATAATGTCAAAATTTTTTTTACAGTATGTACCTCCCATAGAATAGTAATATTGATTGAATTGAATTTTCTCGTTATCTGCTGAACGCATTTCAATTAAATTTCTTATACAAATACCTTCACAATTATTCAATAATCTTCAAAAATGAATTTTTTGAATAAAAACAATAAAATAAAATTCATGACTGGATTGCCTGCGCTTCCTCTTATGTTCAAGTTGATTGAAACTTAAGAACTTTTGGAAATATTCACGTAGTTACAGAAAAAAACTTTTGAAAAAAGACAAGAAAATCGTTGTTTAAATTTTATGAACAATATAGATTAGAGCTCAAAAAGTAGAATGCCATTTGATTAGTTTAGGAAACATGAATACATAAATATTTGGACAAAAAAAAAGTTAAATCGTTTGAGCGTTTTTTACAAAATAATTGTTTTATATATATTTTTTTTAACATTTTTAATTAAAATTTTGCTGTGCTAAATTTTAGTTTGTATTATTTATTTAAAACTCAAAAACAAAAAATCAATTACCTGTTTTTGATATATTGAATTTAAAAAAAAAATACACATGTACGTACATATACATATGTATTTAAAAAAATCCAACGTTCTTGTTTTTTTTCAAAACTTGATTTGCAATACTATTAACATTTTACAGGTGCTTTAAAAAAAATTTTTTAACGGAAATCAGTTCAGCCGTTAATGGGAAATTAAAAAACCAAAAAACCCTTAAAGTGCAGGTAGCCTTTAAAGCAGTTTTTTGTAAACAAATCTTACCAAAAGGTATACCATGCTTACAATAATTAATTTATTTTTATAAAAATTGTTATATCCCTTTATGAAATAAATAAGTTTTTCCATTACGGTTGTATGGCAAGTACAATTATTTAAAAAAAAAATATCTTGTTCCCCATACTACGAAATCACCAACAAAATCTTAAGTTCAAAATTTGAAGAAAACCTTTTCAGTGATTTGGGCTGCAGGTTGAGACACAAACAGACAGACTGACAGAAAGAATTGTGTCACTGAATTTTTTGGTGTTCTCTATCATCGTAATGACACGTTTGGTTATCATCCTAATTTTTTGTCTGCACGAATCCAAAACGTGTCCTTTAGTTTTTTGTAACGCAAGTTTAGCATATCCATAATGCATTCATATTTTTTCAAGAAATTAATTGGCATACTTTTCTTTTTACTTGCGATATAGGTACTATAGGGCAAGTTTTGGATTCGTGCAAAAAAAAAATTTCGAGATAACAATCAAACATGACATTACGATGATAGAGAACACGAAAAAAGTGGGTGGCACAATTCTGTCTGTCTGTCTGTCTGTCTGTCTGTCTGTCTGTCTGTCTGTCTGTCTGTCTGTCTGTCCGTACCTCAACCTACAGCCTAAACCACTGAAGCGATTTGCTTCAAATTTTGAACTTAAGGTTTTTTTGTAACTCTCCAGAGGGGAAATTGAAATTTTTTTTTTAGCTCAAAAAATAACGGTACTTGCCATACAACCATGAAGGAAAAGTTTATTTATCTCAAAAACGGCTCCAACGATTTTGATAAAAAAAAATCAGTGTATTATTGTAGATATGATATACCTTTTAGTAAGAAAAAAAATCACCAAAAACATTTATTAACGGTACCTGTCATATAACGGTTTTTTTGATTTTTGGTTTTCTCATTAACCGCTCATCCGATTTCAATAAATTTTTTTGCACAAAAGCTTTGTTAGAATATAAATAATACTGCATACCAAAATTTTGGAAAAAATAAATTTTGGATTTTTAAAAAAAGATTCAAAATTCTTTTTTGAAAATTCAATATTTCAAAAACGGGTTGATGAATTATTTTGAAAGTTCAGTTTTAAATGTATATTAATATATACTCAAAATTGGCATACCAAATTTTTTTTTGAAAAATGTTACAAGAATTTTATATATAAAAAATTAATTTTTAAGAAAACGGCTCCAACGATTTTAAATTTTTTTTTTGCATATATTGATATTTTTTAAGTAATCAAATGGCATACTTTTTTTGCGCTCTAAGTTATTTATCAGGCTGTTTAAACAATTAAAAGAACGATTTAAATGCTTTTTTATACTTTTTCTATAATTACTTGAATATTTTTTAAAGTTCTTAAGTTCCATACAACTTGAACATAAGAGCAAGTACGTGCGATCCAGTCGTGCATTTTATTTGTTTATACAATTCATTCAAAGTGCGATTACCGATGAATACTTTTTCTAAAAAAAAAATACTCAGAACAAACAAAAATGATTACAAAAACGGGACTTTTACAATAAAACGACGTTGCTTTTTATAAGACCCCACATCCATTCTCTAATATGGTTTTTAAATAAAGGTTTTATTGTAAATTGTTTTTGAGAAAAATATTTTTTAAACTTAAAAAAATACACTTTTTTTTTTAATTTTAAGTTTGGACATTAAAAACTTTAGGGAATGGATTTGTGGCTTTAAAAAAGCTACAGGGTGGTGTTATAAGTTTTCCGTTCTTTTTTAATAATTCTTTTTCTTTTTTCAGTAATTTTTTTTAAGAAAATTACCCCTCCCATCTGAACGGGGGGAAACAGACAGATCTAGAAAAATTAGGATTTTTTGGATACCTATCCAGCTCGGAGTTTCAAAAAAACTTTGAAAATTTTTGGACTGTCATCAGCGCCGTAATAATGAGTTGATTTTGAAAAATGTTACAGCAGTCAATTTCTTACGACAAAATATCGATACGCCATTTTTTATTTTTTTTATTTACCGTACAAAAAGTTATTATGAAAGAAGTATCGAAAAAAAAAACTTTGCACACAGTCCAGAAATGTTCAAGGATTTTTTTTGTCGGTACTTTAAAAAAAAAACAGCGTATCGAGATTTTGTCATAGAAAATCAATTGTTTTTTTTTACGTGCTGGTGTTCGTCCGAAAATTTTCAATTTTTTTTCTCGGCACTTCTTACTTTTGTATGATAATTTTTTTTACGGTAAATAAAAAAAATAGAAATGGTTTATCGAGATTTTTTTGATTGACAAATTGAGTGACGTTTAATTTTTTAAAATCGAACCATTTTCACGCCATTGGTGACAGTCTAAAATATGATATTCAAATTGTCTGAAAAGTTCACTGTATTACATAAGGACCCTTCTAGTGCTTATTGTAAATAATATTCTCTAGAAAACATAACACTTTTTCCATGTGATAGCTCAATTCCAAGATATTGTGACTTTAAAAATGGTCTAATTTTCAAAATACTGCTTCTTTTCTAGAGGTCTGTTTAGTGTCAGTATTTTTTGTTGCATTCACGTGCAATTTAAATGGCTCTCCAATAGCCATTTTAAATTACTAAACTCTTTCAACTGCGCATTATATGTTTTACCTTAGATTTGTACACTGTGGCGGATACTTACTTTTTATAACGATTACCGATTCGAATTTTTAAGAATTTCGTTTGTCAGTTAAGGTCTAAGAGTGCAAATAAGTAGTGGCCTTTGACAATTTTATGAAGGTACGCATATCAGCAACCCAATGCTGACAGCACTTACTTAGAAGCGGTTGTGGAAAAGTTAAATAATTACATGTATTAACCTAGCTTGCTTGCAAACGACATAATGTTAGGGATCAAAATATGAACCGGCAAAGTGTAGCATTTAGAAAGTAAGCAATTTGATTTCAGAGACTTTTCGAGTTTTTAATTTAGAAATCTTAGAATTTATGGAAGAAATTCAAGTTGAAGAACAACTCTGTTCATGCATTCATAATCTTCGCAGGTTGGAAAGTAGTTGTGCTCATGGCTATACATTGTTTTTTTTTGTTGTTATGCAGGTACATGTGTCTTTTTTTGTATCCAACATTGTTTTCATGAAAAAAAACTTTGTTATTAAAAAAAAAAAACAAAAAACTGTCATAGCCACTGTCGGGAATCCAATTACAATTAATCATATGAGTATTACCTTATGTTGTAGCCAATGTTTTGAAAAGTGAGCAACCGACTTATAATCATTTTGAAATCATGTCCTTTTTAGCAGCAATCATTTTTCTTTAAAGTCAAAACCCGGAAATTTAAACTTTTATTTGATTCATATACAAATTTTTTTTAGTTTATTTATTTGCAAATGTCCTTGAAAAATTCAGGAACTATCTTAAATTGAAGTAATTAATTAATTTCCTTTGAGAGAAGTGAAAACTCATTTATTACAAAACTTAAAGCAAACAAACTTTAAGTTAACATCACATCCAATTTATGTATACCAACAATAATTTTCCATTCCATTACATGTTGCGGGAATATAAAATACAGAAGAAGTTTCTTCCCAAAATATTATTTGCACGAAATAAATATCTCAATGTCAATCAAACGAATTTTGTGAGTGAATGATTTTCCTAGATAATGTGAGAAATTCATTAGTATCACAATACAAATAGAATAACAAAAAAAAACTGTGTTTGTCCTTGCTCATTCCAACGTGTAATATCACTCTTATTCAAAGAAAAAACATACATATACTCAGATACTCAATTGTGATGAGTATATTATATGGAAAAATCAATCATTATATCTTAATCTCATACTGAATTCAAGAACACCAGAAATGATATGATTGATATTGTATTTTTTTTTTGAAGAGTTTCCCGGAAGATCCTTTAAGGAAATGAAAATCAAACATGCAAAGAATATTATGTGAGTAAATAAGTGGATCTCGTATTTATTTTTTCTGTATAAACTCCTTAAATTAAAGATTTATTTCATCTTTCATGCATTTTATTTAAGCAGACATAAACTCGTAATGACCTTAAAATATACATGAGGTTTATTTTGTAATGGTAATGAAATGATATTTCTGAAAAAAAAAATGTTTGAGGACTTTATGTATATGAAAATAATGTAAATGCCAACACTTTGTGAAGATATTATTGAAATATCATTGGATTTGGATTTTGTTTTTTGTGAATTTTGTATATGGAAATAATTTGGTTATCCTTTATGAAACATCGCATAACTCGCATGTCTTATGATAATTCAATGAATTTGAAATTACATTACAGACGAATCGTATCTTTTGATAAAGTGTAATTTTCCAAACAATCAGAAAGTTCAATATTTATTGGATTTCTTGACTTACATTATTTTTGGAATACATGCATGGAGAGGCAATGCAGAGAAGATGTCCCAACAGTGAGACATTTGAGTTTTTAAGTTGTTGCAACAAGTTGTAACTATGTTCATATTTTCTTTGTTTTCACCAAAATTGATTTTCGGTTTAATGATTTCTGTTATACGAATATGTATTATATTTCAAATTTTAATAAAAATTTAATTTTCAAGGATAAAGAAATAATTGTCCAAATTTTAGGCCATTTTTGAATATATTTTCATAATTTTCCAAATAAAACCAAACTGAATTTCTGGTCAATTTTGAGCCAAGGAATATTAAAAAAAAACATATTCAAGATTATTATCAAAGTACAAATCACCATATCAAAATGATCGCTGATTGGTTAGGAATGTAATAAATACAAATTTCAAAAATTGCTCGGACAATGAAATAAAGTTATAAATAAATAAATTATTTTTCCAAAAACTTTCTTTTGTATCTATCTATCCAACAATGTACATATATGCACTCAGTATACAGAAACGTTACTAGTTATATGTACCGAAGTTTGCATGGGACTGTTATGAATGATCTAAAAACAGAGTTAAGTTGTCGTCTACTGGTTACATTTCTAAAAATACACAGAATAAAACTTATCATCAAAAGTGCCAACTGAGTCATTATATTTATTTGTAGTACCTAAGTCTTTAGAAAATTTATTTTGTATATTGAATACAGACGTAATATAGTAATGTGCTCAGTACAAAACTATGGACCAGTCAAATATTTATCGATTAAATAAAATTCATATTCGAAAATTCAATTTATGTGTTGAGTACCGGCAAGAAACGTGCACTGAGCTTATATTGAAGTAGGAGAAACATGTACTCTACATATCTGTGGTGTTTGGGAGGAACATGATAACTCTCCATTTTAAAAATTTCGTCCTTACGTCCACTTTATATTGACCAAGAATCAAAACGGGTAGACCGATTTTCTTCAAATTTGAAATATTTATGAACATAACCTTTAAAAAATTGTGTTTCAAATTTGAAGAAAATCAATCCACCCGTTTAGGTTTTAGGTCGATGTAAAGTGGACGTAATGACGCAATTTTTAAAATGGAGTTATAATGTCTCTCCCAAACGACACAGATATGTACTCAATACATATCTTTGGCCAAGCCATAGTTATAAAATTATTAAAAACTGGCAAAACGAGCTGTGCGTAACGCTGCGTTAGAAACGTATCTGCGATATAAATGAACTGATTACACACATATATTTTGTAGACATTCATTACATAAATGTATGGAGTACATAGACATATGAACTCATTACATTATTATGGAATGAGCACATAAACTCATAAACAGACACATGTAGTGGACACATAGAAAGATATGTGAACTTAATACATACAATTTTATAAAAACAAACACAAATTCAATAAATTCATAAAATGTTCAATTTATATTTGTGTGTATTGAGTGCAAAGAATCTATCTGTATTCACTACCATGTACTTATCCCATCTTACTGAACAATTTATCCAATGAGCACATAAAATAATTGTACTTATTTATTTATCTAATGAGTACATAGAGGCATTACTTATCACATTTTACCGAAACGAATTTATGTATTAAGTTCAAAGAATATTTATATTTATTTAATGAGTACATAGTTACTGTAATTATCACAGAAAACGAACAACTTTTTTCTGAAGTGCTCACATTTAGAATATTTATATTTGTTAAACAGGTGCATTATGAACTGCACCTTCTAAGTAAATAATACAAAATAATTTTGTGTAAGACTGTGAAGTGTTTCTATCTATTAAAAAAATATTGATACAAATTAACGACAGCCAGATTTAACAAGTTTTCAAGTTTCATTCTCCTCAGGTTCAAAATTAAATGTCAATCTAAATCATTCACTTTGATGAATGATGTTCGCAAACTGTAACTGACTATCAACCGTCATATTCCATGTATGTTTTTCAAATGAAATTCTCTCGAAATTCATCACCATCACGGTGTCAATTCAAAGCAACTGATGCTAAAAAACTGATACTAAAGCTTTCGACCCTCAGGTGATTATAAAAACTGTTTGCAATCGCCATTTTTGTCAATATTGGACTGCAACTGCAAGCGTCATCTTAAGTAAAAAAATAACGTTTCTACATCCTAACCCTGTCCCACGAATACCCAATTTTTAGATGTTAATAAACATGATGGCATTGCAAATAAAAAGATAGTATGAATGTTACAGATATAAATACAAATCACGTGCATACATACATCAAAATTATTATTTGTGATTTACACAGAAATTCCAGTGGATTCCTTCCTATACCTACCTCCCTACCAAACCTATACATCATACACATAACTTTACGCACATAATAGTCATACAATTGAAAAAAAAAACAGGATTTAATTAATTCTGAAAAAAAATAATAAAAAGATTTCATCAGTAATATTCACTCAACTCAAAAAGTTCTTTTTTATGGCATCGTTTAGCAGAAAAAAAAATCTCAAAGCATCAATTTTTTTAATTAAAGTTATGGTTTCATGTTTTAATTCCTTTTTCCGCTATTTTTCTTATATAGATATGTATGTAAATGCTCGTAGATATATGTTTCAGCTTTTTGAAAAATTTTCATTTTTCATGGTCGCACACTTTACTTAACAACACAAAGCATTAGAATTAAATGAATATTTAATAAAAAACATTATGAAAATTATAAGCCAAAGTGATGGACTTGGACAAATTCGAGCCTTACGTCATTTCGTAGAATGAATGATGCATGAACATAAGGACAGTTTATAGTACGTCTTTTTCCCAAGGAATCAAAAATGATCAATGAACGTTCAAAAAAGTTTTTCTAGCAATTAAAGCTAAAAACTCAAAAAGCACTCGTAATGAAATACTGACTTTTTGGAATTACATATGTATTTTTTCAACATAATTTCCCTTTCAAAAGCTTTTATTTTGACATTTAACACCAAAACTTTAAAGCTCTCCGTAGGTTGGTTTGTATCTCGTATACTCCGGAAGATGGCGCTTCTTCATAAAGAGTCGTTATAGTTGTTTTGAGAGTCGTAATAGAACAAATGTGAAAGTTTTTACAATATTTTTGTAACAAACTGCTCTTTTCAACTATCAATGAGTTGATAATTTGTCCATTAACAATTTTTTTGAAAAAGGAAACTTCACGAACATTGCTATTGCGGTTTCAAGGTGATCCTGTCATGGTATTTCTCAATCGATTTTTGACGTATTTAAGCTTGAAAAAATGAAGAATTTCTGCTTTTATTTAAATGCAAAGAAAACTTTTTGTACTTTTTTGCATCAAAATAATAACGTCACAAGACATTGAAGCAGAATTTTGCGTAATGTCTAGTCTTCACAACGTTCTTGTTTTTTCTTGTCTCTTTCCGTTTCATGAATTTCGCCCTCTGCCTCATCTTCACTCTCATATTTTGAATCCAGGTTATATACTTCACTTTCAGACATCATTTTCATTTATTTTTATTTATTTTACATCTTTAGATTTTTAGGATTGAAACTTTTGAACTATTTAGGTGACCTCTCCAACCGAGTTTTGAGGGCCTCCAAAAATCCATAGAGACCACCAACCGTAGTCTGGGGGCCTCAAAAATTCGAAGAGGCCTCTAAGCGAGTTCTGGTGGCCCCCAGTCATCCGTAGAGGGCACCAACCGAGTTTTGGGTACCTCAGATATCCGTAAAGTCCACCAACCGAGTTATGGGGGCCTCCAGAGATCCGTAGAGACCATCAACCATATTCTGGGGGCCTCCAGAGGTCCGTAAGCCCACCAACGAAGTTCTGGCGGCCTCTTAAGATCCGCAGATGTCATCATCCGAGATTTTGGTGCCTCCAAATATCCACTTTGATCCACAAAAATGAATCCAGTTTTATTAGAACGTTTTCTTAAAAAAAGAACTCAGAAAAGGAGCGCAGGAACTTTTATGAACTTTTTGCTTACCTGGGGGCCCACCGAGCAAAATCCCAGTTGCCCGGTGGCCCAGTCCGCCCCTGGGCATACTACAATACTACAGGGTGGTGTAGTTTGGAGCTTAAGAACAATACTTCGATTGTTAGACCGATTCTCACTTAGGTTGTTGCAGTATGGTGGACTGCTCTAGACAAAGCTGCAAGTTGCGATAAACTATGCAAAGTCCACGTACGCCACCTTCCGCCACTCTATAAACATTCTGATCCATGTGACACTCCTCAATACTCTTAGCAAAAAGGTGGCGGCTAACACAGCTATTCGCCTAAAAGCTTCCTTACAAATCAAACTTGGAAAAAATCCAGGAGTTTAAAATCCCGGTTGCCTGGTGGCCCAGTTTCAAAAAATTTACCCACCACCTTTTCATCGATTTCAAAACCGTATATGACAGTAACTAGAGACAAGATACAAAGAGCAATGTCTAGTTTTTGCATCTTTCTCAAACTCGTCCGTTTGTGCAGGATGATCACCGATACCTTTGATGTCAAAAAAGGTTTTAGACAAGGTGACACGTGCTGTCATGCAACTTCTTCAACATCGTTCTTGAAAGAATAGTGCAAAATTCTAACGTCAACAGTAGAGACACAATCTTTCGAAAGTCCGTCCTATTACTCTCTTACGCCGACTATATGGACATAATCGGATGAACAAAGTGTAAAGTCAGTGGTGCTTTTGTAAGTATTGAGAAGAAAACCAAGAAGATGGGTTTAATGGTGAATGAAGGCAAGACGAAATATATGCCCTCAACAAGAAAGGACACGCAACACCGACGTCTCGGACAGAACGTCACTATAGACAGCTATAATTTTGAGGTGGTCTACCTAGGCTCCTATATCAACTCGGCGAACGATACCAGTGCTAAGATCAAACGAAAAGTTACTCTTGACCATCGCTGTTTCCTTGAGCTAGGAAGGCAAGTAAAGCATAGAACTCTCTCAAGCAACTGAAGTGTCCCTGTATTAGACGTTTAACATCCCTGATGTATGGTGCAGAGGCATGGACACTATTGACGGTGGATGAGATCGCCTTAGGCTGGTTTTAGAGGAAAATTCTACGGTTAATTTTTCGTCCCGTCTGCATAGATGGGGAAGAGACAATAAGATACAACAACGCACTGTACGACACCGACCTCACAACAAAAGTGAAAAGTAAAAGACTGAGATGGATAGGTCACCTAGAGTGAATGTACATCAATGCTCCGGCCCGGAAAGTCTTTGAATCTAACCCCGTAGGACAGCGCAGTAGAGGAGGACAGCATAACAGGTGGCACACGCACGTGGAAGAAGACCTCAACCAACTTGGCGTGCAAAACTGGAGACAGCTAGCTAGAAACTAAGCCAGCTGGAAGAAGCTTGTCAGTTGAGGACCTGGTCCACCCCGGACTGTAGCACCACCTTAAGTAAGTCAGTAAGTTCCTCACAATCAAAGGACAATAAGATTGGTTATTCCATCATTCTGAATTTATTCAGATCATTCAGAAGTCCCAAATCACACTGATTACACCATCCCCAAGCTTCAGTTAGAGAAAAAATTTCAATTCATCATCCTTTGTAGAACCTTGTAAGATGATACGGCTTTCTTGGAAGATGAATCAATACATTTGTACACCTACCGACGGATCGGTAAAAACTGATGACGAGGTTGATAGAGGTGTGTAGTGTACTAGCATCGAAGTTTCTTGTTTAACGAACAAAAAACTTGCCTTATAGAGAATTACCGAGTACAAAATGATACCTCATATACTCAAATTTCCGTGAATATGAAGGCTTCATACTGTTTCGTTTGCACATTGTCAAATGTTTTTCACACTTCTGTGATGTACTCAAAATTTCTTTCCACAAAATATATCCACCATTTTCCCTTCCAATAATGTTTCCAAACATTTTGGGAAAAATTAATCCTTTTGGTATCACTGATGATGGATTTTGAAGACTTAAAACTTTTGATTTCCTTTTTAAGGATTGCTGTAGATATATGATGCCCTCCAGGTTTATTTAATTTCTATCTATTTCGTTTTTATTTAATCCAGGAATCCACTACTTGGTTATATCACAGCACTTCTTTCTCCAGAGTTTTTTCAACTCCAGTAGATTTATCTACTCGACAGAGTTTTATACAAAACAAATTATTATATTTTATTTGGCTCGCAACTCTGTCAGAGATTTTATACATCATCCAGTCAGTCAAACAACGCAGTGAATTTGAAATCCCTTTTAGACATTTTAAATGCAGCTTGAGGAATAGAGGGAAGCGAGAGTGTGGTGTGGATTCGGGTCGGTATATAGAAGGTTGGAGTGACTTAATCAGTCAAAATTGTTTGCCAACTAATTGATGGTTTTAATTTGCTTTTAATCCAATCTACTTCAGCAAAGCAATTTTCACGTTCAACTTTTACGAAGCCTTAGGTACCACAACGAGCTGGTGCTGGATTATAGGATTGCTTTGAGAGCAGGTACAAAACGGCGGGGCTTGATGATTTTCCAGTCCCTAACACAAATAATAATCAAACAAAAGCAAACCACCACCCCATAAATGTATGATGGTTCCTGGGAACGAGCAAGGTGGAACTTGTGAGGGTGATGGGGTGAAACCTTGAATGTGAATTTTGACGGCTTATACGGGAATGGTGCTATAGTGGCTATACAAGGATAAAGCTGGTTGTGATGATGATTATAACGGTGATAGTCTGTTTCTATTTTTTTGTTTTTTGTTTCCAAAAAACCCAATTTTGGCAAAAGCGTGTGTGGTTGTTGTTGGTAGGTACTAAATGCATGCAGTACAATGTGCTGCACAGTGTGCATGGACGCGGTTCAATGGAGCGGAATCGCAAATGCAATCTCCGTTCTATGTATATACCATGGGTATAAGCAAATAGCCGGGACGTGAATGGCTTCAACTATTTTAGCTCACAAAATGCACAATCATACATATATGGAGGACCACAGTGCTTCTAGATGATGGGATTTTGTGTAAGCTTCATTGGATAACCTCGTCCTGTTCTCATGCTGATGCTCTATCGCCTTTTGCTGCAAGAGCTGAACGTGTGAGTGTTATCAGATTTTTTTTATTATTAAAGCGACTAGCATCAAGCAAGGGGATAATACCTAGCGTATATAGGTGGAGTGACAACGAGCATTTAAATGTGGCATACTGGAGATTCGGGTTCCTTTTTTTTTGTATATATATTGTTTTTGAGGGACCAGGAGGTTTGCTGTCAGACAAAAATTTTGAAACCTGATGCATTTATCCAATTTAGTATATGTGTAGTCATTCACTGACTAGAGGGATCTTGGGAGTTTTTGTGTTTTGTTAAAGTTACCTTTTTTTTTGGATTGTCAGGATAGAATTACAAAAGGGTGGAATATCGAATCAGTGCAGGAACAACGATGAGGATGGTAAGGGTGTTTATATAGACAGATATAGAGCTCCACTGTGATGTGACATCAAAAAGCTTTCGTGTTCCGTTTAACTGAGGTTTTTTTTTTCCTGCTCTAGTTTGGTATTGGTTTAGGTACTCGATTTAGATTTTTTTGCTTTTGAATAATAGGTTTGGTTTTGGCATGATTTTTATTCGAAATATGAAGCGAATTAGAAGGGATTTTTTCAGCACGACAGGGTATCCGTATGTGATAGGTTTTTTGGGGAAAGAACTCGCTTTGTGTTGTGCTGTATGTTTTCATTTTTTTGGTTTTATTTTTGGAAAATAAGTGGATTGAATAGTTAAGTTTAAATCGGGAAATCTGTAGGCACAAATATGGTTTCAGTAGAAATGGTATGTTTGATTTTACATTTCATTTCGTTTGAAGTGTAATCAGCTTTAAACGCGTGGGCACCTATTTATTGGTTTTGTCACTGGACTTGAAAACTATTGATAATTTATAATGATATTTAGAAATTTCATAATCAGATTTAATTTTTCTGTTTAAACTTCAAAAATGAGTTCCTTTTCGGTCTACCCCAATATCTCAAAACCAAACAAACTCGAAAGAGAGAATATTGAAAACAAAAATTTCGAACCAAAAGAATCTTAAAAAACAAATTCTTTTACATAATTATTCCAATCAACAAACTGTATCCATAAGCTTTTTGGTGGGACCTTATTGATAAATTGGAATTAATTTCTTACATATAGGTAGGTACTATGGATAAAATTTAGTTTCAAAGCCATTTTTGTAATCCTTCCGCTTGGTCGATATTTCGAAAAATGGTGCCCAATTTGCAGTCTGGTTTTCACATGCTTGATGGGAAGAAATTCGTGTGTGGAGTTATTGTTGTAACCCTGTTGCTTGGGCACCACATTTTGAAAAGATGACGCCCAATATGTGCAAAATGGTTCAATACAAAAATCGTTTTGTTGGAAAATTTCAATATTGCCATTATTAAAGAAAATACTTATTTTGTTGATGTCAAAGGCTAGAGAACCTCCACCTTTTTAAATAACAATAACAATATTTTGAACATGAAAACAGTTTCGGAAACGCATCCAGATACCTAACGCATTTTGGGAAATAACAATTAAGTGTTGAGTAGACGCACCTCCTCCGGTTAAAATTTCAATGTTTCCACTTTTCGGGAACATAACATTAGCCGCGTATTGGAAAAATAAGTTGCACGTTTTTTCATTTTATAAAAACTACCAAAAAAGTAGAAGTCCCACCCTATGACATCAAAAAAAGTAGGTTCGCAAGAAGTGACAATACTAACATTTTACCCGAAGTAGCGTGTAGTCAACACCTATCTATTAAGATATCAACCGTTATGTTCCCAGGACGCGTTTGGCTTGTGCAGGAGTTTCCGCAACTTTGTTCATGTTCAAAATATAAGAAATTATCAAAAAAGTGAGGTTGCACTATTTGACATCAGAAAAATGTAAGCGGCAATACTGACAATTTATCCGATGGTGCCAGATGCACTTTTTAAGACAACAACCGTTATTTTAACCATTGATATATTCCAAGTAATTTAATTTTTTTTTTAATTTTAAAAATTTCCACTGATTGGGCGCCATTTTTGAAAATGGTGTCCAAGCGACAGGATTACAAAAATGCCAAAATATATTCAGAATATAAAAATAAGGTCTCTCCCACAAATTGCAGTTTCCTGACCGTACTAGACATTGGGTGCCATTTATTCAAAATGGCGTCCAGGTGAGAGGATAACAAAAATTACTTTCAAGCTAAATTTCATGCTAGTACGAAAGAAATTAGTTTCAATAATTATCAAAAAAGGCCCTCCTCATAAAACGCACCGATTTCGGTTTCCTGACTGGACTATGTGATGCTTTTTTGTTGTGGCTGAGGTAGGCTCGTCGGTGAGGAGGGTTTTTTATCCCAAAGAAAGCAAAAAACTTGGGTAGAAGTTTCCAAACTCCAATCAAAACAAACTTTATTAATTCCAAATTAAGCTTACAGCGCTTTACAATTTTCATTATTATTAATTTTTATAACAAGGTATTTCATATATGTACAAGTTGGGGGGTCAACCCTGCCTCCAGCAAGAGACTGGAGGAGAAATCTATGCACTATCCGCGATGACAGGCTTGTCGGAGGTACTCATTGAAGAAGGGTAGCCACAGAAGAAATCGTTGAGATACGGCTCTGCTTCTAGCAAAAGACCAGAAGAACAATCGGTTCAGGATAAGCCTTGTCTACGATAAACTAAGAAGAAGTGGAGCGTAGAAAAAAACAGGTTCAATGCAACCTTACTGCTTCTAGCGGCAAAGCAGAAGAAAAATCAGTGCTTTGTTCGCGGTAACATGCTTGTCTGTGTTACTCTTTGAAGAAGGGCAAAAGGTAGTTGTTCATTCTTTGTCTACGATACACTTAGAAGATGTGAATCGTAGAAATAAACGGGGGGAAAGGATAGATAAAGGAACAGGTAGAAGTTTAAAACCAAAAAGTTTTTCGAAACTCCTATCTGGTACACTTCGTACCCAGCAGTGTGTTTTTACTTAATGATCAGCGTGGTATTGTTGCTTTCGGTACACTAGATTGGTCTTTACATCAGGTGAAGGCAGAAGACTTAGTTATGAAATTCAACCTCCCCATGTTAACATTTTAGGCACAATGAAATGTGAGCTAAAAGAAAGTAGAAAAACTACCAACAACGTCATGCGTGTTCAGCTCAAACAATATCTGGTTGTCAGGTATTAAATCAACCCAGGGTTTGGTGCGGTAAATAACATTAGGGTTCCATATGACGGCAAAGAGTTTTTCAATTAATACGAGCATAATAAATCAGACTAAGCACCACTAAAGGAGTCTGATGATCGAGGTGGCTCTCGTGAAATAGCTATAACTCCAGCCTATAAACTTGGTGGTAACACACACAAGTTGTTGTTGTTCATTCAATATAAATTGATGTATAATGCGCAGCATGCACTGCACTTGTGTGTGAATTTCCATTTACACACAAGACCCAACTTAAACATTAGGGTTCGTTAAATAATTAAATTAATTAAATTAAAAGGGGGTTCGGCGGATAAGTTCAAAAGTGTAACACTTCGTTACAACTATAATCTATGATTAAAAAAGTCTCCAAGAGCAAGGGCAAATAAATTGGCATTGTAGATTTACAAACGATAAACCTGTCTTAAGGATTCAGCTCCCTCTTTGGTTCCTGTGTGCCTTGATCGCTCAAGCAACTCCGTTGCTCCACTTAGAGTAGGTCAAGATGTCAGGCAGGGCTGAACATCTCAACAGTTTTCTGGAGCAACAATACCTTCCGTGGACCGGTTCATAGGCTTTCAGGATTCAAACTCCCTTTGAGGGTATTTTGTACAGTTCATGGAACTTTGTTGCTCCACAAAGGGTATGTTCAAACGTCAGGCAGGCGCCTATTTCAACAGTTTTCTTGAACAACAGAACTGCCACACTTTAATAATGTTAAACTGTTTACACTTACGCTCTCGAAATTGAAGATAACCAAAAATGTCCCACTTTAACACTGAAGCCAAGTCTCGAGTCACTCCCTATTTAGTTAACCTTTTGTCGAAAGCTTAAACCTCAACTTTGAAGTTAAAAAAAAATATCAAAAATTTGTAAGCGGAGTAAAGGGACCGCTCCTTTACTTCGCCAAGAAAATACTATTTTGAGATTTTGTTCGTTCGATATTTTGTTTTTCGAGATTTTTGTAATTAAAAGTAGATTGTGTTCGAATGACGGTTTCGAGGTATGTACCGCCATTTTTTGATTTTCAAAAAATAAAGCTTGCGATGTAATGTGCTCAAATTTTGTCACCACTCACCATGTGCCGTGTTTTAAAACAATTCGTACTAAGGGTATGGTTGCAAATTTGCAAATTTTACTAATGAAAGATTTGAAATTTCGAAATTTCTTAAAAAAGAAAAATGTTCTGTTTTGTGTATTGAAAACGATGCTAAAGAACCAAAAAGATATAAAAAAAATCCCATAGTTGCAACTATAATGGCCAAAACTAAACTTTGCGAAGGGCTGAAGCATGAAGTCAGCACCACCATTTTCAATTTTCAAGAAAAAGTTGTGCCGTATTGTGCTCAAGTTGTGCCACTAAGTGCCGTAAGTACAAAAAGAAATTCGCAAATTTGCAAATTTTACGAATGATTTTTTTTATTTCGCATTTTAGTAAAAATGAAAATTGTACTGTATCATACTCAGTTTTTTCTGCAACACGCGGAAGAGATGAAAAAATCCGAATATTTGAAACTTCTACGGCAAAAAAAAAAACAGTTTTGCGAAGCGTAAAGTTAGCACCGCCACTTTCGATTTTCAAAAAAAAAAAAAATTCCGTTTTGTGCTCAACGTGTGCCACCTGGTGCCGTATATAAAAAAAAATCGCTAATTTGCAAATGATTTTTTTTTAATTTCGAAGTTTTGTAAAAATGAAAGTAGGAAATGTTTTGTGCCAAGCGCCGAAGAGGTAAGAGTTCTCATATTTGCAACTTTTACGGCCATATAGCGAAGAGTTTTTCATTTTCGATTCTCTTCGGAATATAGCAGCACAAGCTGAGCATAGAACAGTACAACTTCCATGTTTACAAAATTGCAAAATTTAATCAAATTTCATACGTAAAATTTGCAAATTTGCAAATTTTTATTAAAAATATTTTAGGTACAATGCCTAACAATACACATTTTTTTTTGGAAAATTGAAAATGGCGGTGCCAACTTCACGCTTAAGAAATGGGTACCTACCCTCTGAAAACCATATACCATTGTCCAAGTTGAGCACATGGTAGCATTGTAGGTAGCAATTAGATTTTATATTGTTCCAATCCAGATTGCTTTCAAGTATCGAATTCCATAAATGAAACCTTTATCTCAACTTGTAACTATCACTAGATTTGCCATATTTTTCTTAGACCTTTTCAACTCTCTCTAATCATTATTTTATTGGAAAAAATTGAATGCAGTTCAACAACAACCATCTTCGTGACTTAAAAAACACATTTTATTTAGAATTGATTTGGTAGTTTAGTTCCCCTCAGGTTAAATTAAAGTTCAGTTTATGTCGTGCTTGTTTTTATTTCTTTCAGCACACACTTGCCGTGTCTTTGTATTGTTTATTGAACGTGCGATAAACAGTAAGTTGATATTTTTACCAAGTATAGTACTCCAACAATAAAACTTTTATACTCCTATCTAGCTACCTATAAAAGTATTTTGTTTGAGAATGTACTACCACCATACGTACCTTGTCTTGTGTACCTAACGCTATAGATATTGGTAGACTTGGTATAGGCAAAGAAGAAATTATTACAATCGGAAAGTCAAGAAATACCAGAGAACAACTTCTATCTCAGATGGAAGTTTGCAGTTTGTTGTCGGCCTTGAAAAAAAAAACACCATAAATAAATAAAAAAATTCTTATTCACCATATTGCCATTCCGACGACGATGGCGACAAAACTGGAAGACATTTTTGCTGTCAAGTTGCCGGTAAACATTATATGTGCCTACCTATACTTATTTCTTGTGAGTGGGCTTGAAAGGTGGTTTTGTTTTTTCTATCTTATGTTGTCAAGGTGTTTGTAAAAAATGTTACATATACCAACACATATCCATATAGAATAAAAAAGATATAGACTTCTCACGACAAGATGTTGCAGATAAATATTTTATTTGGATCTTTTAAAATTATAGTCGCATATAGGGTGCTCAAGTTCAACATTATGAGATATAATGAATTCTTAAGTTAAAACAATCAATAAACTACACACATAACAACCAGAGTAGGGAGTTTACTTCACTTCAAGTGCACTTAAGCGTATAATTTTCATGACCTTCTATATTAGGACTAGACTACGAACTTAACTATGGGGGTGTATAGAACTTCTAAGGAACAATATGTGCTCCAGGATCTTAACAAAATAAAATAAACATTATCTTATAGTCAGAAAATGTAGGTATATAATGAACCAAGGTCTATAAAGACAACGATAGACAATTTTGTTTGAATTCTTAAACATTTTCAAGGCCATTGTTTTACTTTCTCCCTCATATTTGGAGATGAGGTATGCCTCCGTTTCTCGCTCCTTGCGACCTAGCGTTAAATACTTTACGAGCTGGAGCGTCGATGTTCATTCGCTCTCAAATGCTTTAACCATCGTAACCGTCGAACACGTAGTTTTTGATCAGGGGCACGTCACTATAAACCTCGTATTGGTGTATTGGTTGTATCGTTTTCGCCACATGTTTTTTTGCCTTTTGACACAAACCGGACCATAAACCATCCGCAGAACTTTTCACTCAAAGACACCAAAGGAGCCTTATCCATAATGCTTCTGCACTATAGAGCAAGACCGGAATGATGAGAGCCTTATTCCTTTTTCTTTTCTTTGGTACTTTTGGATCGGGCTGTATTCTTCAATTACTTAGCCGAAAGAAACAGTGATTAGCTTAATTTCAGCACTGATGCCATTTGCAGAAATCACAACAGTACCCAGATAGACAGATTCAGTGACCACCTCGAAGTTATATCTGCCTTGTTCTGACCAAGTCTGCGATGGGAATCTATACTCTTTTCGATAACAGCATACTCTTCGTTTTCTCCTCCTTGATGACAAAAACAATTTTTTTGGCAACTGAGTTCTGACTCCATACTAGAAAAGTCACCCGTTCTTCTTATTACATCGAAGTCATCCGCACATTCAAAATATTATGTGGATTTTTGAAAGATAGTGCTTGTTGTATTGGCCCCAGGCCAATTGCGCACTACTCTCTCAAGAAAAATATTGAAACAGGTATGAAAATACATGAAATTTTAACGTAAGTTATCTTGGTGCATCAGTTTAGCTGGTCTGGTAAGGACCTTCAACCGTAAAACTGGTCTAACACAATTTTTTTTTCATTTTCGAGAAGGTATAAGCTTACATGTGTTCAAAACCCGGCTTTGTAAAAGCAAGTGTGTTGGTTTTGACAATTATTTTAAATTTTGAAAAAATTAGATGGCAACCCTAAAAGTGCGAAAAATTTGAAACTTGACGAGTCAACTGGTCATGACTCCCTAATACCCCAGTATAATCGAACAAGTCCATCAAAATAGCCAAAAATGCCATTTATGAAGCTTTAAAAACTTTACATCAGCTTAGTTTGAACGACTATTTTTCGGTCGATTTTTATCCAAATCATTTTTTTTTTAAATTTATTTTGAAGAAATTTTAATTATCTTTCTTTTATATGATGCAATGCCTATATCTATCTCTGCTGGTAAGAAAGTTATAAGCAAATACGTAAAAAAAAACCAAAAAATTAGATTTTTCACATTTTTTTGCAATGATTTTTTTAAAAATTAGCTAAGTAAAATTTTTTTAATTTTTTTTTCAAAAATCCATTTCGACGGTAAATTTTATTCTCTACAAAAAAGGTTTCAAGAATTATCTCGAAATTTTGCTTCGTTTTCGAGTTATATGCAAAAAACCAAAAAGGGTGCTTTTGCACCCTCCTCTCAAAAAAGCACCCTCCAATTTAATAGCACTCCGCGGTTTTCTCATCTTCAATGACCCCTTTGATGATTTTTACAATAAAATTCCGTGAACGTCTTACTTCCTTATTGCCCTGTTTTTTAGGACATAATCAATAGCCTATCTGTAGACAATAGGCCCCGACTGCTTTGTTCAATCTTCGCCTGGCGATGGCTATTTTATCAAATTCAGGTTAGGTAGGTAAAACTCCATAGATAATCAATCAAATCGACTTTACGGGGCTACTCACCGTTAAGCAACTGGTTGATGTAATCTCTCCAGATATTTAACAAGAAAAGCATTACCACTCTGGTATTTCTTTCCTTATCCTTGCAAGCTCCAGGGAAGCTAGTGAATCCAGTTGTTTTCTTTTTGACTTTTCTGTATAAATTCCACCTGAATTATGTTAATGCATTTCAGATGCCCCGCCCACGAGAAAGGAGATGCTCTGACCTGTGCCAACTACAGTAGTATAAGTCTCCTCAACTTTGCATACAAAATCCTGTCATCTGTACTGTGTAATCACTTAAAACCTTTTGTCAACAATCTGATCGGCCCCTATCAGTGTGGTTTTAGGCTGGGAAGTCAACCGTCGATAAAATGTTCCCACTACGACAGATTTTGGAAAAAACTCAGGAGTTTCAAATCGATACATACCACCTCTTTATCGATTTCAAAGTCGCATATGATAGCGTAGATGGAGAAGAACTTTACAGAGCCATGTCGGATCTCGGAATCTCTGCCAAAATCGTTCACTTGTGCAGGATGACGATGGAGAAGTCTCGCTGTTCCGACTGTTGAGGCAAGACAACGCGTTATTATGCAACCTGCTTAGCATCGTACTTGAAGCAATTGTACGCAACTCGCAATTCAACAAAAAAGGTACAATTTATCAAAAGTTCGTTCAACTACTTGCTTGGGTAGATGATATTGACATCATTGGGAGAACGAAGCGAGCTGTTAACGGGACGTTTGCAAGTATTGAATCGGAGGTGGCGAAAATGGGCGTGGTCAAGGACTTTGTCTATCTGGGCTCCATTATGACATCAGTGCAGAAATCAAACAAAGAATTACTCTTGCCAACCGATGTTTCTTCGGACTAAGAAAGCATTTGAGTAGTAAGGCCCTCTCTCAAAGAACCAAGGAGGGCTCATATAAGACCCTAATCACACCGGTCCTGCTTTATGGGGGCAGAAGCATGGATCCTGTTAAAAACGGATGAGAATCTGCTTGGGTACTTTGAAGGAAAATTCCTCGGGTGATCTTTGGACCAGTCTGTATCGATGGAGTATGGAGGAGAAGACTTAAGAATGAGCTTTATTTGATTTACAGTGACGTCGATCTGGTCAAAAAGCTGAAAATACAGCGGCTGAGATGGTTGGGACACGTGGAGCGTATGGACACCGACGCACTAGCCCGACGAGTCTTCGAATCTACCCCTGATGGTCTGTGCAGCAGAGGAAGACCCCACCTTAGGTGGCGCACACAAGTAGAGAAAGACCTCAACCAAATTGGAGTGCGTAACTGGAGGCAGCTAGCTTGGGACCGAGCTGGCTGTAGGGGCGTGTTGGTTTAGGCGGTAGTCTACCCTGGACTGTGAGTGCCATCTAAAGTAAAGTAAATAAGTATTTCTGAATCTCTTCGACTTTACGCTGCTCATGATCTATTAAGCTGATGATGACGAAAAGCCCTTGCCTTCTTTTGTTACGTTTGGTTTCTTCGGCGGTGGCTGTGAGAATCCTATCACCAATTACGATTTGTTGGCATTGTTGCCAGAAGGTTTCTAAGCCCATCCCTTCACTAGTAGGGTTTCTTGCAAGCTCTGGGAAAATTTTGGCTAGGAACGCACTTGCGATTTTAGTCGCACGATTATTTAGTCGCAAAAAATAGAGCATGATCCATAACGTGAATGAACGAATATGCAACCAAGAAATTGTACTGAGATGCGACCGTTTTTTAGTCGCGGTGACAGAAAATCGCAAGTGCGTTTTCAGCCTTAGTCGGCATATTATGCTATTTAAAAGCATGTGTCCCATTTCTTGCCACTAAATATTCATACGATTAAAAACCACATGTGGATGCATGATTTTTTCTTAGTTGGAACTACGATTTTTTAATCGCACTATTTTAAATCGCAAGTGTGATCACAAACATCTAAGGCAAGGAACGCACTTGCGATTTTAATCGCACGATTATTTAGTCGCAAAAAATAGAACAAATGAGCCACAATGTGAATGAACGCACATGCGACCAAGAAATTGTATTGAGTCACGACCGATTTTTAAGTCGCAGTGACAGAAAATCGCAAGTGCGCTTCCAGCCTAAGTGCAGTTGTTTCAATTTAGCTTTCGTCAATTACATCACCAGAAAAATGGAAAAAACTTTGACTTTTAATAGTCACGATTTCTCAGTATCTTGTGCGTTCATTCTCATTTAAATTCATATTGTTCTATTTCCGGTCGCGCGATTGAAATCGCAAGTGCGGTCCCAGCATAGATAATTTTAAAATGTGAATTAATCCCCATAACACCAAAAACTCCAACTAACCCCAAGGCCACACGAGAAAGTTCTGACAAGCAAGCTTGCTACATACACTTCCTGTCAAATTCGTAATTTGCATTTCACTTGCCAGTGTTGCCACATGCCAACTTTGCTTCTCAACTTGCTTCACTACTGGCTTCAAAAACTCCATGCCAGTTGATGGGCAAGTTGCTTAGGGGTTTGTATGTATTGTGAACAAATGTGTATGTATTCCAACTTGCTTGCCAGTACTTGCCCGTCTGGCCTCATAGTAAGCTGCGATCTTCGTATTTAGTCGCAGCAACAGAAAATCATAAGTGCGTTCCTGGGCTTATATCTAAAACTTAGTAGCAGCGAAATAATACCTAGAGAGTCTGTGAAAAACAACTCTATTTTAGACGAAAAAAAGAAAACAAAATGAAAAACTTATATCCAAGCAGCTGTAATTAAATATGTATAGGTTTGAAGAGTTTGTTTTTAGATTTTCCAAACTTTTTAAATGAGTATTCAAAAATTCCTTACCTACTTTGAAATCAAAGGATCATCCAGTTCCCAAAAAACATACTTTAAATAACTAATTGCTCTCTCTCTGTAACTACTGACAAATTTTTTCCTGAAAAAAAGTCTTTCCTTCGTCGATGAACTAATTTCCTCATTTTATTACAACAAAGTTTGAAATGCGCTTTAGAAAATGTCCTTACACACAAACACACCCCGACGACCGCAAAAGTAATTTCAATTGCAAATGACAGCCAAAGGACTTAAGGTACAACGTACAAAAACTTTTTTGAGAACCTATCAAAAAGACATAAATGCTAAAAGTTTTACCCAAAGCATTGGTTTTTGAGGACCTCTTTGCCAAGTAGTAAACGCATGTTGACAGATTATAGGAGTCGTTAGGTAAAACTGAGTGGGGGCTGTTACTGTTAGTATGGGAATGTGATTGCAAGGATAGGTTAGGGGTATGGTGTATTTTCTCTTAACCTTTCCATTATACGTCCCCAGAGCAATAAAAGCCTTAACTTTTGAATCGTTTCGGGTAATAATCCCAATGCGATTACAAAGACAACCAACGCAATGCACGCGATGAGCCAAAAAGATTTCATTGTCTATGATGCGTCCTCTTCCCTCTTCCCTCTTCATTCGGTTTGGTTTTGTATCCTTGCAATTTTGTGACTTAATTTAGTTTTAATTAGTTGTGCTGACATCCTGGGGATTATGCGGGTACAGAGTTTTCTCACGCGAATAGCAAAAACTTTATCTTCTGTCGCACAATGGCAATGTCTGTCAATTGTTGTTGTTCTTTTTTGTATTTCGATGTAGTTTGTGCCAAGCATTTTACTTTAGATACATTTTTTTTATTCTTTTCTATTTCGCGAAATCATCGAGGGTTTATTAAAATTCATGGCGAAGTTTACTTTTTGTGGATTGTTAACAGACTCAAGGATAAGAAACTGAATGCGGGAAAGGATGGTGGAATGGCGGTAGTCGAAATATAAATTCAAAAAGCTTGTTTCTGTGTCGAAGGAGGTGCGGATAATGGATTTATTTTCCATTAATCACAATATTCATTATAATAGGTATATCATTGATGGCAGCATCACTTTGGCTCTGACACTTTTGTGGGGTTTTTAAAGTTTTTTTGCTTTCTCTGATATCAACAACATTGTAGTTTTCTTCTTGTTTTTAGTTTGAGTATTGGAAATAATAAAGAAGGACAGGTTCCCTTGTCAAAAAGCAACATACGTTTTCAATCATTCGTTATTGATGATATTATATAATTGGATGTGATGATTTGTTGATGCATCTATACCTAGGAGGTGTACTGACATTTACGTTTTAGAGTCAGCAAATCAGCAAATTTCCGGAGCAAATTTTAAAACGAAGGGAGAACTCAAGTTTTCAAAAACTGTACTTTTAACAAGAATGTATTCAACAAAAATAAAAAGGTATTTAAAAAAAAAATCAAATAAGCTCCGATATGAACGAGAAATGACGAATAAAGTAAGAAAAATATGATTACATCCAGCTCCAGCATAGTGCAAACATTCAGATTTCAGAGTCAGATTTAGTTACAAAATTGAATAACACAGTGTTGTCATTCAATTTCATGTGGCTTGGCCAAAGAATTTTTTAGTGTGGAAAAAACGGAGTAGATCTCAAAAAAGCGCAGTGGTGGAGTAGATTTTTTGTATTCCTCAAAATTAAAGTAAAGTTGCTTCGATTGGAGTAAGGTTTGAACGCTGGTACTGCCTCTTGCGAGGAGCTGACAAACCCTTCAAGAGTATGCTTGTCATGAAAAGTGCTTCTCATTTAGCCGTTCGGACTTCGCAAAAAACTGTATATCCTCTCCATTCCTGCCAGCAACACGCACACAGGAAAGGTTGAGAGTTGTAAGTCACTAGCCCCTGGTTCTACGAGCTGTTGCGCCACCCAATTTATTTATTTATTTATTTATTTATACACTTTTTGCGTCAAAATGTTATTCGCTCCACATCTGTAAAGCCGTCAACTGTCGAATTTTAAAGAAGGAAGGCAGCGATGTCGATGAATTAAAATCTCTAAAACACTGAAATTTTCAAAGTTTTGTTGTTACTCCGAAAAGAGGTGATTTTAGGGCAATTTCTTGAATTTGGATCAAAAGAAACTCTTTTCATCAAAATAAAACTTACATCGTATCTATCAAGCCATCAACTGTCACATTAGAAAGATGGCTACAATGACAATGAATTAGAAAATCTCTAAAAAAAATGAAATTTCCACAGTTTTCTTACTACTCCGAAAAAAGGTTATTTTAGGGCAATTTGCTGGGATTAAAATACACTCTTTCCGTAAAAATGTAGTTCGCTTTGCATCTGTCAAGCTATCAATTGTCAAATTAGAAAGATGGCTACGATGTCAATGGACTAAAAAATCTCTTAAATAAAACAGATATTTTTACTACTCCGAAAAAAGGTCAGTTCGGATAATAATACATTCCTTCTGACAAAATGTAGTGTACCTCCGATCAGTAAGGCTATCAGCTGACAAATTCTATAGAAGGATGGCTATGATGTCGAAGAATTAAAAATTATTTAAACAAAACAGAAATTTTGAATTAACTACTTCGAACAAAAGGTGATTTTAGGAAAATTCTTTGAAGTTTGGATCGAAGTTCACTTTTTCCGTCAAATGAAGTCTGCTCTCTTCTGTCTAGCAATCAACTGTCAAATTAGATTGAGGGATGGCTTAGATGTCGATATATTAAAAAAAAATCATAAATTAGGAATTTTTATAGTTTTTACTATCTACTCAGGAAAAGGTGATTTTAGGACTGTTAGGGACATTTGGATCGAAATACACTATTTTCATTACTTAAAAAAAATTAAACCGTACCTCTATTTATTGTAAATAAATAATAAAAATATATTTTCCATTCTTATGAGAACGGTTCATTAATATACTCTCAATTATTCCCTTATAATTAATTCGGGAACGAATTATTTTTCAAGATCCTAGCAAATTTGATTCTTTCGTGAAGATGAACTTTATATTTAAAAGAACTAACAAAAAGATTCGCGATCGAATAAAAAATAAAATTTTCTTTTAATTTTTTTAAGATTAATGCAGAGTTTTTTTACTTTTTTAAAAAAACAATTATTTTTAATTAAAATTTAATTCAACATACAGTAGACGCTCGATTTAGTGAATCTCGAAATAGTGAACTATCCACAATAGTGAACACACAAAATTTTATATAAAAACGCAGTTTGCATAAAAATGTCGCGCAAGCATTTTACTTATCTTGAGAGCTCTGAGAAATTGTTTCTGTTTTTTATTTAAACCTGAGTGAAAGCCTTGGATAATGCTTAATTAAAATTAAAAATATTCACGTCGAACGAAATGTGCATTTTGGATCAAATTTATCTTTAGGAAGCCTTAGAAAACTTCCGCTCGAAAAAGTGAACAATCTCGAAACAGTGAATATGCCTGGTTTTTATTACTTCACTATATCAAGCGTCTACTGTACTTCCACTTCGAGCTGAAGGCAAAGCCAAGGCTTATAAAATTCGTAAAATTGATGTCAATATAACAAACGAAAATTGTCAATAAACGAATTCTTCCACTAATAAATCTTTTACAAAAGCAATACCTAATGCATTTTCAAAATTTAGTTTTCAAAAAAAGGAGAGTTTTTTGACAGCTGAAAGATAAAGTTCAACTGAAAAACTGTTCCTTAGTTAGCTCGGGGCTAATTTATTTTCAGAATTAGAGATCTGATTTGACTCAGAGTTATCCTTGCACTGAAGAACTGACCCTAAGACAAGCAATATGTTTTGAAACAAAAATAATGCGAGTGTCAAGTTTGCAAAGCAACTTTGACCAATCGGAAAATAAATAGTTGGATAATTTGTCGTTAATTAGTCCTTAATTAGTTATACAAATTTCGAATTTGTTGTTTGTACATATGTTTTTTTGGGCCCTTGCTAACTTGATATTAAGTTGAAAAAGCACCCTGTCGAAAATCGGTAGAAACTTACTTAATAGTTTGCAACTTAATAACTTGCCGTTAATTAGTGGTTAGTTAGTTGTGATAAATTTAATTTGATCATGCAGTGTTTTCTATGTTTTTTGGGTGCTTTGCTAGCTTGAATTCAAGTTAGCAAAGCAACTCTCACGAATTGAAAAATGGGTAAGTGGATAGTTTGTCGTTAATTAGTCCTTAAATGGTTGTGATAATTTTGCATTTGTCGTTCTATGTTCTCTATGCATTTTTTCGAAAAGTGGTAAAAACTTCCAAAGGTCAATATTTTACTATACAGTTAACTTGTTGTTATTTAGTCGTTAATTAGTTATGATAAACTTAATTTTGTCGTGCGATGTTTTCTATGTATTTTTGGGTGATATAATATTTTCTACGAGTGTCAAGCAGAGCAACTTTCACAAATCGAAAATGGGTAGGTGGATAATTTGCCGTTAATTACATATATGTGACAGTCTCGAATTTGTCTTTCAATATTTTCTATGTTTTTTTTGGGTGATTCCCTATATCTCCTTTGAGCGATTTTTAAAGTTTTTTTTTTTTTAATATGATAGTGGTGAGATGACACGAGCCAAACTAAAACACAATTGTCTACCTCTATTCAATCTTAATTTCTGTTTTTACAAATCATGTGTGGGAGCTTTCAATTTTGAATAAAACATATTTTTGTAAAAGACAAGAGTGTCTTTTAACTACGCCAAGAAGACGTGTCAAATGGAAATCTGTTTTATAAAAGAAACAAAATTCAAGGTTAGTTTGGGATGAGAAAGCAACGTTCGGTATATAGAAAATGTGTACATAACCTAAAGTACTGTGTACAAATTGCCAGTTAATTAAGATTTAACGAGTTTACGTGTTTCTTAAATTGAGAATAATTGTATTGAATTTACAATTAAAATCCCATCCTTTGCATCATTCACGCGCTAACATGTAGTGAATTTGTATAGAACGATGTTAAATAGGTTTCTCTCAAACCCTCACCTCATATCACACCTACAAAATTAAGGGAAATCCTTCCCTCTCGCTGCTCCACCTCAAACCTTCACCATCCAGTTATCACACTTGCGAATTCAGCGTGAGGGAATATTAATCAATTTTTATGCAAAAACAGGAGAAATTACAAGGCATTTGTCATTCAGCAGTTAATTCATGACATTCGTTCGGTATACCTACATACATACATACATACATACATACATATATACAAATATACAGGGTCATGGGCGGGTTGGTTTTTGTATATAGTTGAATGTAGCTGATGCTGATGTGGTTGTTGCTGTGGATTATCCTCCACAGAAATGAATGGCAATTTTGTGGGAGTTTTAAGGTTTTATTGTTTTAAAAATTTAACAAAAAAAAAAATAAATAAGGTTCCTCGTGCCAAAATTTAAAAAATAAATAATTTGGAATAAAGCCCACCCGTGTGAGTACTAACAAATTAAATAAATTAATATGTTTTTAAATGAAATTGTAGTAAACACACATCGCTCATAATCAAAAAATTATATTTTTAAAAAATTATGTATTTTTTTTTTACTCTGACATTTTGCTGTTAGCCATACAAAATATCCTGGGGGTTCACTTTAAACTCTTTTAATAAATGTGAATACATTAATTATAGTATCGTTTCCAAATCACTGGTTTTATCTGAGATAAAAGTTTATTATTTAGTTTCTTTCAGAAACAAGAAATAAAAAAATGGCTGTGAACGTGAGGACGTAAATGCAACAGCAAATATAGACTGAGCAAAAGTCAAAAATCTAATGATATTGGCGCAAAATTATAGTGAAGTTAACACGATACTAAAACAACTTTAGTGTAACACTAGGTGGAAATGGCATTTTCTTAAATTATAGAAGATGTCAAACCAACATTATGTTTAAACACTTGCATGTAAGTTAAAATCACCAAAGTCTGATTTTAATTTTTTAGTATCACACTAGCTCAAATGACGTCTGTCGCACGAACTGTTAAACATTGATTTAGGCGAGATCAACTTTAATTTGTTTAGTAAATGGTCTTAGCGCGACACTAACTAGCATGTGTCTATAATTCAGGAAAAGTTAGAGAACTGCATTAAAGTTAAACAATTGTTAACTAGTATCACGCTAAGGTCCTTAAAAAAGGCTGTCTATAATTGTGCGCCATTACCTTTAATATGTGCACTGTGTTTGGTTACTATCCCTAGAAAAATGTTAAGCAAATATTTCATAACATAATCGAAATCAACAATAAAAACTCTTCAATTTCAATCGACAGTTAAAATGACAAAAAACGAAACAATTAAAATCAGTGAAAACACACATGCACATGAGACATGATACGTGTAAATCTGACACATTTAAATGCGTTGTGTAAATCAGAGAGTTACCAAATACCCTATTTTTCTGTCCGTCACTTCTGTTTTGATTAATCAATAGTTAATTTTATTCTGTGGCCGCGATTGCTAGAGCTAAAATTGTGCTAAAGTCAATTAAAGTAAAGCAAAAATTAAAGTCCTTTTGTTTTGCGAAATAGTCAAACAGACTATAGCAACAACTTTCACGGATCGAAAAATAGGGAGATTATTTTTTTTGTGGTTAATTAATCATTAATTAGTTGCAAAAATTTCAAATTTGTAATTCAATGTTTTATTTGCTTCGTTAGCTTGATATCAAATTAGGAAAGCACAAAAACAAAACGTAGAAAATATTGCAGGACAAAATTGAATTTGTCACTACTAAATAACGACCAATTAACTGCAAATATCTAAACCATGTACCACGTTTTGTGGAGAAAAAAAAAAAAAAAAAACAAAGAAAAAATTGAACGGCAAATTCAAAATTGTAACAATTTATTATCCACCTACCCATTTTTCAATTCATGGGAGTTGCTTTTCTTACTTGACACCCATAAAATAAAAATACCTGTAATACAATTTTTTACTTGCGATATATATGTAGGTACTATTTATAATATATAGCAAGCTATGCATTCGTAATAAAAATTGAACTCGAGATTTTGATCACACTTATCATTGCGTTGATAGGGATGCTAGCTGAGACGAAAAAAGTGGATCTCACAACTATGCCGTCTTACTGTATGTTCGGCTACAGCCCAAATTTTCATAAATTTTCTTCAAACTTGGTACCATAGTGGATTGAAGTAATTTCTCAATCCTTTTTTTCGCTTGTTAAGAACCAAAAATAACGGTTCCTGTGATGAGATTTTTTAACAATTTCAAAAAATCTTATTTCTCTAAAAAACTGCTCCACAAACAAAAAAATAAAAAACCAATAAATTATTTTTAGTGAAGGCTACTAAGGATGGGAAAACATTTTTCAAAAAATGGATTTATCGATACTTCCCATTGGAAAAATTTTATTGATCTTATTGAAAACGGTATGACTGGTTTTGATCATATTTTGTATGCAAAAGATTTTAAAAAAATATTTCTAATTGTATTTTTGAAAATTCAATGTTCCGACAACCACTCGATAGGTTTTTTTTTAAGCTTAATGCCCAGCGATTAATCTTTTTTATTTATTTAAAAAAACAATATTTTTATTGTTTGTTGTTTATTCAAATTTTTTTCAATAAAAATGTTTTACTTTTAGGAAAAAAAAACAGTAAATACCATACAAAATGTTAAAAAACCGTTCGAAAAATTTTAATTTTTCTCGAAAACAGCCTCTACGATTTTGATTAAATTATTAAAATGTCTAAATAATGGTCTGCTAATAAATACAAACACATTTTATATCACTCATTTTTTGTAATTCCCTAGAGGGAAAATTGAATTTTTTGTTAAGCTCCAAAAATAACGGTACTTGTTATGCAACCTTTAAGGAAAACTTTTTTATCTTAAAAACGGATGAAATTTTTTCTGAGAACTTGGTACATAGTGGTTTTCGGTGATTCTATCCAAACGTTTTTTCTTCATTTTTTTTAACTTAAAACAACGGTGCCTATGACATACAATTTTTTCTGTTCAAAAAATGCTCTATAACTTTTCTTAAAAACAATTCAATAAATTTCTCTTAGTACTTAGGCTACCTTTGGATTGGAAACCATTTTTCAAAAAAATGGTTATTAATGGTAGGTACGTCTCGAAGAACCATTTTCTTATTTTCTTCAAAGCTTTATTTCTGATTGCAATATTTTTGTTATACAGAAAATTTTCAAAAAACAAAATTCTTGGATTTTTAAAAAATCTTCAATTTTTTTTTGAAAATCAAATATTTTGAAAACTAGCTATACACTTGATTTTTATGAAACTTGTTATTTAAGGTGTTTCTAACACCCTCTAAACTATAAAAAAAAATTTACTTTAATGAAAAAATAACGGTAGCCACCTTCGATAGAAAAATATTAAAAAACCGTCAAGGAAAATATTTTTTTTCTTAAAAATGGCTCCTATACGATTTTTGTAAAACTTTTATGTATACTAAACTTAGTGTGATTTACTACCAAAAATTATAAAAATTGGCGCTTAGCAACTACCTACAATAGTAGGTAACTCTCATAGAATGTTTTATTTTTATTTTGAATTTTCTAATTATTAACTGCGAAGGGGCTTAGATTATTTTCGTAATATACAAATTCAAATCAGATTAAATGTCGAAATTTTCCAAAAATAATGTTTTTCAAAATTCGATATGTTGGAAACGAGATGAAAATTTTGTTTGAAATATTGTTTTTATAGCAGATAGATAAATACTTAAGATTTGTATCCCAAAATTTTTCCTTAAAAATATTCTTAAAATTATGTATTATAAAAAATAATTTTTTTTAAAACTACTCCAACGATTTTTTTTTCGTGCAATCATATTCAATCAAGAATTAAGATGGCGTTCTTTTTTCACCTCAAACTGTTAAATGATTTGTTTTAGCTAATTTAGATATCATATCTCATAATTTAAAACATTTTTCTGTGATAATCTTCATGTTTGTATTATAGAATTTTCTTAAACCCTCAGCGTCCTGAACATAAGAGCAAGTAGGTACGTGCGAGTGCGACACAGTTATGCTATTTTTTGTAATATTGTTTTGTTTAACTTTTGGAGGCAAACAAATCTTTTGAAAAGGAGTTCTTATAAAGTGTCCCATTTTGCGAGTTTTCAGTCTTTTGTGGAGCGAGCTATAAGATAGAACCGTTATGCCTTTTCGAAGGTAAATGTTTCGAAAAAAACCAAGTTTTGAAAGGACAAAGTTTCGAAAGGACAAAGTTTCGAAAAGATAAAGTCTCGAAAATCAAAAATTTCGAAAAACGAAGTTACGAAAGGAGAAAGTTTCGAAAAGTCAAAATTTCGGAAGAGAAAGTATTGTAGGACAAAGTTTCGAAAAAAAAGTTCCGAAATCCTCGGAACTTTGTTGTTCCTTGAGCGGTTTCAATGAAATTGACAAAGGTAAAAGGATAGCTGATACAGAATTAAATAAAAAAAACAATATTAGCAATAGGGTGTTCCAAAAAACTTGAGTGGTTTTGACGAAATTGACACAAATGATAACTGATACCGAATTAAAAAGGAACAAATAATTTTCAACAGGGTGTTTCTAGAAATTTCACCTTCGTTGCTAAGGTCACCCGATATCAAAGTTCCATTCCACACAATATGTCAAATAGATTTATAGATGGTGGGAAAAGAGATTTTTTTCTCATAATAACAGATGATTCTCATCTGAGAAATCGAACAATTTAGAAGTGGGCTACATTGTGGTGGCTAGAGGTGAATTTTACTAGAATTGTTTTCTAAATTTTTACTTGCTCATACAAACAACTACTGAAAATTTCACCCAAATCATTAGAACCGTTTCTGAAAAACCAATTTATAATAAAAGTGGGTAAGGGTGGGTACAGCAGTAGGTGGATTCTGTTGAAACAGCAACAGCAACGCCACTTCCAAGCTGAAAAAAGTAAATTGTATGATTGTGCATGAAGACACTGCTTGTTATTATAACTCCTGTTCCTAATGGTCAGGGTGATATTTGCATGATTTTTCAAGAAAAAATGACGCAAGCAGAAGGATCTTGATTATGATTACACATGCGAATTATTGCCAAGGAGTCAATAGAATCAAAGTGTGATTTGAATAGTTTTCTACCAGCAGAACAACAATCATTCAGAGTCTATCACCAAAGTAGAATTGAATGTCCCTGATTTCGAGTACCTCTTTCAATCAAACAATCGTAAAACCAATTTTTTTTTTATTTCAATCTTTGAATTTAATCTCAAAAACAACATAAGTCATACTTTTGTGCTGTTCAAGCCAGGAAAAAACTATTTTTTGGGACTGGTTTTTAAAAAAATGGAAGCTTATTCCTATTGGGTTGTAATTGTAAAATTGACTTAGTTGCAAAGCAATGTGTCGTTATTGTGCCGGTCATATAGATTTATTTTTTGAACTGAGAACATCGATGAAGACGACCACAAAGTTATTGTTTCATGTGAAGAAAATTGATTGTTAAATAAGCAAGTTACAAGTACCTACATTGACATATTTTTGGAACACCCTGCTTTGAAAATATTTTTCTTTTATAATTATGTATCAGCTATCAATGTTAATTTCGTTGAAATCGCTCAAGGAACAACAAAGTTCCGAGGATTTCGGAACTTTTTTTTCGAAACTTTGTCCTTCGATACTTTCTCTTCCGAAACTTTGACTATTCGAATTTTTCGCCTTTCGTTACTCCGTTTATCGAAATTTTGATTTTCGAAACTTTATCTTTTCGAAACTTTGTCCTTTCGAAACTTTGGGTTTTCGAAACTTTATCCCTCGAAACTTTGCCTTTTGAAACTTTAGGTTTCGAAACTCTGGCGGATTCCCGATTTTTATCAGCATATTAAAAAAAAAAACTAAAAATGTTTATACCAAAATTTTTCCTTAAAATTGTTATAAAAATTTTTATAAACTGCTCTCCAATGATTTTTAAAATTTTTTTTGCATATATTCATATTTGTTCAAGAATTAAGATGGAATTCTTTTTTGTTTTGCATCTTATGTACCTTCATAGTTTAAAGGAATTGTTTTAGCAACTTTTTTTTTCTCATAACTGGATTTATATAGTAGGAAATGAACAAAGCTAGTAGTTTGGATGCGATATTTTTAATTAGCATGTATAATTGTAGGATAGCAAATTAATAAAGTAGGTATAATTAGGTTATGTCAATGAAATTACAACTGTGGTAATTTCATTGACAAGCGGAATAAGAAAAAACCAAAGTAGATTATGTTATATTCAAGTACATAAACTCAAATGAGCATTACTAAGTTATGCAAATTTTAATGATTTTTTATTCTAACATAAAGGAATTTGTAACCCGAATCAGCTTTCTCAAATTAACACCAAACTTAATTCCTCATACCGATTTACTAAGTCATTTCACATTACAGTTTACAGCTTTAACGTATGAAGTTAAAATGAAATAATTTTCTTTTCCTTTCAAAAACCTTTTAATCAAGCTTTCCATTAAACTCAATTCAAAGAATGATGACAACTTTTTGAATGCTCTTCCCTATTTAACCCTTTCGAATTCTTATTAAAAGTTTAAAAAAATATTTCTCTTTTCATGCGTCTCACTAAATGACATCTATTATGGTCTTTTGTATTGCAACACTGACCCTTGCATGCTCCATCGACCATCATCCTCATTTTGTATGAATTCAGCCCGCCTCTACTGTGCCTGATGCCTACTATAAAAACCCGTTCGAAATGAGTAGGTTGGTGGTCGGTGGTGGTATAGGATATAATTTCTCTTCAGCCTTTCAATTAAACTCAATTGGCAGGGAAGCCACTTTGTTTTCAGCTTAATGAGTCAAGCAGTGTTGAGTGCGAGCAATGCATTTATATACCTAAAAACCGGGCCAAAAAACAAAACCTCGTCCTTCGCATCACATCGTCCATCCGTTTAAAATGGCAAAATGATTTCCAAAATGAAACTTTATGCTATTGCAGCATTAAAATACAGATAACTCATTGTTCCACTTAATTAGATGTGCACTCTCTGTAGTTGTCCCTAAAAACTAGTACCACGATTTAAGTTAGAAGCATTTTTAATTGGCAGAAATATTTTAGCTACTCTTTCGAATTAGGTAAAATGGGAAAACAATCGGTTTTGGTTTGTTGGAACTGTGCATAACATTGATTAGATAATTACTGAAATAGGCTGCTGTTTTTGCGTTTCTGGCTGCATATTTGGCTAATATTGTTTTCAAAATGCAAAATCTAAAGTTGATCTGATGGAATAAGTTTGGGGTTTTACGCCCACTTACGGATCTGACAAAATGTTAAATTGGGTTAGAGTAGGCGACTGATGCGGCCGCACCACCACATTCAGATATTTATGTTTTTCTAAATAATTAAATCAACTAATGATGAAATATGATCATTGGACAGATGTGCGTTGCTCAAATATGCCAGAAATAATTATGTGAATAAAAACAAATGGACAAAAAAAAAAAACATTTAAATTTTATTCGAAACCAATATTTGCATTTGGTTTGAATGTGGGACTATACCTAATGTTTATTTGAAGCATTATTATGGATTGTGTTGTATTTGCAATGAAATATGTATTTATAGTTGTCGTGGAAGATTAAAATTTTGTAGGCCCAATAACATATTCCAATATTTTAAAATATGTAGCAATTTTTGTTTTTCTTATTGAGAAATAAAAAAATTATATTTGGATAAAATCATTGCGAAAGTTATACAACTGAGGCAAAATCTATTTAGATTTTTTGTCGGTAGATTTTAAAATTAAATGGTCACCTGCTGCTATAAAGGTTTTCTTTATCTAATCCAACCGGAAATTAAATTTTTGACATGTGGATATAAAAAGATACTTAAGGGAAAACCTTGTATTCAAAACAAAAATTTGGCAAACATAAACTCAAGTATTTTTAGAGGTAACCTAGATCATTTCTCTGGCCAAATTAGGATGACAAAACGTTTCTTCGACATAAATGTTTACATAATTTTTCATCAAAATTATGTTCCAAAAGGCTCCCAGTATTTTGTTTTATTTTCAGGATATTTCTCTTTAATAGTGATTATGGACACAATCATTTGCTTCACAATAATAGACAACTCTTCTAAGTAATATTGGGGAAGCTAGTTTTTTTATTACAATTTTTTCAATGCGATTGTAATAAAACATTTAAAAGATCTATGAGGTGATTCCTGAGTTATCTTTTTAGGAAGTAAGAGCAAATTAAATGAAATCACAGTAAAAAAGTAGTCCTTAGATCACCACGGAAGGAAAACCTGATGGAAAAATGAAACTAAATGTCGACTTTTAGGCTAGAAACGCACTTGCGATTTCAATCCCACGACTATTCAGTTGCCAGAAATAGAACATATCGCACATGTAGTGCAAGAGTGTCACAACTCAAAAATCTTAGTTTTTCAGTAGAGGCAAAATACCGTTCTGGGAAAGTAGGAAACGTAAAACTATGAAATAAGCAATTTAAGCAAGAGAAATTATAGCCTATTGAATAGACCTTTTAGAAAGGAACAATTACGTGCAAGGGTTTTTATTATTGAATATGTTTGTTTGGCCCATAAGCATGCTTAAAACAGAAAATGCTACTAAATTCACCCATGCGTTTCTGAGAGAATGGTCACACTGGCCACTTTTCAGTATTTTTGGTATAACTCGAAAACTAAGCCGAATTTGACAATTTTACATATAATACTTTTTGTTCAAAATTAAATTTTCTATCGAAATGGATAGTTTGGAAAATTTCTTAAAAAAATTTAATTAGGAAAAGTAAACAAAAACCAACATAAAAAAAATCGCAAAATCAAAGATTTTTAATTTTTTTTTCTTAATTGTGCATAACTTTTTTCGGAGCAAAGATACGCTCGAGACATGGATAAACAAAGTAAACTGGAGTCTTACGGGTTTAATATGACATGTTAAAAAAGCCATATTATTTGAAAATTGACAGAGATATAGCCATTCAAACTTTACCATTTCTTATCATTTTTCGAAGTATTTGCCCGAAAGCCTTTTTTTTGGTACTTTATGACAAATTTAACGTTCCTAGCAACTAGTACCAAATCTTATGTTAATCGGACCAGCCGTTCGGCCTGTAGGTCTGAAAGCAATTAAAAACAGCCGAAAAACGAAATTGCGAACTTACATCCTTTTTATAAATTCTCTATAGTTCTAATGTCATATTATATCGCAATTTTTATTTCGAACATTTTTACGAAAGTGAAATTTGCCATATTGTACCGAAAAGGGGACTTTCGGGCCAAAACTGCGAAAAATTATAAGAGATGATAAGAAGTTTGAACGGGAATATCTCTGTCAATTTTGAACAAACATTAATTTTTGAACATGCCATATTAAGGCCTCAAGTCTCTACTTTATTTTGTCCGTGCATGACTTGATTCTATCTTTGCTTCAAAAAAAGTTATGCACAATTTATTAAAAAAATTAAATATCCTTGATTTTTTGATTTTGTTTAGGTTGGATTTTGTTTACTTTTCCTGCTTAAATTTTTTCGTAAAATTTTGAACTATCCATTCCAATAGAAAATTTAATTTTGAACAAAAAGTATTATATGTAAAATTGTTAAATTCGGCTTAGTTTTCGAGTTATACCAAAAATATTGAAAAGTGGCCAGTGTGACCATTCTCTCAGAAACGCATGGGTGAATTTAGTAGCATTTTCTGTTTTAAGCATGCTTATGGGCCAAACAAACATATTCAATAATAAAAACCCTTGCACGTAATTGTTCCTTTATACCCCTCATTTTCCGGTCTATTCAATAGGCTATTAGCACAGATACTAGAGTTACATAGATATCGCATCCAGTACAAATAAAAATGACCATTTTTTCAATAATTTGTGATTGCAAGCTTTTTTGTTTCGTCTTCAAAAATCGAATCGGTTTATCAAACTACTGATGACTTGTTGTTGGCGTTTTGTATTTATGTCTATGTATGTAAATCTATCTTTTTTAACATCATTTATGTGGTCCATAACTCACACTATATTGATATAACTGGGATGTAGCTCTACGTCCCACGATAAAAAAGTAGTCATTTTTATTTGCTCTGCGTGCGATATCTATGTAACTATAGTATCTGTGCTATTAGGCTATTAACCACCTACACAAGATATCAAGCAATTATTTCCCATTTTTAACCGTTAAAATCACTATTTTTGAGATATGACATTTTTGGTGATTTTTTCGTTAAGAAGTGAATGAATTATTTTGAGTTCCGACACTTTTGAAAAAAAAAAATTGAGTTGTGACATTTTTGTTTCTTTCTTTTTTACTTAACTATGCCCATGATTATACCTTATTGTGACAAAAAATCATTATTTCATCTTATGAAAAAGTTAATAATTTGTTGCGCACCTAACTTGTTTTATGACTTTTGACCTATGTATCTCTACCTTTGCAATTTTAACTCAAATTTGTTATCAATATAATTTCTTTAACTATGACTTGTTTTGAAATTTCCTTGAATGAATTTTAATTTATGAGATATTTGAATAGCTTGAAGAACTTCCACCAAAGGCGGAAGAACTGTTGTGGAAATGCGGATCAGCAACATCACTCTCATCGGTATGCACTGGAGAAATTGTTCAATATTGGTTAGTCCTAGTTAAGCGAATATGCATTGGGAATTCCAAGTTACGCAAAATTTCATATACATTTCCCTCAAAATTGGATGTGGTTGGCAGGTTATCAAAATTTTGAGTTGTGGGGGTTAATCCATTTTTTCTTTTACTCGGCCTTGATTGTTTGCACCAATGCGTTCCAAATGATAAGTCTTCTATGTTTTATTTTCGAAAAATTCGGTTGACCATTCTTCCGTGGAACATTTTCCATTACGAACGACATTGTAAGTAGCACCATTTTCAAAGCTTAATATGGTGTTTGGAAAATTTAAAATATTTTCAGGTGTCGTTAAAGTAGTCAAGTTAGTATCTTTTATTTGAACCGTATCAGTTAAAGCAGGAGTGGTTCCAACCTCATGCAAAATGCACCATCAATCTTGATCTACTGGTTTATCTATACAAATCTGAAAAATGAATTCATTCATCTAAAGTGTCACAACTCAAAAAACACCGAAAAAAGCATCAAAAATACTTTTTTTTTATGAAAATGATAACAAAATATTCCCCTTAACAAACCAAAATTTTATATCCAAAAATTAAACCATTTTGCTTCTTATCGAACAATTTAAACTAAACTTTTTACTAAATCATCAAAACTGTATTAACTCTAAGATCCAATTTCATTTTTGAAAAGTGAATCAATTCAAAATAATACAAAGTTTTTTATTTATTTCAATCATATAAAGTGACACAACTCAAAATAATACAAATATTTTCCACAATAAAAAACAACAAAAGTGTTTTAAGTCAAAATAAAACACTTTTAATTACTGTAGCTGTACCACAAAAATGACACAATTCAAAATAAGACATTTTTGAAATAAAATAGAACACACGTTTCTCGCCAGAGCTAGTAACAACTAAAAATGTGTCATTTCTGCCAAAGCAACTTTGATCGCATTTAAAATATCTAAAACGACATTTTACCTTCTAGAGACAAAAATAATCAACTTTAATTATTGCCGACTAAACAGATGAGTTGGGGGAAAATTGAAATATTTTTGTATCCCTTTAACTCAAAAAATTCGTTTTTTGAGTTGTGACACATTTGAAGTACATATGTGCGACATGAATTTAGATGTGAATAAACGCACATGCTATCGAGAAATTGTGACGATTTAAAGTTGAAAATTTATTCTATTCCATTTAACCAACGCAGTTAGATGTTTGTGTTCATACTCACACTTGCGAAATAAAATAGTGTGACTTTGAAAAAAATCACTGACCTTGAAAAATTAAAAAATATCTCAAAATTCATAAAAATCAATGGCTGACCAACGACTGAAACTCACTAGCTGACCTTTTATGACCGTTAAATGACCTTTCAAGTGAGATGCCAACATTTTTTTTGTAGCCTTGAAACGAACTTTAAAAATTCATAAGAGAATCTTTGGCTAAGCAATTATTAAAAATAGTTGATCTTATCATGATCTTTCGGATCGGTATACATTTTTTGTGAATATTCCACAAATGAGATGGCAAAAATCGTGCGTGACATTAACAAACCTTAAGTCTTGATTACAAGCTTTCTAGGGCTGACTAATTTCTAGGACAAGTTTTCTAGGGCTGAATAATTTCTAGGACAAGTTGACTTTCCTCACCAATTACTGACCAATTCGATGACATACTTTTTTTTGCAAATATGAAGTACCTAGAGTGCAGAGCCAACATGTTATCGTGTTTTTTTTTCCTTCCAGTACAAAAATGGTGGGATTTTTTTTTTTAAATTTGGTGGGATTCTAGAAATCTCATCTGGCATCACAGATCGTCAACAAGCTATGTATTTTTGATCGCTGCGATAGTTTTGACGTATGTGCGTGCAGTCGCATTAAAAGCTGTACGTTTTTTTTCGATTAAAGAATCGCACGATAGATAATCGCAAGTGAGTGCATGGCCATGATTTCTTGCGATATTGATTTTTTATTCGCACCGACTGAAAATTACAAGTGTGCTACTAGCCTAAGGCTAGGAGTGCACTTGCAATTTTCTGTCGCACGATTATTCAGTTGCAAAAAATAGAACACATGAGCTTATAAATGTATCAAAATTAATGCACATAACACCAAAAAATCCTACAAAGCTGCGATCACTTTTTAAGTCCTTGCGACAGAAAATCGCACGATTATTTAGTCGCACAAAATAGAACATACGAGCTACAACGTGATTGAATGCACATGCGACCAAGAGATTGTATGGAGTTGCGACCGTTTTTGTAATCGCAGCGACAGAAAATCGCAAGTGAATTTCTCGCCTTAGGTGACTGAATAATTGTGCAACAAAAAATTCTAAGGTTTATTAATTATGTGTTGTTTTCGTTGCTTCAGGCTTTTTTTTAACTAATCCCACCACCGAAACAAGAACATTCAACGAAACCATGCGCATTTTATCTTACATTAGGTTTTCCAATATATGTAATTTAAATTGTGAATGGTTGACTGAATTCCTGTCTCCAATTTAAAAATAATTCCTAACTCAAAGTTAACACACCTTCAGTTTTTTTTTTTAACGGAAAATCAGCCAACTAGTTGCACATTATTTTAATTTATTAGACTTCTGGTAGCAGGTAAAATGTCTCTATGTCTGCAATCAACTTATTAATGTGTTTTTTTTTCTTATTCTTGATTCTCTGGCTCAAGCTCAAGGCCATTCTTAAAATACTTTTTCTTCAGTTTGTAAAGCTTGTCTCAGTTATGAATATGTATGATAAATAATTGAAGCTTGTTCCCTCCCATATAAACGTCTCTTTGGTTACCAGTCGGTTGATTTATAGAATAGAATTTCAGACTTATGTACATTTTGGCGTTGCCTAGATATATGTTTTTCTTTGCAAAAAAAATATCGCATTTATTATAAAAACTCATTTATCCATGCAATAAAAAGAATAATTCTTTGATGAATGTGAAAAAAAATTACTGTCATAAAATGTATATTTAAACAAAAAAGAATACATTTCTCTGCCTTCACTCTGATGGTTCTTGTTATGGCAGTAGGTGGTTATGACGCTTTTCTTTTTAGCCATGTCATTAATTTTATGTGTTTTTAGTAAGTTTTCGATTTTTGTATCTAATTTGAAAAAATAAATTAGATTTCAATAAAAAGTAAACAATCATGGTTCCTAGGTGCCTATTTCCCTTGATGAACTTTTTTTTTATCATTAATCTTTCATAATGATAAAAAGGAGAGAGAAACAAGAGAAATGATAAATAAGGGTAAATTAATGAGATTGAGCTTATTTGATTTTGTTTGTATTCATATGTACATTAAGCATAACAGAGGCAGGTGGATGTAGTGATTCTATACTAACTTTGATTTTTGTATTCAAACCGCACTCTAGGAGACTTTCTTTTCTATTTACCCCGACTTCCAAACCGATGTTGTCGTGATATTTAATGAAATGTGGGGTATACAGTTTCATCCCGGGGGATTTCTAAAATTTCACTACAACTTCTGCACGGTGATTGTAGGATGTAGAGCTAAACCACATCCAAAAATGACAAAACGATTCTTGAACCAAGGAGGTAGAAGCTTTCAGAAAACTGGGAAGGTTTAAAAAGCAATTACCGATGCACATTACTTCTGAATTTGTGAATATTACAATAGCGAGGTAAAATGGAGCTGGGGAGAGCATTTCACTTCTGAAAAAAGAATCTCTGTTCTAAACAGCATGTCTGAAATTGGGCTCAAGGGTAAAATGACGGGGAGAAATGCAGCTGCCTATTTTACTAGAATACTGTTTTTACTTAAATAGCCACCAATTAATTAGGGCTGCCCACGATACCACAAAAGTCTAGGTATCGTTTGGTATCGGTACCAAACCCAAACGATACCGAGACGATACCAGCTCCAAAGCATCCAAAATGGATACCGAGATTATACCAAGACGATACCATACTTTAAGGGCCGAAATATACAGAGACCTTCGGTAGTATCGTTTGGTATCGGCAGAAAAAATGTATTTTTTAATATTGTTATTAATGTATTACAAGCAAATAAAAATTCTAGGAAACGGCTTTGGCGATATGGATGGAATCTTCAGTCTGTTCTTTTTAGTATAAAGAAAGTTTATAAAACAATTTAAGTGAAACCGCCCATTGGCACTCCCATTTATCTTATGCCTTATTTCTCGGAACCCAAGGATTTGAATAACATTTTCAGATTTGGTCCTTTTGAGTTGGGTGAAGTTACTTTGTTGAAATCAACCAACTGCCATGCTTATTTTTACTTGCGATTATAGGTACTATAAGGCAAGTTTTGGATTCGTGCAAAAAAAAATTTTGAGATAACAATCAAACATGATATTACGATGATAGAGAACACCAAAAAAGTGGGTGGCACAATTCTGTCTGTCTGTCTGTCTGTCTGTTCGTCTACAGCCTAAACGGCTCGATCGATTTTCTTCAAACTTTATTCATAGTGGTCTTTGGTGATTCTGCCGACACGTTTTTTTCATTTTTTTTAGAACCAAAAATAACGGTAGCTGCCATACATTTTTTTTTGGCAAATTTACATAATCGTATTTTTCTCAAAAACGGCTCGACAACTTTTCTTAAAAAAAATTCCATAAATTTATTTTAGTAAAGGCTTTCTTTGGGTGGAAAACCATTTTCAAAAATGGTTATTAATGGTACCTCCCAAGGAACCATTTTTTTAATTTTTGATTTTCTTCAAAATGGTATGACCGATTTCAATTATTTTTTTTTATACAGAAGCTTCCAAAAAATGTTAATAGTTTTGCGTACCAATATTTTCAAAAAAATATTTTTTGGATTTTTAAAAAATATTTCAAAATTTTTCTTGGAAAATCAAATATTTCGAAAACGGCATCATAGATTTTTTTGAAACTCGATATTTAAGGCTTTTTTAGTACTCTATAAAATATTTTTAGAACAAATTTTACATTTATGAAAAAATAACGGTACCTTCCATACAAAAGTGAAAAAACCGCAAAGGAAAATATTGTTTTGCTTGAAAACGATTCCTACGATTTTGATTAAACTTTTTTCATATACTAAAATTAGTACGATCTACCATCAAAAATTATAAAATTTTACACATAGCAACTATTAGTAGTACCTGTCATAGAACGTATTTTTTATTTTGAGTTTTCTCGTTATTAGCTTAACGGATTTAGATGAATTTTATCATATACAAATTTCAGATAAGATTAAATAATATTGCATATCAAAATTTTCAAAAAAAAAGTTTTTGGATTTTTAAAAAAAGTTTCAATTTTTTTTTTGAAAATTCGATATCTCAAAAACGGGTTGACAATTTTTTTTTCAAATTTTGTTTTTATATACACATAAATATATAGTTTAAATCTGCATACCAAAATTTGTTCTTAAAAATGTTTTAAGAATTTTATATATAAAAAATTAATTTAAAAAAAAACCGCTCCAACGATTTTAAAATTTTTTTTCCCATACAATCATATTCCATCATGAATTAAGATGGCATACTTTTTTTTCAACTCAAACTGTCAAAAGAGTTGTTTTAGCTAATTTAAGTGTCGTATTTCATGCTTCTCTACATTTTTCTCTCATAATTTCCATGTTTGTATATACAATTTTCTTAATCTCGCAGTGTCTTGAACATAAGAGCAAGTACGTGCGACCTAGTCGTGCATTTTATTTCTCATATCCTGATTCCCCGCAAAACGGCTGCATCGATTTTTGTATCAATTTTACCAAACCAATTTGTTTTAGTAACCAATACCACCGATAGAGCCGTTTTTTTTGTCGAGGTTTTCATTAATTGCTTACGCTTAGTATGCAGCTCCTCTATGAAAAGAAAATGTTTTACGTTTAAAATTTTTTTTATCGAACTGTGAACTAACCCAAAGAAAATACATTCATTTTATATTCACCATGCTATTTTTTCGCGTAGAACAATGTCACTGACTTTCTCTTGCGGAAAAAAATGCGTTTGGAATATGTGTTTGCTTTAGCATAGAACAGTCTCATTCAGTTTTAAAATACGAATAAAAAAAAACTTTTACACAACGGACATTTTTTCTTTGACGACTTTTTTTTAACTACTAAACAAAATTTTCTTTAATTTTCTTATTAAATCTTAAAATACCAAGCGTATTGAACTACAAGACCAAGGATATGTAACCAAGTCTTTGATTGTTTGATATTTTGTGACTGAGACCAGACGAGACCGATACCGATACTGAAACGAGACCTTGTTTTACGAAACCGAGAGCGAGACTAACTTATACGAGACCGATACCGAGACAATACTGAAAGTTTTGTATTTTAACGATATCGAGATGATACTTAAGAAAGTATCGTTTGGCTTAGATGAAAGTGCTTCGGCTATACAGTTATACTTCTAATGATGACTATCATTTTGATAACTATCTAAAACACTCAATTAGATTGAAGGAGTCCCTACCCAGATATGAGAATGGAACTCAAGCTTCGAACGAATAAAGGGTTTATAGATTACAGCCAGACCAGACGGGAAGATAAATTTATTAACACCTAGCATTGCTATTGGAGGCATTTAATATGTAGAATTTATTTATTTGCGAACTTAAAACCATCTTATACAAATTATATTGAGCGGTCTGAGAGAAGTAATTTCTAATCCAACGAAGAAGAGATTCATCGATACCAAATGCATGCTTTTTCGATAACAGGGCGTGATGCTAAACTCTGTTAAATCCTTTTAAAATATCAAGCGCAATAAATTTGTTCAACTGCTCGGTGACATATATGTAGGGCCATTAGATCACCTTTGGACCTGTGGCCCATTGACTATAGTTTGACGATTGATGACGATGAAGATTCGCCTTCGGCTAGGCAAATGCTACTTTCCATCCACTTGGAAAGGGACCAATAGAATTGGACAAATAGAAAAGCTTACGCATTGGTTTTGCGAGTGTTGAAGAACACCTCTTCAGAACAATAGTAGAGATAAATATGCGGGGCCAGGCCAGTGGATTTATGTAAAGGGTGGTTAAATTTTAAGGGCCGATGTTGAATGTGAACCACACCTAAACGTCAAGTTTCAGACTAACTCAATTTGAACCATGGACAGATATACAATCGAGCAACGCGTTAAAGCTATTCAGGAATGGTGGCAAGAAATGGCATCAACAGTGGATGATCAATTTTCGAAGAAAATCATCTTCACTGATGAGGCACATTTTCACCTCAGTGGACTCGTCAATAAGCAGAATTGCCGCATTTGGGTGAATGATAATCCAAGAGTGATGATTGTCGAAAATCCAATGCACCCACAAAGAGTGACTGTTTGGTGCGGTTTATGGGCTTGCAGCATCATCGGGCCTGTCAGGCAGTTACTGTGAATGGTGTTCGCAATCGGGAGATGATAACGAACTTTTTATGGCCCAAATTGGAAGATATGTATGTGGAAAATATGTGGTTTCAACAGGACGGTGCCACTTGCCACACAGCTAACGAAACAATGGTTCTTTTGCGCGATAAATTCAATGGCCGTGTTATCTCACGTGGTGGCGAATTCGATTGGCCGCCAAGATCATGTGATTTGACACCGTTTGAGATCTTTCTTTGGGGTTATTTGAAAGAAAATGTGTACGTCAATAAGCCAGCAACAGTTCAAGAGCTAAAGGATGAGATAATTCGGCACATTAACGGCATAGAACCTCAATTATGCCTCAGCAGCGTCATCGAAAATTCGGACCATCGGATGGAGGTGTGCCGCCGAGGTCACGGCGGCCATTTGGCCGATATTTTGTTTCATACATAATTGAACCATACCAATATTATCATAATAAAAATAATAATAATTTCCTAAATAATTTGTGTTTTATTCAAAATCAACATCGGTCCTTAAAACTTAACCACCCTTTACATTTATGTCGAGATCTTTCAGAACTCTTGCAACTGTACGAGTGTAAAAGAAGATTATAAATTCAATGAAATCATTTCTGCTCTCAATCTCAAGTACAAAAGGAGTCATCTCATGTCTCGAATTAGTTTTTGATTTCATTGAAGACGAGCATTCGAACCGAAGATGTAGTAAGTACTACCTTGTATGCTCTTTACAAATGACCAAATATTCTTACTACTATTGTAGTATTTTTTTCCTTCATTTTTATCATGCAAACATTTGATTCGTCCAATATGACCGTTATAAGGTGTCTTTCTAGTTTGTTTGAACTTATACCGGTTTTTCGTAAGGTTTTTCAATCTTTCTTTACACTATCATATATATGTATATATGGCTTAAGCTGCCATATAAAGTATGGCAAAGGTTTTCAATGTATGACAAGTTGTATTACACTATGCCATACATATATGACCAGTTTATATGACAAATGGCTTCGTCAAATAATTTTTGTTCATATATATGACAAAATTAAATTTGGCTATCACACTAGCTATGAAATATCAATTGGCCAGTTTATATTTCTGAGATCTCAGAGGGCTCAGAGGACTCTGAAATATAAACACGATTCCTCACAAAAATTCCTCACATTTCCCCATAAAAACTGAGACTGAAATTTTTTGGATTCGCTTGCTCAGTTATATTTTGTCGCAGTTAATTACACAAGAAGAAAAGAAAAAGAGAGATGTTTTGACTTCTATTTGAGGAATCCTGTTTATATTTTATCCTCCGGCTCTGTCAAAGAAAGGAGAAAAATTACTGAGCGCTCAAGAAATATAAACTGGCTAAATGTATGAAAAACAAATTATTTGACAATAATGGAAATTAATTTGTCAAAATAAATAATAATTTAAATTGGTTTTGATAAATCCTTGCTGCTTGCTCTATAATTGTCATCACTTTTTCTCTGAACTGGAATCGAAAGATGCAAAAATAAATTCCGCCAATAACATAAACATTTTTTTTTTGTGGTATGAAAACTATTATTATAGTCTGGGAGTCGACCGTAAGATTACCTATGTATGTACATATGTACATATGTATACATATGTATGTACATATGTACATATGTACATATGTACATATGTACATATGTACATAGTATCTCATCGCGGCCACGCAAAAATTGGATGTCAACCGAGAGCTTAAGTCCAAACATTTACAAAACTACTGGTGGGACAAGCTTTATCCGGTCGCAATGGTTAGAAAATGCACTTTTCAGGATGCATTTTCCGCTAAATGTACCTATAATATAAGCAGCTTATATAAATGGGGTATAAAATAAAAGCTAAGACTATCTTCTACACGATACCAATGGTCGGGCAGACTTTTTTTGGCTACTGCGACTAGTCCGACCATTTCAAAAAAAAAATGGTATTTTTTTAACACTGCCTTAACCACTTTCTTTTCATTTTCATCCAAGGATGCACAAAATGTAAATTTTAGAAAAGTGGTCGGACTCGTGGCAACAGCCAAAAAAAGTCCGTGTAGAGGACTGTCTAAGTTTTCATTTAATACCCCATTTATATAATTTTCTTATATTATAGGTAAAAGTGCATTTTCTAACCATTGCGCCCAGATAAAGCTTGTCAGACCAGCAGTTTTGTAAATGTTTGGACTAAAGCTATCAGTTGGGGTGGGTGCGAAGTTGGTTGTATGCAAAGTTTCTTTTGCATTTAAAGAATCTGGATTTGAAGAAACCTTGAATTTATCCTATATATCCAACAATAATTGTAGCTGTAAAATTTTGAGATTTTTAAATAGGCGTTACTTAAAAGCAGAGCATGGATCATACTTAAAGTGATGGGCTTAAATGACAAATCCAAAAAGCAATAACACCCACGCTTCTTATTGCTTTTTTTCGTGGGTCTTATTGAAAATAACGCCCACAGGCCTTATTACCGCGGGTGTTATTGCACTGCACCGGTTCAAATACTGCATCTTTCCCCTTGTATTAAAAAATAAATGAAGACTTCTGATTTCACTTTTGATCCATATTCCAAAAATTAATGATAAAATTGCTTGACATTCATGAACATATAAAATTAAACGATTTTTATATGAATACTAGCTGACCCGGTGAACTTCGTACCACCTAGAATTGATTTGACGGTAGCTTTAAACGACGGATGACTTTTAAATATTTGTATATTATTATATTTATGTATGTATCTAGTATACCCTGTTCTCCTTTTACAGCAAAAGGCTAAGAAAGTTTTTTCAAAGTGTTCAACAATTTTTCATTAAACACATCAAATTCTCAGTCCTATTATTCATAATATTTTTCCATTTATTTATCATGGATAGAAAATTCTAAGTCTCATTAAATTTGCTCAGAAAAATGCAAGAAAAAGAAGTGAAGAAAAACGTTTGTTTTAAATTAGCTTTTTTAAATTTAGCGAACCGTAATTAATTATTGGTCACTTAATTAACGTATACAAAGAAAGCTACTCAATAACATCAGTAACACCTATTGAAGATATGCATACACAGACAACTTATTTGAAAGTCAAAACAAATTAATATGGAATAGAGAACATTCAATCTACAGTCTGTATCAATATCGAACAGTTAGCTCGCTTATCCATACGTTAACTGCTGAAAAATATATGGCCTTTTTTCGCAGTTCATAGTTTATAACATATGTATGCCGTGCAGTTTTTAATTTTGATTGTAATTTGGAAAATACTAAGCACTAATGGCACCTTAAAAAATTAGTATTAAATTTTGTTCTCATTTAAACCTATCCAACATTTTAAAAATATTAACATCCTTTAATTCTACAAAACAAAAATTTAAATCGTATACCGTTTTTTTTACCGCGTTTCACAACATTAATAGCTAGAACTTGAAATATTGAGCTCTAAAGCCATTTTCAAGCTTTAAACCTTCAAACACAAACAAATTTTTTTAAATCGGAGCGGCTTTTTCTAAGATTTACTACAATGAGGTAAACAAACAACAACAAAAAAGGTTATTTACACGACCCCGTTGCTGCCTTTTGTAACTGGTTTTTTTGTGAACTGATTGAGCTATTTTAATTAAATTTCCAACAAAATATTTTAGACTGTTAAACTGTTAAAAATATTTGTTTTCTTTGTGAAAATAAAAAAAACTCAAAGCTCAAAAGTACCTACATTCATTGTTTTTTTGTCGAAGACGATGTCGTTCAATGAATTATACTACTGAAATTACACTCAAAATGCAGTTATTGAAACTACCATTTTGTATAGTAAAAATATACTGTACAGTGCACTGATACCGTTTTTGACATAATGAACTTATATAAGTTTTCCTGAAATAATCTAATACTGGATTCGAGTGCATTATTATATTGAGCCGAATTGGAGCACTAATTGATGTTCAGACTAGTGGACCTTCTTTATTGAAGAACCATTAAGTTTGTTTATCATGAGTGCTCTAAAAGTAGACCTCCTTCCGATGGCTCCCGGACAACGTACTTGTGAAGTTAGAACTGAAGGTTGTAAGGAAATACACAGATCAGTTCCGAGATATCTTGGTAAGATTAAATACAGAATCCATTCTGAAACCGGCTAACTTCGGTAGGTTAAGACATGATTTAAGAAGAACTGTTCCCAAACCAATGAATTGTCCGACCATTTTATATCAAGGGTTGTCGTCCCTGCTTCACTGTGGGTCTAAAGACTTGAAAACCACTGCATCGCAAGACGAACCGCTATTATAGCCCACTGTCTTGTGATATTGGGTTGATCCTTCAAGATTCTCGTAGTGGCTGTTGGTTACGTCCAAATTTGGGGGCAGCCAGAATAGAGTTGGTTAAATTACCTGACCAAGATAGGTTTACTTCCGCAGAGTATACTAAATTGGAAATCAATTCCAACTCTAAATTTTTAATTAACGTATCGTATCTTGGGTAAGAAGAAAAAGGTCGCCATGCTGGACACTCAAAGAACGTACCTACATATGTACATATCGATACCTTCCCGTAAGAATGTATTAAGCGACATTCTCAAAATTTTAAATTAAAATTTTTAAAAACCTCTCGATCAATTATTTATTTGTGTATTTTGTAGTAATAAACTAATTTTTAAGGGGATTTTGAGTTGAAAATTCCGTTTCAAAACTTTTTATTCCTTTAAGTACACAAATAAATAACTGAACAAGAGTTTTTTTTCGATGCCTCTAAAATTTTTGAAATGTCGCTTAATACATTCTTACGGGAAGGTATCGATATGTACCTGTATCCTGTATTATCAAAGATTTGTGGCGTGTTGATGGCGATGATTGACGCTTATGTTAACTTCGTAAGGCAGAGTAGGCTTGCCGTGGAATATAGGCGTAAGGTGTACACGTAAAACCTTCTCACATCGCTATTATTATTATTATTATTATTATTATTATTATTATTATTATTACTATTATTTATTTATTTTATGTTCATATGTATGTACATACATATGTATGTATGTACAATTGTCAAAAGAAATTTCAAAATTTTTATTTTTCAAACTCAATTGATTTATTTTATTTTTTATATGAAACAGGTACTCAGAGTGTGTTGCAACACGTTGCTGGCAAACCACAAGACCAATTTAGACCAAACTTCATTTAAACACCCACCGGTTCATACCAAACAATTCCCAAAAAGAATCATCCAAGTCAGTTTAGCCGTTTTCGAGTTTTTGCAGGACTAACGCACAACGATTGATTTTTATATATAAGAAGATATGGCTCAAAACTTCCAAATATATACATATGTCAACGCCTTTGATTCGATATTACACTTTGTCAAATATATGGCTCAAAATCATGGTCATATATATGGCACCATATATATTTTGTCATATAAATATGTCTATCACATTTATATGACCCTTTTGAGACATATTTATATGGCAAATTTGCCATATTTATATGCTAGTGTAATATCGCCTTTAGATTTTTCTACCCATAATCGAATTAAAAAAGAAAAATCACACAAATCTAAATGATACAAAAAATTCTCAAAATTTATCTCCCCATAAAGGCATAAATGCTAGGCATTCCAAAGACTAAGAAAAAAAAAACTTCACTTTTTATTGCAAGGTCAGACGAACAATGCGCTTGAGCATGGTCTTCTCTTGAAAGATGGTGCACCATCTTTTATGCTGGTGTGTAGCCATTGAATAACTTTGACATTGTCTTGAGTAGAGATGTTTTTTGAAACGTCATTTCAGTTCAATTTTATCAATAACGGTCAACGTCACTTGAAATATCGCCAAACCGTCCGCGTCATAGCTTGTATTGTTGACACTAAATCTAATTTTTTGGAAGAAAATTTTGATGACCTAAGTGCTTGCCAGACGAGTCTAAAGTTCTTAAAGATTAATAAAAGATATTGGATAACTTGAGAAATTTGTTAGATACAGGGCTCAAACTTAGTGTATGCTTTATTCGTGGACAGATTAGTGAAAAAATAAAGATAAGGGAATATTTCCGAAACTCTAGGGTTAACACCTATTTATTTTCGAAATTTAAAATAACTGCCAAATTTAACATAATCTACTTTTACAATGCTGGTTTTTTGAATTAATAATAACTTATGTATGTCTTTTTACATGAAAAAAAGATGCCAGAAAATAGCTTGCCAGGCAAGTTTTTAAAGTTGATATTAAAAAATGTCACTGATTTGGCAGAGAAATTAAAAAAAAAAAAAATAGGTGGCAACTTTAGAATTTCGGAAATATTCCCTGATCTTTATTTTTTGACTAATATATTCACGAATAATGTTTGAGCCTTGTATCTTACAAATTTCCCAAGTTATCCAATATCTTTTATAAGAACTTTAGACTCGTCTGGAAAGCAATTTCGATCGCCAAAGCCATCTGCCATAGTTTTTGTTCATGCATTTGAAAGTATAAACTAAATTATAAATTAATTTCAGCCTTGTGAAAGTAGGCTAATTTTGACCCTTTTTGCATATTGAAAAATTTAGATGGCAACCTTTCGGTCGCGGCAACCCTGCCAGACCGTGGTTTTCGTACTTAACTAGTTCTAAATCCAAGTAGTAGCCTCGTGTCTAGTAGGTTATTCAAAGTGGCTGGTAGCTCTTCGACTATAACTTATTTATCAAAGAAAAGTAATGAATTTGTTAAAACTTGACGTCTACTGAACGATTTTTGCCATAAATATGCATTTATTTTACAAAACAAAAAATTACAGATAACATTAAGACATTCACTTAGAAAGCTTAATGTAACTATTGATGAGACTGACATACGATCCATTGTAAATTTATACACGTAACGTTAAGACGAATGGCATCTTCACAACATAAATGTTAAACAAATCACACGCGTTGCGTTACTCTAGTGATTTCTATGGTAAGAAAATGCTTACATTTATACCTACTTACTTCTTATACAAATGCATGAATTTACCAATATTAGTATACTGACAGCGTTTAAAATTGCAATTCTAGTTCGATGCCGAAAAACTAACTCATTTCATTGTACAACCAGTGTGCAATTCGTTGACTTTTTTAATGGCCACGTCTAATTTTTTTCTTCTTAAGCTATTACGTCCATGTTGCTAAATTGTTGTATTAACGTTCCATAAACATTGCAACAGCAACAAAAAAAGACTTATTCCTGAGCTTCTTTATAGCTCTAGGTATGAGATTGGAATCGAACGAAATACATACCTAACACTTAAATTTTGATGGTCACGGAACCAGTTTGCATTCGCTTTTTCATGATTACGTCTTTCAATAAAGTGTGACCGGTTCCTAGAGAATAGCAGATACCATACCATCCACCTTAGAGCAGTGTTTATCTAGGAAAAGGAAAATCATAAATATGTAATGTAAACCATTACAAAAAAATGACGATGCAGGCATGTCGCCTCTAAAGACCAAACGCATCCAATTGAGGAAATCAATGGACATCACATACCTGATGCCGTATGAGGATAAATTAGTGCAATTAGCGTTATGAGAAAAAAAGTCCATGCAAAAGCTTGAATTTTACTCGTTTGTCTACGATTTTTTGTCGAAATCGAAAGTGAAGCTGGTTAGTGGTTATGGTTTTGCGGAGGATGCAGTTTAACGAACTCGAAAGGTACTTGCACTCTGTGATGTCTGTCACTATTATGCCAACACAGTTTTGACTAATTCACAACGGACAAACTGTTATGAAGGTGAAAAATGTCTAGCGGGATTTCCGAAGAGAATTACCACGATAATAGCCAAGTGATGGTAATTGCCTTTATGAGAGTTGTAAGTACCAAGTCCGTTGTAAAAAAAAATAAATTATCTTGTGGCCGCGAAAAAGTGATTGCGGAATGATAGCGCGCTTGCAGCCTTTCAAGTTACAAGACTGAAAGACCGCATATTATGTAGATACGTTGTGGTAGTTTCTTTCTGAGCCTCGTCACCGCCCAACAACGTCATCTACAATCTTGATCTTGTAGACCCGTAGATACGAATATAATTTGACGTTTAAATAGCAACTTGAGTAAATAAAGTGAGCATATATATATACGGTACACACCCCCTTGCCATTAATGTCTGACATTTACTGTGTATTGATTTTGCAGGAAGACTTGAAAGTTGTCAGAGAATAAATATGGTAGCCAATTTAGCTGCACGATAGTTGATGATGATGATGATTTGTTTATTTTTTTTAACTCCATGCGAGTTACGTACATACCTCGTACGTTATACTATAGTAGTTGATTGTTTGGTCCTTATTTGATGACTACTGATTGCATTACCTACCTTTACATTCTTTATAATGTATAAATAGTTTACTTTTTAGTAGAAAAACAACGTAATTTATTTTCCTCTGATTTAAGGATTGTACGTCCGAAGTTAAAACAGGAAAATTAAGCTTGATTTTACTTAATCAGGAATAAATAAAAGCTTTCAGGATTTAAAACGTTTGTAAGAGGGCAATGAGATTCGCTGAATAGTGTTCCCAATTTTATTTTTTCCTTTCATTGAATACCTACGTTTGAAATAAAATGCACCACTTGATAGCAAATCCTAAGTATGGTATGCAAATCCTAAGTATTTATTTAAGTGCATGAAAAAATAAAATTCCAAAAAAACTGTCAGCTCGGTTTTGAGATATAGAATTTTGAAAAAAATAATTAGAAATTTTTTAAAAATTATTTTTGAACATTTTAATATGCAATATTATTTGAACTTATTTGAAATTTTTTATAAAAAAAATAATCGAAATGCGGTGGACTGATAATGAAAAAAATTAAAATAAAAAACTTTCTATAGGAGGTAGGTACTACTAATAGTTGCTAAGTGTTAAATTTTATAATTTTCGGTAGTCGTTCGCACTACTTTTAGCATACGGAAAAAGTTTAATCAAAATTGTTGGAGTAATTTTTGAGAAAAATAAGATTTTTTAAAATAGCTAAGAAAATTGTATTGCAGATACCGTTTTTGGTTCTTAGAAAGAATGAAAATAAAATGCATGACTGTGTCGCACGTAATTGCACTTATGTTTCGGCACTGCAGGCTTAAGAAAATTGTATATAAAAAGATGGAAACTATGAGAGAAAAATATAAAGAAGCATGAAATACGACATATAAATTAGATAAAACAACTCCTTTGACAGTTTGCGTCGAACAAAAATAGTGCCATCTTAATTCTTGATTGAATATGATAGTATGGAAAATAAAAAATTAAAACCGTTGGAGCGGTAAAAAAAAAAATAAATTTTTGTATATATCAAATCTTTAAAACATTTTTAAGGACAAATTTTGGAATGTAAATCTAAAGTATATATTTACACTGCGGTTCATTAAAAAAGAGACATTTTTTGTAGAAAAGCTATAACGCTATATAAGATCCCGTTAATTGCATGCATTATTAAAATTCTTAATTGAAGTAAGGTTTCAGAACTTTTGAAGAGAATGTGCTCCAAAAAACACTTTGCTCTGTACCAAAAATCGTGATTTTTCCATAGCTTTCAAAAAGCGTCGTAAAATTAAGCAACGAAGTTTGGTTCATTTGAATAAAGGCAGTTGTGAAATTATTTGCATTCGTCAATATTTCTTGAGATAACTAGTGCAAAATTTTAGTTCAGTAAAATTAGCGTGGAAAAGACAAATTTTGAATAAAAATTGGAAGATCAAAAATATTAAATGAAACGGAGAAGGCAAGAATAGATGTTTACCACGCGGAAGGTTATTCAAACCGCCAAAATGCAAAAAAAATTGAGCGTTGTGCAATTGGTATTGACGATTATTTAAAAGATACTCTTTCCAATGGAAAACAATACAAAGGAAGGACATCTACTCTGATCTCACCATCTGATATACGTAAAATCATTCGAATTGCCTCCAATTCCAGGTACTCCACATCAAAAATCAAATTCGAAGCAGGGGTAAATGCAAGCAAATCGATTGTTCGGCGCGTGTGTTATTTGTTGGTGCTGGAACTCTGCCGTGCGTAAGGATCTTCGACTTAAGTTTGCGAAACATCATATGGCTTGGACTATAGGCCAGAGCCAAACTAAAAATGGATGGCTGCAACTTTTATTTTCATGATTTGCACAAAGAGGAACGACTTTTAACACACCATCATTGTCGAGTGGGTGGAGTAATGGTCTGGTGTGCGAAGTGCAATCACCTATTATGGAGCACTGGGGCTTAATGTTCAAAGCACAAAAATGACAGGAATATAACACTTACAACGAAGTATCTATTGGAATCAGCTTCTCCTAAGGTGAGAGACTTTTTTGGACCTTTGCCATGGATCTTGCGACAGGACAACGCATTAATCCACACTGCTCGTATTATAAAGTCGTTTATTGCAAGTCAACAAGTTGAAGTGAAGAATTGGCCGCCGTATTCACTTGACCTTAACATTATCGAACATTATTTCTGAGGGTGACTTGCACGAAGGAGGGAGGCAGTACGAAAATAAAGAAGGACTTATCCATGGCATTAAGTCAGCTTGGGCCGAAATATCGCTGAATTATATCAAATCTTTATATGACTCAGTTCCAGATCGGATTTTTGAATTAAGTTAAAAAAACGGTGGTCATACCGGGAGCGCTCCGATATCCCGCAAACCAAAATCTCGAATAACGAAATCTCGCATTTTTCTAAAAATCTCGAATAACGAAATCTCGCAAATTAAAAACCTTGTTTTTCATAATCTCGCAATTATAAAATCTCGCTTTTTACAATCTTGCACTTACATCTCAAACCTAAAAATCTCGCAAATTTCAACCAAAATCTTGCAATTAAAAATCTCGCAAATCAAAAACTCGCAACTACAAATTTAACAGCAACGAATCGCACACGGCTTTTCGAAAAATCAACAGTTCAAATTAATTATAGCAGTGTGGTCTAAAAGTACTCAGACACTAGATTATATATTTTGCAATAGGTAGGAAATGTCGCAAAATTGCATTGCAACAAATAGATTTTTTTAATCAAAATCTCGCAAATTGAAATCTCGTGCGAGATTTTAATTTGCGAGACTTTGATTAAAAAAATTTATTTGTTGCAATGCAATTCTATTTTGCGAGATTTTGATATGCGAGATTTTAGTTTGCGGGATTTCGTTATTGCGAGATTATGGAAAGCGGGATTTTGTAATTGTGGGATTATGAAAAGCGAGATTTTGTAATTGCGAGACTTCGTTATGCAAGATTTCGAATACGAGATTTTGATTTGCGAGATTTCGTAGCCAACCCGGTCATACCCACTACTAAACTATTTGTTTTTAATAATTAGGTACCACAAAAAAGAATCAATAAAATCAAAATGTTAAACTTTTCCACAATTTTTGCTGTTGCCTTTATTCATGTGAACCGATTTTACTGCTTACTTTTTTCATTATTTGGACTAACATTGAAGCCGATAGTGAGAAAATTCAAAATTAAAAAAAAAAAAAACGTTTTATGACAGGTACCTATACTATAAATAGTTACTAGTGTAAAATTTTATAACTTTTGGTAGAAGATCGTATTAATTTTGGTATATGGAAAAATTTTAATCAAAGTCGTAGGAGTCGTTTTTGAGAAAAAAAAATATTTTACTTTGCAGTTTTTTTAACTTTTGTATGGAAGGTACCGTTATTTTTTCATAAAGGTAACATTTTTTAAACAATATTTTAGAGAGTACTAAACAATTCTTAAGTATCGAGTTTCAAAAAAATCGATCATAGGTAGGTACAGTTTTCGAAATATTTGTTTTCAGAAAAAATATTTTGAAACATTTTTGAAAAATCTAAGAACACGGAGAGAATTGAAAAATCACCAAATGCTAAATTTTCAGTTGCAATTTGCAAAACATGTTTCAGTAGTAAATTATGGCGTTTCTATGACAGATTGATTCAAAAACTTGTAAATTTACAGTCAAAACATAGCAAATTACAAAATTTGTCTCTTCAAGATTTACAATTGAAATCAATGATTCAAGCTTGCATTGTTCATAGTAAATTACAACTTTTTTGGCGTAATTTATTCTCCAAAAGAATGATCTCACGATAGCATTAACTCAAAAATTGATTTACAATCACTTTTTAGTAATTTACATTGCACAATCACTGTTTTGCAAACCACCAAATATTTACTCTAGCAAATCATGTTTTCCGTGTCACAATTTGAAACTCCCAAATCACGACTTTCCTGTCGCAATTTACTTATGCAGAAAATAAAGCACCACAACATGGCATGTATCTACTTTTTAGTTTCTGACAGCAGTGTTCTGTATTGCGAATTGGCCTAGTGGTTGCGTGCTCGCTCAGTAACTGGAGGGATGCGAGTTCAAATCCAAGTAGAGAAAAAAGCAAAGTATTTATTTCAAATCAATAAAATAAAATGGGTATACCTCCAAAATGAAGGGTTTTAGAAGAGCAAGATTGCTCTTTCAAAAATGGCAAATCACAAAATGAGATTGGTGATCACAAACCTTTTTGTGATTATTGAAATCAGTCATACCGTTTTGAAGAAAAGAAGAAGAAAATTTGTTTGACAGGTATCGTTATTTTTGGTTCTAAAAAAAAAAATGAAAAAATTGTGTGGGCTTAATCACCAAAAACCACTATGTACCAAGTTTGAAGAAAATCGATTCAGCCCATTAGGCTGTAGCCGAACAGACAGACAGACAGAACTTTGAGACCCACTTTTTTCGTCTTCCCTACATATCATAGAAATGTGAAGTCTGATCAAAATTTCAAGTAAAATTTTTAACAAATGCATAACTTGCCATATAATGTAGTAGCTACCAACATATGGAGGGCTCACAGCTGTACCAAACCAAGTCAGAAAATTCAAAGATAATAAGAGGTTTATTAATTAAACTGCCATTAATTAATGAATATTTCACTCGTAAGAGCCTAAAGTTTATTGTCTAAATTAAATTATTATTATAATTCTCTTATTTACACGGAAAGAATTCTTAGATCAGATCACGAAAAATGAGCTGTATATTACGAAAAATGAATCCCGATTTATACCTTGGCTCGAGATTTTGTAAATTACGACTATTTGTTTGCAATTTGCAGAACTAAGCAAAATGAAGATATTGATACTCAAAAATCGTAAATCAACACTCTTTAAGTATCAATTATTCTATGGAGAGAAAACAAAAAATGCGAACAACAAATCGCAATTTGTAAATTTGCAAAATAAGATTTTTGATCACCACCTTTATTTCGTGATATTGGCCACATGGAGAGATCAATCTTGCTTAACCCTTCATTTTGCAGGTATACGCATATAATTTGTTTTAATAAATATTAATCGCAAATCAATATTTTTAAATGCTGTTTGTGAAAGTATTCTTTTAGAGAGTAAATTACGCCAAAAAGTTGTATTTTCATAAGAAAAGTACAAGCTTGAATCATGGACTTTAATCAAATCACGAAGAAACAAATTTTGTAAATTGCTACGTTTTTAATGATAAATTACTAGTTGTTGTATTGATTTATGAGATCAAAATGCCTTGATTTAGGAATAAAACATGATTCGTAAATTGCAAGTGCAAATTTTTCAATTAGTGATTTATCAATTCTTTCCGTGTAGAAATGAAAAACTTGAGTTAAAAAATATCCACAAAAATCTGTCAAAAAAAAAAAAAAAAAAAAAAAATATGACATGGTTCGGTACAGCTTTGAGCTCTCCATATAAAGGTACCTTAAGTAAAAACGATGCAAAAATGCATTTTTGTATTTGTTGAGCTTTTCACTTATGACTCGAAAGCTATCAATTATTCGTAAATTTCATCAGAGTTCAATTAAAAGTATGTATACATAATTTCCCACGAATGTCTGTTCAAACTTTTGTGTAATTATCCATTCTTTTCCTTGTTAGCATTTTTTAAACAATTTTTCTTTTCATAAACGTTACGTGCCTTGGCCTAATTAATGGAGGGTTTGGTTTGACTTACCAAAAATAAAAAGATATTATCTGTCATATCATTTGGTCAAGTTTTTTTACTATTCAAGTGAAAATATTAAATGGGCAAGAATCAAGATATATGGTGTAAAACAATTTAGTATAAAATCATAAATCAAACTAAATAAATATTTTTTTTATCATGGACAAGCCCCAAAAATTTCCCCCAACCTTATGGCTATTGATTTTAAAAATATATTTTTCGACTTTATCAAGGATTTTCTTTATGCAATCCACTAACATACCTTCAGAGAAAAAAAACTCCCTGGTTTTGATCTATACTCTACACTTTTAATAAATATGTATAATCTCAATAAGGGTTCATAACATCACACAAAAAGGTTACAAACCCCATTTTTTAAATTAAGTATTTGTTAAAAATACATCATATGCCTAGCATAGCATAGCTTATATTTATTTAGAAACCTAAAGGTGTTTTGATAAAAATATAACGCCCTTTTTGTGGACAATAAATCATTAGAAAGAATATATTGATGTAAATATTTGCCCCTAAGTTGTGGGCAAACAAAATTGAATTCAATAAATAAAAAAATGTACTCTAAAGAAAGCATGAAGAAGAAGAAAAAATGAACGGACCAAGTTATTATCAAGGACAAGGAATCTTTGGTTTTGAATTTATATAAATTTAGATTTATATCTCATCCTTTCTCCTGCCAAAACTTTTTGTGGTTCCCAAAGTTTGTTTGACAAAAATAAAAGGATATTTTCACGAAGAAGGATTCAATAATACATACATATATAATATTTTCAAATTTCTGTCGTACCTTTGGGAAAACAAAATTCCAATATTTTCAAATACAGCTTCATAATTATAATACGAGCATCTTACTTAACAAAATATTTAAGCTAGATACTCAACATAATATTAGTGTTTATTTAGGTAGATTTATATTTATACATTTTAATATTCTCAGATAAATATAAGTAAGTATTTATATACATACTTTAAATCACTATAAACGCTTAGCAGAAACATAGAATACTCAATTTTTTAATGAAAGTCTACCCTCGTCAACCATAGCGGTTTTCTGGTCCTAATCTTATTTTTGTCTTTTAACAGCTCTTCGGAATAGTAATATATTACTTTGTCCTAATTGCTTTGCATATTTTCCTGAACAGGAAATGAGGCTTATAACGATTTATTTATAATGTTATTTGTATGTACAAGTACAAGCATTAGGGTGGTCCTTATAAAAGTCATTATTTTATTTAGATTGGTGAAACCTCCTTAATTCTTTCAAATAAAAATAAAAAATTCTTCAAAGATTTTAGCTCATTAATTTACCGTTAACCCAGCCCCCAAGAAGAAAGAAGGAAAACACGTGAAAAATGTTCAATCAAATTTTGAGTTTTGGTAACTAAGGTAATATTTGATAGAAAATTTTAAATGTTGGTACAAAAAATGTAGTCACTTATATGGTTTAAAAATTAAGTAAATGTTAGGGCAATTTTTTCTTAACTTATAGACACAAAGACAATTCGACTTTTTCCAATTTTCCTCCATGGGTCTAAAATTGAGAAAATATTCGTTTTTAATAAGTTTTGTACCAAATATTAGATGTAGTGATAAAAGACTACATTTTTACCAACATTGGAATTTTTCTATCCATTTATTACCAAAGTTATAAAAATTCAAAATTCGATTGAATATCTTCCATAACAATATTTTCCCGAATTTTGTTTTTGAAACATTGTCCTTTCGAACCTTTGTTTTTCGAAATTCTGTTACTATATATTTTTTCCCAGACTTTATTTTTCGAAATTTTTGATCTTTTCGAAACATTGTTTTTCGGAGCTCTGTAACTAGTTATTTCTAAATCTTCTTTCGTCTTGGGACCAGACTAGCAGTAAAATAATGAGCTTAAATTGTACAGGTATTAGTTTTTAAAGTTATTTGGAAGAAATAAGAGCGGCATACCAACTTTAATTACAAAAATTACCTAAATAAAACCACGCTAATATATAAAGATAACATTTTGAATTTTTTAACCAGAAGTTTTGATATTTTTTAAACCGAAATATTCGAATTTCGATAAAAAAATAAAAATAAAAAGCCTTGTATTATTGTTGGCAAGAAAAACGCAGCCCAACAAATTTCAAGGTGGGTGCTTTCAATCTCGAAATCGAGTTTTATACTCAAACTGACACCCCCTCCTCATACAAAGAAGCCGAGTCCTACCCAAAATGCAAGATCAATGTAACATTCAATGCTTTCGGTTGTATGGAGATGGCGTCAAAATTCGATATAATCCGAAAAAGATTTTAATGAAATTTTCAGAGGTGATAAAAGTTTGCAAATTAGAACATATTTCAATAAGTTACCGCCTACTGACGCGCCCACTTTAGATATAATGTAAGGTGTTTCAAATTAAGTTTTTTTGATGAACAGTTTTGGCAAACAATGGTTTCAAACTCAACATTCTGAAGCTAAATTTAACTTTTTTTGGTGTCAACATTTTAAATTTGAAAACAACTTTTACTGAAATTGTTTATTAAAAGAACTTTATTTGGAAATAAGCTATACATATGGACTTCTGGATTTTCAAAATGCTTCAAAAAAATACTGTAAGTGTCGCCGTTGTTTTTTTTTAAATTATTTTGTATGTTATGCATATAAAATGCCTCTTCAGTCCAAGCGGGGGGAAATATTGTCCCCCTCCAATAGGATTTCTTTTCTTGTCTTTTCCCAACCTATGTATATATTCTGAATTTCTTAACAGATTTTATGCGAATGTCCTGGTATGAAAATAAAGAATAGGCAATTTAATTTACATTTTTTCTTCACTTTGAGCTGGTTTAGGAACATCCAAATATCAAATATCTCAAAATAATCCATATAACAACCACAAGTGAACAAAAACCAGTGGAAAATGTGATTTTTTGGCATCTATCACTGGTACAGACTTGCGAATGTATTGTGAACCTCCTTTGATGTTCAAAACCACAATGCATCAGATGACTAGTAAGAAAAGGCAGGAATCCAAAACCACCAAATCCACTAGCTAAAGATTTTTTTTTTTCAATTTTTTGAACATGAACGAGAAACTGCCAAGTGCAATAAGCTTTGTTTTTTCTTTTGTAATCGAATTGTCAACTGTTCACCAGGAGTAGTTCCTGTACATTTTTTGCGGGAGTAGTACTTCACGAGGTGAACAAAAATGTAAATTTTGTATGGATAAGCAATATAATTCGCAAACTAAAAATTTGCAAATTAAAATATCTCAAAATTAAACTGCACTCCAAAAAATATTTTTTCTATTAAAATCTCGCAAATTCAAATCCTATGCGGTAACGAAATCCTGTATTTTTTTGTTAGACTCGGAAAACGGAATCCCACATATTAAAAATCCTATTCGCATAATCTCGTAATTTCGAAATCCAGCTATTAATAATCTCACATTTACATTTCGCACCGCAAATTTCGGGATTGGATAAGAAATCTCACAAATTTAAATTTCGCATTCAAAATCTTACTCTATGTAATTCCGAAATTAAAAAAATTTCACTTTGTAACAAGCAACAATTTCTGCAATCAACACGATATGTATTATTATGAATTTTATTTTATTATATAAAGCTTCTCATAAAATACGTAACGAATGTATAAAAAAAAACAATAACCTGGTCACCCTAAAACAAATAAATACCAAATGAGTAACTTAAAGTTTCACTCAATTTATTTAGCTCAAAAAGCACACTCAAAACATAAACAAAAAGCTCTCTGTAAAACGATATAAATAGACTTGCTCTGATCATAATATTCTGATTCTGTTCTAGTATCTTCGAATGCGAAGTTCTTCGAGCGTCCACTAGAAGGTACCAACAGGAGCATGAGCAACACATATGGGTGTTGGTTGTTCATGTCATTCCCTCCGTGCGAAGGTCCATGACCGTCCACGGGGAAATGGCATGAACAGCCGAAGTATGTGTGTTTCTTTCCTCTCTATCTAGGCGTAAACCAATATTTATGGTGGCTCGCTGTGCCAACGTGCGAAGGTCCACGACCGTCCACTTATACACAGAAAGCCATTATAAATATGTAGCCAACTATACATACATATCCTTTTGATATGTTTTATAAAACAGAGTTGCCAGATGTAAATTTTGTTAAATAGAGTTATAATTATTATTTTAATAATGTAAATAAAGACCAGAGTTACCACCTCTGTAATTTAGTTTTAGTTTTAATTTTTTAATAAAGTTTGTCACAGATGATTTTAATGAAAACAAATAAAACTGGTTCTTATCATTGCTCTATTAAATCATTTGCTTAGCTGCCCACTCAACGTGCATTGCGGTTCTCGGACAGCATGCGCGTGGTGGAGAGAAAAGCAAAGCGGCGTTTTAATGAATTAGTTCTTTCCTACAGTATTTGACTAACCTACGAGAACTACCGACACGACAACAACCCCGTGCTACCCCGCATTACATTGGCACCCAACGTGGGCCATTTCCCGTATTACAACTTTTTATAATGCCGCTATTTACAATCTTGCAATTACAAAATCCTACAAACTAACACAACTCGCAAATTAAAATCTCGCAAAATTTTGATGCATTGCAATATTTATGAACATATTTTGAGAGATTTCCCAACTTCTGCAAAATAAATCTAGTGCTTTGCTTTGCTTACGTTCTCTATGACCAAATTGTTATTCGTAGTTTGTATTTCTTATATTTCCATTATTGTAAAGAACAAGAAAGAGAGCTTAGAAATAGAACATGTCAGGTAATTTTTTAAAAAAGTGTTTCTCTTTCGAGTTTCTTTAGTTTAGCTCGCAGTGTGAAAATGCAGAGAGCAATGTTATTTTGGGATTTTAATAATCGACATTTTTATTTGTAAGATTTTGATATCCGAGATATTAAATTGCGAAATTTGGGTCGATTTTGCTAGATTTTTTGACGCAATTTATAAATGCGAGATTGTTAAAAGCTAAATTTTGCAATTCGGCCATTCCAAAGTAACGGAGAAGACAATCGGACGCTTGTAGTAAGGTTTTTCTAGTTAAGAAATTAATATTTTTCATGAAACTCAGTGGTTTTTAAGAATTCACCACAAAGTACACGACACCATAAATTTCACCAAAAAATTATGAAATTTAGTAAGTTTATACAAAAAAATAGATGGTAACGGAGAAGACACGTACGATTTAGAGACTTCCGACCTTTGCCTTGAAGTTTAAAATTCTGCGCCGTCCACACTTTCATAAGACCAACATTTATCAAAAACCATCCTTGGTTTAATGCCAAGTTTCATTTTACTATCAGAAAAAAATATGAAAGTTGGTAACGGAGATGACAACTAATGATAACAATGGTACAATTATATTGTAATTCGTATTTTTAAATCATCAATGATAAAAGTGATTCAGGCAATTGAAAAAATGTGTATAAAATTTCATTGAAATCGGTTAACGTTAACAAGTGCTAACAAGCACTTGAAATTTTTCATTCAAAATACATGGGGTTTTCAAAGTTTTACTCAAAATATCAGCAAAATTGTAAAAGTTGATGGAAAATCGTTAAACTTGGCACATAAATTAACTACCGTAAGGAGTTTCAAAAACAAATATTTTCAATGGTTTTGTATAATATTAACCCCAAAAAAAAAATTATTTAATATCGTTGTTTTTGCGCATTTGTTGCTATTTTAAATGGAGTAACTGTTATTTACAAAAAATTATTTGTAAACTCCTTATGGTACTTAGCATATGTACCAAGTTTAAAGTTTTTCAATCAACGTTTACACTTTTACCGGCACTTTGAGTAAAACTTCCAGTGCTCAGTAGCACATGTAAACGTCAGCCGATTTTAATGAAATTTGACACATATGTTTTTTAGTTACCTTGATCCATTTTAAGCATGGGGATCAAAGAAATTCAGACTTGTAAAAAAAAAGTGCCTATGAGTCGTTGAAATTTGGATAAGACATGAAATGTGCAGTCATTTCGAGGCGTATTACTATTTTTACAGCACTCCTATCAAGTGTATTGAAAACACTTATAAAAACCTAATTGCACATCGCCATTTGCATCACAATTTATAGAGAACTGATAGCGGCAAAAATGCTGAAAAATGCCCAGGTACGGAAGATAAAGTATGAGCTTTTTTGATCACTTGCCTATTTTACAACAACAAGTACAATTTTATATTTACAGTTTTTTCGTTAAATCTAATATATACTCTAAATATTGGCATATTTAAATATATTTTTTTCCTTAGTTTGAAATTGAGTTGCTTGGTTTCGAAATTTTTGGAATGGCCGAATTGCAAGATTATGAAAAGTAGGATTACGAAAAATTTGGAAAATATCAACCGATATCTCGCAAACTAAAAACATGAATTTTAAAATCTCACTTAACAATATCTTGCAAATTCAAATACCTATGATCACTCGAAGTTTTTGAAATTTTGTGTTTATTATTATGAAACATTGTATAAGTGTACGGTGCACGGTGCACGGTTTTAGCACAGTTTTTTTGAGAAAACACCCAGGAATAATTAGGTACTTTAAATTTTTTCTTCGTGCAAAATTTGAATCTGCGAGATTTTGATTGAAAAATTTATTTGGAAGATTTTGGTTTAAAGGATCTTATGATTTCGTAATGTGAGATTTCAAATACGAAGTTCTAATTTGCGAGATTTCGTACCCAGCCCCCTGCAATAGGCCTCCCCATGTGAGATGTCTTTTAAAATCCAACGTTTTATCTACCTATTCCTATTTTGTTTATTTCATTTTTAAAGCACATTTCAACTTTGATTGAACTGTTTTTTGATAGGACTTACACCCACACAAACTTAGATAGGTACTTTCACTATAATATTAGCAGGATTCTCCTCATTTTGAATATTCAACAAAAATATTTTCAACAAATATTAAGGTTTCATGTGAAAAATAAAATAAATAACTATTTAAGTTAGTTTGAATTTAGTTTAATATTATTATTTCTCGCGGAATAAATGTGAAAGCTTTTATTTTGATTCCAATTTAATTTTTAATTTTAGAATTATTTTTTTTATCAGAAGTTACCTTGAAACTTTAAGAAAAAAAAAAACATCGATGAGATTGAAAATGCTATTCATGTGAATGAAAATAAAATAATTATTAAAAATGGGAGTTATGAATAGTAAAGAATGTTTTCATAGCGAATTGATATTTTTTTTATTTTCAATGTATCCTCCTCGGTTGTAATAAAACTTTTTAATTAATATATTTTTCTCGGCAAGAGTTATTTAAGTTCAGCCTTACAAAATTTATGTTAAATAATTAAATCGAAAATTGATTTAAACTTTCCCATCATTAAAATTTCATAACGATTTCAAGAGAAATCACTACAGCTCTTATGAAAAGGATGAAATTTTCAAGAACACAAACTTTTTTTTTTGTTTGTCAGGAGGCAAAGAAAATAAAGCAATCATTTCATGGATTTTTATTTTGAAACAACAAAAATTATATCATTGAAGCATCATTTAGGGAAGGGTTTCTGATGGAAAATTAATCAATTATTTATCATCCATTAAATCCCAATGCTTACCCACATCCTTTTTCAATTTCTTCACCTCTACCCTAGTTCTTCAAAGTGAAAATCAATGCCTATCTTTGAAGTAAATGCTCTTTTTATACCTAAAATTTAAAGTTCTTTTTTATATGGACTCTTTAAGGACAGTCTAAGTCAATTGAATATGGATACATTTTACTTGAAGAATTTTTTAAAGAGTTAATCTTTGAGGTCAATAATAAATTGTCGTCCAAAAATGGTTGGTATGGAACTGATTAGAGCATTGAACTAGGTAGTCACAAAAACTTTAAAGACTAAATTCAATTTACAAACGCTAACAAAAAAAAGGATACCAAAAGTGTTCGTTTTCAATTGTTTTGCAGTGTGAATTAACATTCATGGAAACAATAAAATAGTACAATTAATTTTGAACTCCAGACAAGACTAATTGTATTTCAAAAGTGGCGAAAAAGAACCCCATGGGCTTTTTTTACTTCCTTATTTGTATGAATGGTTCTTCTTCAAAAAATAATTTTCTTTGAAAAAGAATTTCAATAAAGTAGCAAATAAAATTAATTTATATTTCTTCAGGCAATTAAGGTTTTATGGTGGATCAAACACATTTTTTGTTAAAATTAATGGCGGGACAGGGATAATTTTAGCAAGTATAGAGTGAACCTTAACTTACAAACTTAACTTACTTATGATGGAGGAGAAGTGGTTCTCACGAACAGAAAAAAAATATGGGCTTATTTCAGTTCTTATCCAAGACATCATTTTCTGGGGTAAGGAAAGGAAGCTATACTAACAATTGGGTAACAATTTAATTCTAACAACGTAGTTAGTATCTAGAAAGAATATGTCTGTGAAACCGTCACTAAAACTCAAGCCAGAGGACCATACAAATGTACCGAAATATGTCAAAATTGACCCGAACTACTCTTCATATCTTCTTGAAGAACGGTTTCCCCGAGAGGGTTGGGCTACATGAAATTTGGTCCCAACGCAAAGCATCCACTGACAAAAAACTAACAATTTTCCAAAAAAAAATTTATAAAATCATCAACAACTTTTTGAAGTGGTACAAAATCCCACAAACCCAAATCTCGAACAACGAAATCTTACTTTTTTTTTATTTAGAAAAACGATATTTTTCAATTTATAATCCCACTTTTCATAGTCTCGTCGTATGTAGATTAGGGAAGTCCTTATAAGGGTCATTGTTTTATTCAAGTTGGTGTGCTCCCCTATTTTTTATTTTAAATAAATAAGAAATCCTTTAAAATTTTAGCCCATTATTTTACCGTTAACCCGGCCCCAGGACCATAAGAGTTTTAAATGGGAAAACCCATATGTAAAATGTTCAATGAAACTCTGAATTTGTATAACTTTATACTTTATAGACAGAAAGAAAATTCAACTTTCCTCAATGGGTCTAAAATTTCGGAAATTTTTGGTTTCGATTTTAATGAGTTTTGTATCAAATTTTAGTTGTAGTCACGAAAGACTACATTTGTACCAAAATTTTGATTTTTCTACCCTTCCCATTATTACCAATTCAGTGTTTGTTGGGTTTTCCCATATAAAACTTTTATCGCCTTAAGGGCTGGGGAAACGGTAAAATAATGAGTTAAAATTTTAAAGATTTTTTGTTTTATTTATGTATTTGGAAGATCATAACCCCATAACACATGAGTGTCAAGTTAGCAAAGCAACTTTGACGAATCGAAAAATTAGCTAGTGGATAATTTGCCCTTAATTAGTCGTTAGTATTAATTGTGACAATTTCGAATTTTTCGTTCTATGTTTTCTATGTTTTTTTTCGAAAAGTAGTAAAAACTTGTGAAACTCAACATTTTATCCATTAGTAAATAATTTTACGTTAGTTAGTCGTTAATTAATTGCGACAGTTTCGAATCTGTCGTTCTATGTTTTCTATGTTTTTTTTCAAATAGTGATAAAAACTTATAAAAATCAATATTTTATCCATTAACAATTTAACGTTACTTAGTCGTTAGTTAGTTGTGATAAATTCAATTTTGTCATCGAATGTTTTCTATGTATTTTTGGGTGATTTGTTTTCTACGAGTGTCAAGTTAGCAAAGCAACTTTCACAAATCGAAAAATTTGAAGGTGGATAAACTGCCGTTAATTGGTGAATGCATGTGACACATGTTTTAGAAAATCACTATAACTTGATGAAGTGGTGAAGTGATAAATACTGGAAATATATGATATGATTTTCGCGTTGTGTCAAGTTAGCAAAGTACCCAAAAAAACATAGAAAACGTTGAACGACAAATTCGAAATTGTCACAACTAACTAACGAAAAATTATCCACCTACCCATATTTCTATTAGTGATAATTGATTTGGTTGACTGATTCTAATAGAAAACAAATCACCCAAAATTACAAAGATAACATCGCATGACAAAATTGAATTTTTCAAAACTAACTAACGACTAATTAATGGCAAATTATCAAGGAATAACATATTAAGTTTTGGAAGTTTTTGCCACTTTTCAAAAAAAAACATAGAAAACATAGAACGAAAAATTCAAAATTATCACAAATAATTAACGGCTAAGTAATGATAAATTATCAAGCCATAAGCCATTCGGTATAAATAGTTTTTACCCCATTTTCAGGTAGTACTTTGCCAACTTGATGTCAAGCTTCCAAGGAACCCAAAAAACGTAGAAAAAATTGCACGAAAAATTCAAAACTGTTACAACAAATTGAAGACTAGTTAGTGGCAAACTATTAAGCCATAAACAGTTAGGTATTGCTAACTTGATATGAAGCTAACGAAGAATAAAAAAAAAAACATAGAAAACATTACACGATTGAATTCAGTTTTTCACAACTAATTAATTACTGACTAATGGCAAATTATTAAGCTATAAAACATTAAGTATAAGAAGTTGTTTTTCGAGTTGTGTGAAGTTAGCAAAGCACCCAAAAATTCATTGAAAACATCGCATGACAAAATTGAATTTATTACAACTATTTAACGACTAATTAACGGAAAATTGTTAATAGATAAAATATTGGGTTTTATAAGTTATTATCACTTTTTGACAAAAACATAGAAAACATAGAATGACAAATTCGAAATTTTCACAAATAATAAATGACAAATTATTATCCACCAACCCATTTTTCAATCCGTGAGAGTTGCAAGAAAAACATAGAAACCATTGCACGATCAAATTGAATTTTTTACAACTAATTATCGACTAATTAAGGGTAAATTTCTAAGCTATAAACCATCAGGTATAAGAAGTTTTTACTGATTTTCGACAGGGTGCTTTGCTAACATGATATCAAGTTAGCGAAGCACCCAAAAAATCATAGAAAACATTGAACAAAAAATTCGATATTATCACAATTAATTAACGATTAACTAACGGCAAATTATCCGCCAGCTTATTTTTTGATTCGTCAAAGTTGCTTTGCTAATTTGACACTCATCCGTGACACCAATCCTGTATACGCTGTTGCAGACAGCTCAGTGAAGAATTTGTAAAATCTATAACTACAAGAAGAAGACCTAGTGCTGACACCATTACTTGGTGAAAGAAGGGGGGGAAAAGGGCTCAATAATGCCTTTCGATGTTTTTATTATGGCATACTACAAACATACTTAAATAGTGCAAAAATTACCGTGTTCTGTAACCCCGGTTGGGGCATAGGACGTCAAAAAGTAGTGGAGAGTACTAGGACGCCACTTCTGCCCTAGGCTCAATGAAAAGAAAACCCCCATGCCCAGCCCACCTCCCCATGGTAGAGAGTTGGTAACGCTAACGTGCAGTGGGACCAAATCGATGCCGGGATGAGCAAATAAACCAGCGGTGCTGATCAAGGCACAAACTTGTTGTTGGGAGCGTCAATCAAAAACGCTATAATAACAAATGAATCGTCAACAAATAGAATAAAGTGCACGAAAGTATAGGATAATAGTCCGAAAACAGTGATATATGTAAAAAAAGAACCAACTTTTACGAGTACCCTGAAGAACTTTTAATACATTTTTTTTAGTTTTTCTAAGATTGACTTTAGATAGCTGCAAAAATTTTCCCCAGATTAATATTTTATATGCATAAAATGAAAATGCAGCCATGAATTTGAATGTGTTATATTATGTCTATACTTTCAAAAACTTTGATAATTCTTCATTTATCAAATTGAAATATTATACCACAACCTTTTAATATCCTTACGAAAGGAATTGTTATGCAAATGACCCAACCGATAAATTAAACAACAAAAAGCCATCCCAGACAATAACTAATGAAATAATTAAAAGGGCAAACTTTTGCACTCAACTCTCTCATCTCATGTGGGTGCTTATTTGAAATTAATTTAAACAAAAACACCTCTAGTGCTATAAAGCTATAAACCATAGGTTATTAGGTAACCCGTGTAACGTTGCCGTAAAAATCAATTGTTTCTTTTTGTGCATTGGAATTTTTGGTATAAACGAGAAGACTATAATAATTGCGAAGCAATCATAAGAGAGTTCGTTTGGGATGTCATTAGCATAAAATTTATTCATCTCCAGAGGATGAGGGGAAGGTTTTTTTGTATGCAAAGACTTTCTGGTTGTCCTCTCACTCACATATTCTATATACACATAATAGTCCCACACATCCCACAGAGCAATTAAAGTCGTATGTAATTAAGCCATGATGGGTAGAAGCGCCAAGCTGCTGCCGCTGCTGGCTGTAGGAGGTAACTGGATGTAGCTGAATTGCAAACTGCTGTGGCAAAACACTTAAATCCAAACAAATTGTTCAGTCACCCACATGCAACTTAAGGGATGAAGCAATTTTAACAAAAAAAAAATCCTTGCAAAAGCTAGTATCATCACCACCAAAAAAAAAGTCAAGAAACTATCCTCCTTCTAGAATAATAATTCATTTTTGGATAGCTTCTGGCCTAGAGAGGAAAGGATATAACCGTAGACAAACAGGCCAGGTATCTTGCAAGTATACCTATACCTACCTCCAGCAAAAAGTGCATTATGGCCATGCCATGGTGGTTGCAAACAATTACGCCAATAATAATTAATGCAGCCCACCTTACGGATGCAAACTAAGTTACACACAGACTGACACACAACGAGAGGTTCTGAGGTTCAAAATCATTGTCGCAAGGTTGCTTTCCATGGGAAACGGAAGTACAATACAGAGCGAGTAAAAAACGGCAAATCGGGTGTGCCAGCGGAAGGATATTCTACAAAGCACACCACCTGAAACTTTATATAAGGATAAGGAAGCGGCGAGAAGAGTGTTTTTTTGTGCGCCTTGACACATGCACAGCAAATGCAACTAGAACTCACAAACACATACTCACATCAGGTTATACAAAACTACCAACACATATGTACATCAAAGTTGTAAAAAAGTTGCTTTTATTCCGGCGACTAAGTGGAATAAGTGGAAAAAATCACTTTATATCCCTCGCCAAGGACATTTGTTTGGTCGACTGCACTTTGCTATATGTGTTTAGTGCATGGTGTGCTTCTCTGGCAGATAGATTATTATTATTTATTTTTTTCTTTTTAATTTTTATATTTTTTATTTTTAACTTTGTGCTGCATTTGTTGCCGTGGTGGTGGAAATAGTGTGATTGTTAGATAAACCGAGAGGGAAAACAAAAATAATAATCGAGAAAACTTTAGCCTTGGAATTGAGAAGCAAAAAAGGGGGAAAATATTAAATTAAAACTGAAAATTTAAATATCTGAAATTAAATATACTTTCATACCTAGGATTTTTAGAGATTAAAATATTATAATGCTTAAAAAAATTGTGTGTCATCAATTTAAATTGTCAGTAATTTTTTAAGCTGTTCTGTTCATATGGGATAATCCTCTTTTTTTTAACATTTCGGTTAACGGGCTATTATGAAATATTTTTGTTTAAGGATTTTTTCTCAATCACCTTGAAGCTTTACAAAAAATTTACTTGGAAGGTAAATTTCGTTGGAGTTAAAGAGGATTTTGAGTTTGGATAGTTGGAATACAGTTTTTCAAAAAGAATTTTTGACAAACAATGCTATCTAGGAACTGTCAAAAGAAAACATTATAATTTGGGATCAATAAATGAGCTCAAAGAAGAACTTAATTCATTCGCTCCACTAAAACAGAAGAATATTATTTTTAAATTTCTTCAAAATCATAATCAAAGAAGAAAATCCATTAACTGTTTGTCAAGGTTAACTAAACTCTTATTTTGGTGGAAACAGTATTTTTGAATACTTTTGAATGACAAACTGAAGAGAAACTCCAGATTTACTTTTGAAGAGCTGATTTTACCAAATTTACAAATTTCTGATTTTACAGCCGATGAAATTTACTAGGCAAAACAGGAATACAAGCAAAAACAAGCTTGATGTACGTGTACTAGAAGTTATACCTCTTCGAAGTGATTCAAGAATTTAAACCAAATTATAATCTTCATCCCTCACATACAAAAATCACGCCATGTTTTTTGTCGCATATATATCGCCCGCTAAATCCTCTCAAACATGCTCTTGAATTAACAAAACTTACAAACGCATGTAGAGTTTACTATCAGTGTTGAAACAATTAAACATTTTGGAAGAATTGTGAAATGGGTTCTTATCATGTTTCAGAGATAAAGATATTTCTCCTATTATTGGAGTTATTTGAAATATAGGATAAGAACAATGCTCGAAAATAGGACTATGACGTAAAATTTAATGGAGAATGGGCATAATTGTATGAGCTGCGTCCCATCGTTGTAACACTTTATGACCTTTATCATTGGAAAGGTCTCAATGAATGCTATTTTTGTTGTATGAGCATAAGTCTGTTTTTCGTGCAGGGAGAATGTAAAAGGCAATAATAACTGTGGTACTACATTAAAACTCCTTCCCTGCACAAGCTGCGTCCCAAGTGTTGTAACACTTTATGACCTATATTATTGGAAATCTCTCAATGGGTGCTATTTTTGGGTGAATAAGCATAAGTCTGTATCTCGTGCAGGGAAAGTTTTATAGCCCAATTACTGCGTTATAGGTGTTATAGCGCAGTGCAAAAGTTATTGGAGTATAACACTATCCTTGAACGAGATACAGACTTATGCCTATACAAAAACTAGTGGCACTCATTGGGAGTTTCCAGTGATATAGGTCAGAAAGTGTTGCAACAAATGTGACAAAATGCCCATTCTCCTTTGCGCCAGTTAAAATGGGAAATTTACAAATTTTGTATTTTTTAAATGTCGACTTTAAGCTTAATTGTCCAGTCATATATTAGCCAAAAAAAAAATCCTCAAAATTACGGAAAAATTGGCGGAAAGCTGGATTTCGGTACAAAGCATCCCCACGGCATTCTTAGGAAGCTGTAAAAAGTTTCCATCGATAGGAATGCCACTATAACAATTTTCAGGGATCAAAGGCCTCCCAAACGGTTATCCTGAACGATAACTCTTACAGAAAAAATGTCAAGCTCGGGGTTGTAGCTTAGAAAATTTCCTGCAAAAAATGTTAAAGAGCTTTTTTTTATAAGAGTAACCTTTTTCGAGATAATTTAATCAGCAGAGTGCAGACTTTATGTTTCTATATAAAATGTATTCTTGTACACCACCATTGAGGTTGAGTACAAAGTGAATTTTTTGCGTGGAAAATTAGAAAAAAGTACTAAAAAATGCATACGGGGATTTTTGTAAAGGCTTTGGGAACGTTCCCCATCGATCCAGGCTCCACTACATTAATCATAAGAGGTCAAAGGTCACGAAACATGGTACTTCGTTCATACAGGGTCATTCGCATAAAATGTGACAAAAAGCTCGAGCGTGTAGAGCGGGATGAGAAACAAAATCGGATGGGAGGGGATGTTCTGTTCTCCCTCGTTTGGCGCAAGGGGCAATCTTCTTAAAATTTTAAAATAAAATATTTTAATTTTTTTATTTTTATTTTGAAAGCTATATTATTTATATTTTATGGAAGTTTTTGTATACAAATTTTTTATAAAAATTCGAACAGACAACAATTAAAACATTCAACATTAAAAATTGCATTCTAGGGATGGTAGCTGTTGCTATGGTAAGTGCACCTAAATTATGTTTATATTTTATAATTAGGTAACCGTTCTTATTTAAGAGCAATGAAACAATATGGTCAAAATAGTAGAAGTCGTTTTTGAGAAAAATAGGATTTGCTTTGCATATATCTCAAGTTCTTAACATTTGAATGGAACGTTCCATTATTTTTATACATTTTTTTTCACACATTTAAAAAATCGTTTAAATCGAGTTTAAAAATAATCGACTATAGGTCGTTTCCGAATTATTGAGGTTTCAAAAAGAAAATACTTTTTTTTTTGGGTTGGGTAAAAAATCTCGCAGAAAATACCTTTTTTCGAAATCTTGCAGAAACGAAATCCAGCACACTATATTCTCGGAAATCAAAATCTTGTAAAATTGAATCGCATGGCAAAAAATACTTTTTTAATCAATATAAAATTTATTAAATTATCAAAAATAAGAGATAAATATATTTCTTCTAAAATCATAATTTACATTTTGATTTTTTTTTAATAAAGAAATTAGTTCTACTCTACATTTTTTAATTATTAAAAATTATTGTAAGCAATACTTAAAGTTGAAAAAAGTCTTTCGTTTTCGGGTTTTTATTTTCCATTTCGATTTGCGTGATTTTAAAATTGCGATATTTTAATTTGCGAGATTTTGGTTGAAATTTGCGAGATTTTTCAGTGCAAGATGTTAATGCGAGATTTTTAAAGCAAGATTTTGTAATTGCGAGATTATGAAAAAATATTTTTATTTGCGAGATTTTAAAAACAAAAATCGAAATTTTGTAACCTATTTGAAATTTTGGTTGGCGGGGTATCGTACCACTTCCATTTTTCTTAAATCCAAACAATTCTTTATTGAAAATTGTGGTCACAATACTCTTTTTGAGAGCTTCTTAATAAAAAATTATTTAAATCAGTCAAATCGTTTCCAAGAAAATTGATAGTAAAAAAATGGTTCTTTGGGAGGTGCCATTAATAAACAAATTTTTTAAATGGTTCGCCACCCAAAAGTAGACTTCAGTCCTTCACTTCAAGTTTTTTATTGAGTTTTTTTTAGAGAAAAGTTAAATTGAATAGTTCTTAAAAGAAAAAATATTGTGGGGATTACCAAAAAGCACTATGTTCCAAATTGGAAAAAAATCGATACAGCCGTCCCCTTTTTGCTGTAGCCGAAGAGACAGATAGAATTGTGAGACCCCTAGCATCGTAAATGCCTAACTTGAGCTGTGTTCAATTAGCCAACAAAAGTGTCCATTTTTATTTGTAAAAGATGACCATTTAAATGACCACTTTTCACCACTTACAGTTGTCGAGGAAATCAATTTTGAAAAATGGTGCGCCAAAAGAACGCCTTAAAAATCGATATTTCCATATTTGATTAATATTTACGATAGGTAGTTCTTTTTGACATCAGTGACCACCCCTTAACTTTTTTGACTATCCCTAAAAATAGTTTGTATGATTTTTTACTTTTTTTTTTGTTTTGGTTCTAGGTATTCGATTTTCATTTTTTTAATTTTCGAATTTTAGAAGATGACAATTGTAAGAAACTCTATTATATAAAATTACCACCCTTTTAAAATCACTCTAACTTATCAAAAAGTATTTTTTTTTTATTTGAAAGATAACCATTGTGAAAACTAAAAATTGCTCACTAGAGAAAAAATATTTGTTTCGAATTTTGATAGAGTTTTTCAAAATGGTCATCTTTCAAAATTCAAAAATTAAAAAATAATTAAAATGGATTATAGGTACCAAGAAAAATCGAAATCAAAATTTCAAAAATAAAATAAGAAATATTTCTAAGGGTGGTCAAATAAAAGCTAAGGGGTGGTCATTGATGTTCAAAAAACTCCTATAATAATCAAATTTGAATAAATCGATTTTTGAAGCGGAGCGATCTTTTGGCCCACCATTTTTCAAAATAGATTTTCTCGAAAACTGTGAGTGGTCACAAAAAATTATCAAAAGGTTTATCAAAAGTGGCCTTTTTAATGGTCAATTTTCAAAAAAAAAGACTGTTGAGTTTTTCAACAATGACCACCTTTCAAAATTTGAAAATTTAAAAAATGTAAACAAAATAAAAAAAAAAAACAATATACAAATATTTCTAGAGGTGATCTATATCTAATGTTCAGAAAAGACCTATATCGAAAGCATTAATCAAATAAAAAAAAATTTGTGGGAGGCAGTTTTTTTTTACCCACCAATTTTGAAAATTGATTTTCTCGAAAACTTTGGGCGGTCAAAAAAATTAAGGTTGGTAAAATATGGTCATCTCTTACAAAAAAAGATGGAACTTTTTCGCCGGCCAAGTTAACACAGCTGATGGAGGGATCGTAAAACCTGCTCCCAATGTTCCAAAAGAAGTGTACCTAATGATCAAGCACATTTAAATTACCTTTGTCGAGTGCTCACACGACTTTTCAAGCAATCGGAATGATGCATATTTTTTCACCATCTTCTTGCAATAGTAGTAGAATAGTAGAATAATTTAATTAATTTATTTATTTCGAATCTAATAGTAGCGTCACATTTTTTGGGAGCAAAAAAGATTCCTTTCTTCATTTAGTTTTTCAAAGAAACAACTGAATTTTCAAATGAAAATTTTTATTCCATTGCCAGCATTCCTTTAAAAATACATACATACCTATAATGTGTGTTATTTTTTCTTATTAAAATGATCTTCTACATTTAGTGAAACAATTTCATCAATCAATTGAGGATAAATTAACGAGAAAATAAATGTTTTATTTTGTAAAGCAAAACATTTCTGAGTTTCGTTTGCAAAACTAATTACTATAATGGAATTTTATTGCTTCGTATACCGAGAAATGTGAAATACGAAAAGGTGGTATGTATAGCCTTGTACAAGATGGGGTGGTGAAATGGAGTCAGTTGTTCACTGTTATATGTATCTTATCTACCTCTAGAACAAGAATCCATTGTCATTGTGCTGTCCAGGAATTGAACAGCACGTATAATACCTTCATTTCTTACAACAACAACAACAAACTACTTGGAATCCAGATTGAAAATTGTAATCAAATCCTGAAAACGGATTTGTGCATCATCTTCCTTCCTTTTTCATCGTTTTCTCAGTTTTAAAATTCTACTCTACCTTTCCCATTCTCATTTCTTATTATTCTGATTCTCTATTCTATGGGGTCCTCCTGATGATACTGATGGTGATGATGATATTACTTGGCTTTTGGTAGTAGCAGTACCAGTACTGCTGGTTGCTTTTGGACCTGATGGTCTTGGAGGAAATCTCAAATGAATTTCTTAAGCTTTGCATATTTATGTGAACGAGTAATATTGCTTGCTTATACTCATAGCGCTGTTGCTGCTGCAGTTGTATTTTATTTGTATCCTTGAAATAATTGCACGAATAGAGGAGGTTATTTTTTGTGAGGATAATTTGTTCATCTTTCATAGGAAAGCGAAGGGTAAGTGCAGGTTGTGTGCTTTGTAAGAAATGAATATATGTATACCAGCTGCCCTTATCCGTAACCTGTAAGCGCTAGTACCTTTTTTCTCTTTGAAAACAATTACACTAATTTGGTTAATGGAAATTTTGTTTTAACAGTATGCGCTTTGTTTTTCCTTATTATTCTTATCGTTTCCTTGGTATGCGTTTTGTGTTTAAGCTTGTTCATTTTGATGGGGAAAAATGGCACAAACTTTTCAATTTTGATTTCGATTTTAATAATTGATAATTAATACAATAAAAATAAAATGCATGAGTGGGTCACACGCACACCCAATGGATTAGTCCCACGCTGAGGAAACTAAACGATGAAATTGCAAAGCAGTTATTTGAATGGAATCCTTAGGGTGCATGGCGGGTTAGAAGACCAAGAAGAACATGGAAATCAACTGTTCTAGCAGAAGCAGACTCCCAGAGAAAGACGTGGCCACAATTAAAATATCTAGCTCTAGACCGTAAAGGATGGGAACTGTTTGTTGGCGCCCTTTGCCCCAATCGGGGTCACAGGACTTGATGATGATCTTGATCAAATTCTTAAAACATTTTTAAGGATAAAATTTGTTATGCAAATCTTAAGTATTTTTTTCGTAGCTTCTGTATAAAAAATAAAATAAAATGCACGACTGGGTCGCATGTACTTGTTCAAGAAGCTGAGTGCTTAAAAATTAAATTTGGTGGTGCAACAGCTCGTGGAGAACCAGGGCCTAGTGACTTACAGCTCTCAACCCCTCATTTGTGCATGTTGTTCGCAGGAATGGAGGGGACCAACAATTTTTTTCCGAGATCCAAACGGCTACATGAGAAGCACTTGTTCATGACAAGTATACTCTTGGAGGGCTTATCAGTTCCTCGTAAGAGGCAATAGGGTAGAAGGCACCCCATGAAAATGAAACAAACAGTCTGAATTATAAACATTAAAGTTACTTTTCATATTATTGAATCAATAAATATGTTTTGTTTCGTTATTTAAATGTTTAGTCTCTTTTTTTTATTTACTGACTTTAGCATTAACGTACCTGGCAAACGTACACCCCATTCCCATGGCAAAGCATCCCTACCAGGGAGGCTTTGCCATATCAATATTTTTTTTTTTAAATTAAATATTAAAAATATAAATCATTAAAGTATCAAGATGAAATGTACTCTAAAATGAAGACAATAAAGAAAGGAACATATTAGATAGCAAGAAAATTGAAAACAGGCTAAAAGTTTTGCGTAAGGTCAAATTCCCGAAATCCTGGCAAAGGCTCCCCCGTCTACCCTACCTCGGAAAAAATATTTCTATTTTCGAACATAGACCTTCGGCAGGTCAGTCCAGCGCACTTAACACTTTGCCAAGAGGTACTACAGCTGAGAATCTAAGAAAAGAAATTATATATTATGATCGCACATTCACTGACGGACTAACGTTTCGGCTAACTGACTGACTCTGTAACGCTGACAAAATATTTTGAATATTAAAAAAGATGCGGAAACGCTTCAAAGTTTCAAACCACGTATTTGGAAAATAACGGTCGATGTTTCAAAAGATAGATGTCGATGTTGATAGATGACGCACCATCACGTCGTCGGGTAGAATCTCAGTGTCACCACTTTTTGGGAAAATACCTTTATTATGTCACTTCCACCATCCACTTTTCTGGTAATTTTTAATATTTTGAACATGAAACAAAATTCGGGAAATACCTCTGTTAATGCCAAAATACGTGTTGGAAAAATAGTAGTTGATTTCTTTAAAGAACGTTGTTGAGTAGACGCACGTTGTAGTAGAATTTCAGTGCTACCACTTTTCGGGAACATATTTATTTGGAATATTCTTTTGCAAATTTAAAATATTTTAAACATGAAAAAAGTTGCGAAAACGCTTCCAGATGTTAAACATACATACATTTTATACATATTTCATAATAATAATTTTTCGAAGAAATATTTCACCATTTAAGCTAAGTATACAGTTCTTTTAAGTATAAAAAGCTTGGTGGTAAGAAAAAAAATTTTACTCAAAGAAAAAATGTCCGTTATATTAAAGCAAAATACAAATTCCAAACGCATATTTTTGGCAAGAAAATGCCAATGACATTTTTTGCGCGAAAATAAATTCGTCGTTATAGCCTAGTTTACAGTTCCCGTGCGCAAAAAACCAATCTATGTAAATATTCTCGCATGAGTCACAAATAATTAAGATGAAATGCAAAATTAATTGTTTGCACGATTGGGTAACAGTTTCATGCAAAAAAAACATCATTGCTCTCATGGAATGTCATGCAAAACAATGGACCGGCAATTGACCGGCCTATAGTTTATTAATTAAGGGTAAATTAATGACTTAATGGGTGCCTAAGGCCAAGGCAACTTCAACTTGGTGCACACAATAGGTGGAAAATCGTTTTGAAAATTTTGATTTTTTTTTTCACACCCGAACTGTAAACTATGCTTATAAGGTCTAGTTTACAGTTCCCGTGCAAAAATCTATGCAAATATTTTCGCATATCAAAAATTATTGTGGTGAAATACAAAATTTCTGTTTTGCATGATTTACAGTTTCATCATCATCATCAAGACCTGTAACCCCGGTTGGGGCATATGGCGCCAACAAATCGTTTCCATCCTTCACGGTCTGCAGATAGATATTTTAAATGTGGCCACGTCTTTCTCTGGGAGTCTGCTTCTGCTAGAACTGTTGATTTCCATGTTGTTCTTGGTCTTCCAACCCGCCGTGCACCCTGAGGATTCCATTCAAATCAAATGACTGCTTTGCAATTTCATCGTTCGGTTTCCTCAGTGTGTGACCAATCCATTGCCATTTACGCTTTCTTATGTCAACGTCCAGCCGCTCTTGACTTGTCCTGCGCCACAATTCCTCGTTTGATATAATTTGTGGCCAGCGAATTTTTAGAATATGGCGTAGACAACGGTTCACAAAAGCCTGAAATTTCTTTGAGATGGTAGTCGTGACTTTCAGTTTCATGCTGTCAAAGAACTACAAAACAATTGGACAATTTTTTCACGTGAGATGAAGTGTGGTGGATATAAAATATTTACATATCCAAAAAATAAAAAAATATTCACCTCACAGCATTATTTGCATGCAAACTATTTTTACATCGAAAATTTATTGTTTTCCATTTTCAGGCCTCCAAATTAATAATAAGGGATTAATTAATGACTCAATGGATGGCTTAGGCAATGGCAAACATTTTGCGCCTTAAATATTATACAAAATTAAGCACAGAAGTAGGTGGAAAATTGTTTTGAAAAATTTGATTTTGCTTTTGCATTGGAACTGGAAACTATGCTTAAACGTTAAACATTTAATTTTTTGCGCTAAACTCACTCCTGTGAGAAAAGGATTCTTCCCGTATGATAACTTCTTTAGTGTTATTCTCAATTTGTTGATGAACTGACTTTAACTCCAACCCTAAAACCTTATCTTCATCGGTAGAATCTCTTAGGTAAGTTTTTAGATGTTTCACCGTCGAAAACGTTCTTTCCGGTGTGCATGTTAAAACCGTTAGTGTGCAGGGCATTTTATATACCGTATCATGCAATCAGCCTTCAAACTTAAAATTGTGACAATCCAATTTTTTTTTTAATTGAAATTTTCTTCTTTAAATTTTTGTTAATTTTTGCCAAGAATTGAGGGAATCAGATTATACGAATCCCATTTTAAGCTGACTTAACAAATCATGAAGGTAGGCAGGTACCTTACTATTTACATATTTATTTGAAACTATGTAGCAAGCTAAATTAAATTAAATTAATTAATAACTATCGCAGAATTTTGAGTAAAAATTTCATATTAAAAATGAAAATATGATTTCCAAGTGCCTTTCTCAAAAATTTCGGGGGGATCCAACGCCTGTGATTCCCTCTGGCTACGGCCTTGACGCCTATCTATCATATCATATATCATATCTGCCAAAAATGTATTGTTTTTCTCTTTGTTGATTATTTTTGGCATTTTATGGATTAATTTCTTTAAATGTTTATATTGAATAATTTTGAATCAACAACAACAACTTGTGTGTGTTACCACCAAGTATATAGGCTGGAGTTATAGCTATTTCACGAGAGCCACCTCGATCATCAGACTCCTTTAGTGGTGCTTAGTCTGGTTATGCTCGTATTAATTGAAAAACTCTTTGCCGTCATATGGGAGCGAACCATGAACCTTGCGATTCAGAGGCCGATGCACTACACACCGCGTCACTGAAGCAACATGGTTAGCTCTATAACAATGCAGGTTTCGTTGTTTATCAATTGCAACAGCGATAAATGAGTTGTTGAAATGTTGTTATGAGTTTATTGCAACGAAATAAATATTGTGATCAGAAATAATTTTTGATGATTAATATTGAAGCAGAATTTTTAAAGTAGGTAGGGTGTATGGCAGGTACCTTCCATTAAAATTTGGATAGACCCTCTTTTGTGAGTTAACTTCGCTGCCTATGGAGAGAAAATTACAAAAAAATAAGCACAAACACTAAAAAACCCGGGCCCAGATGTTAACAAATTTTTTTCGACATTATTTTTTGATACTTTTAAATTCTTTATTTTATTAGTAATTTTCTTTTATTTAAATTGCATTAACCACATACTCAGATCCTCCACCAATTAAACTGTTAAACTGCCAAACTTTGGTAACCGATTTTGTAGAAAATACTTGAGGTTGACAGATTTTGTGTATTTTTGATAGTTTTTTTTAAGGAATCCCATTGCAAAATAGTTTGACGAGCTATTATGTATTTTCAGTGACATATTCCTTTGAAGAGAGCTTATAGCTGAACACTTTTACATGACAATTTTTGACAACGTTAAAATCAATAATTGAACTGTAACTATAGAGTGGAAAGTCCTTCTTTAACCCTTTTATTAAAAAATAAAATGAATATACAAATAGTTTATTGTGAAAATAATATAAATACATAGTAGCCAAATTTAGTAAACAATAACTAATGCCAAGTTACATGCAACCACATATCCGATTTTTCAATTGAAGTACAATATTATATTTACTGTAGGAGAATTGTTCTCTCTTCATAATACTATAAACTGTGAATGTGAAATGGTTACTCTTGTTCTTCAAGGAAAAGAGAAATTCCAAATTTGATTTTCTTCTAGGCTCAAGATAAAGATCAAAAAGTCAAAGTATGTAGATTTCCTATTTCATTGCATGACAAAGGTTGAGGAGATTTACATTTACATTTTTGTTTTTTTTTTTTGTCAAAATTCAATCTTTACCGAGAAGTCTTTTGTGTTTCATGACTTCTTATGTCTAATGTTTGTTTGGTTATACGGCAAAAGATTTTTAGGAAAAAGGGAGCTCTATTGAGAATGTGTGTCTTCAGATATATTCAACAGTTTCTCGTGAACCATGTGAGTTCAAAGTTCACATGTATCTATGTATGTATAGCATATGAACAATGTATGTTTACCTAATGTATGTAAATCTTGAAATTCTGAATAAAATGATTGCTTGCGAGTTCAAACGAATTGGAATAGGTTTACCAGCAAGTAATTTTATCTATGAAAATATTCAAAATATTTCAATTTCCAATCCACAAAATAGATTATGTGATATGTGCTTGCCTTAAGGGCACATTTTGGTGTCATTTTTGTGGCAAAAAAAATCAAGATATATGTTTACCTACTTGAACTCACAGTGGCACCATAATAGACACAAAACCATACAGTTTTCTTAAGATCAGCTTTTTAAAATTTCATTTTTATATTTTCTTGGTCAGAATTAAGTATTTTTGATGCGCTTTGCTATAATGCTTTTGAACTTTGAAATATGTACTGTAATTACGCCCCCGAATCTCTAAGGCCCAGACATTCTAACCAAAAGTATGAAAACAACGTCAGGTCAACAAAAAAAAAAAAAAAATGGTTCCCTGTTTAACAGTTAACCCTACTTATACTAAAACGTTTATTGAGTGTTACAAATTTTAATCGTGTTATAGCCAGAAGACCCTTAATATTTAAAATTAAAGCTTTTTATTCTTTAATTAAACAATATTAACAATTTCTGTAATCTCTCCACACCAAGAGTTTAAAATAATCATAATTATTATATGAACAGTGCTTTGCTTGCATTAAATGCGTTAACCATATACAAACCTCAATGGAATCATTAACAAAAAAAAAAAAAACTTTGTGCAAATCACCTTCATTTAAAATAAACTTTTATGTCCTTATTTAATTTTTACAAGTCTCCTTCAACATGGTGCGGTGCGGCACTGCAAGGCAGTGACGATGACGATGACTACAACCATTAACACAAACCACTTAACTTTTTAACTGCAGAATGGTTATTTTTTTGCTCTACAAATCCCTTGCCGTCGTTTTCACTTGAAAGTAAATCATATATCCTTTGAATACCTACACTGGCACGAACACAAAAAAAAGAAAGAAAAAACGCATGACAACCAAAAGCGATTTTATTTCAATTTTGGCGCTCAATTAAAATACAAACGTTGCCATTGGGATTATATAACCAAGGGCAAAAGCCCTTCACCCAAATACACTTTTTTCTTTCACCATCAGAGAAGGGGGCACAAAAATTGCTGCTTCCTATAGTAAAAGAATAATCAAGCGCCAGCATACAAGCACATAAAGAGACAGAAAAAAAAAGGATTCAGTTTGATTCTTCGTTGGGTCCTCCAATGGCTGTTTCCTTTTAACTTCCATTTTGTTTTAATTTTTTTTATAGATATAGCATAAGACCCACAGCAAAACAAAAACAAAAACAACAACAACAACTGAAACTTTTTATCAAGGTTATGCTAACATTTTGGTTAAAGGAATTTTTCAACACACAAGGACAGGGACACGAAATATAAGCTTCATTCTCTCAGGCATTATGTTACTGTTATACCTAGATACCTGTGTACTCTTGTTGAGAAATAAAATATTAATATGGCCGTATGCTAAAGGAAACACAGATTTTGTTTTAAAAGACGAATTCCTCATGCTCAGTGTTGTGAAATGTGATTTGTTTATGAATGAAGATATTTATGTAATGTACCTTTTAGGTACATAAGGTATTTTTGCTTGTTTAAGTTCATGCATAGACAAATCTATTTTTAAGTCAAATAAAGATTGATTTTCTTGGGTGTTTTTACCATTGCATTCTGTGAAAAACACAAAATATTGATTATAATTTTCTTAAAAGACAATTTTTTTATTTTCAAATTATTTAAACCGATATCCGCAGCTGATTTGAAAACATTAAAACACCTCAAAGTAAAAAAAAAAAATAAATAATGAAGGTCTGAATGCAAAAACAAGAACCTGCGTGGACTAATACCAAATTTTTAATAGGTGGAGTTATATAGCTATTTCATGGGTGCCAAGCCGTTTATTAGACTCCTTTAGTGGTGCTTAATCTATTATGTTCATTTTAATCGAAAAACTTTTGCCATCATTGAGGGTTGAACGAACATATAGACTGAGTGTCTTCAGAAATATTATGCAAGGTGTGCAGTCTAGTGCGAGTTTGTTATCATACAAAAACACCTTTCATATTGAATAACATTTTTAACCTTTTATGAGAGGTTTAAGGGCTATTATGTATTTTTTTTTTTTGAGATTCTTTGTATTTATCGGTGACAACAGTCCACATAGTTTAATACTAATGAAGAAATATTTTCAGGAATGGGGATAACGTTCAAGGCTTAATCCCAACAAAAAGTTCAACTCTAGTTGAATATTGTTCGTGTTTGATGACGATGAGCAAGTGTCTGGATATAATGTATGTAAATGGGTCAATATTTCAAAACATTAATATTTTTCACTCCAAAGTGGACCCTTGCTCAAAAGAACCTATTTTGGTAGACGAACAATTATGTCTCTTAATAACTCTATAATAATCACTTTAAAACAAGGAGTCATAACATTTGATCAAATCTAACGGTTTTTTAAGTCAGGGAAATGATACTTTTATCAGGGGAATGACAAAAATTTATATTTACTCCGTTGATTAGATGGATATTTAATTTTGCGAATGGTTTCTGGAGTGTAAAGAAAAAGAAGAACAAATACTAACATGAAAAATAGCATCCACGACTATGTTGCACGAACTTGCTCTCATGATTCAAGAATTTTGCGAGACTAAACATTTTATAGTAATAATCGTATTTTTTATGATATTTTGACCGAGAAAATGTGAAAAAATTCAAAACTACTAAAAATATTGTTAATATGTTTAAATGTAATATTATTGATTCTTCTAGAGTTACCAAAACGTAATCAATCATTATAAAGAAAACTTGAAAGTCAGGGGAATGACACAAAAAATGATGTTAGGGGAATGACTCCGAAGGGTGTTTTAAGAGAATTAAATGGAGGTTATTAGAAAATTAGATATTTTATATAATTTTTCACGTAGGCCATTGTAAAAGACACAGACGAGTAAAACTTTTTAATTTTTATACCACACGGTTTAGTAAAAAACATGCGTTAGAGGAATGACAATTTCGCTTGACGAAAAACAAAATCATAGCCTTAACTTGAAATGAAAAAGACAATAAAGTTTTTTTGAAACCCTTACTTCAATTTTCATAAAGAGCAATTCTGTACCGTTAAACAACAACAAAATCAGTTTTCTATTTTGACCCTATATATATTTTTTTTAAATTTCCATTGGTGAGTAAGAAATGATCAATTTACGGGGGACACTTACTTAATAGCTCCTATTTAAAAAAATAAAGCAACTAAAAATCATTTAACTATTTTTTAGTTAGAATGCATATATTATTAAAAAGACTGCATCATTAGATTTTTTGTATCGCTTTTAGTTTCGTTGCTAAAATTCAGACAGTGTGGTAAGTAGGCCTGGGGACACGTCAGGGGAATGACATTTGGGGTGTTTAAATAAAGATAGCGGGTATGATATTTTTTTTAACTTAATTTTTTCTAGAGCGAATATTAGAACCCGTTTGTTTCAAGCCATCCAATTAACAAACTTATAATAAAATTTTGTACTTCGGTTCAAAAATGAAGGAGACTGAAATATTAATATTTTGAAATATTGACCCAAATATATAACTTAAACTTAAAGGTTACATTGATCGAGAAATTAAATCTATAGGTAATTAATTTGCTGTCAATTTTTTTCATTTTTTTCTTACAAATTCTTTGAAAAATAAAATAGAATTTGAAAAAAATATCCCTGACCCTGCCCAAAAATTTACCTGAAATTAATTTTATTCGAAAAATAATCTACCATTATAATTTAAATGATTTCTGGCATTGGCAATAACGCAGTGAATGTTGTCCTCCAAGTGGTCAATCGTTTTGGGCTTATCAAAGTAGACTAGCGACTTCACATAATCCCCACAGAAAATAGTCAAGCGGCGTTAAATCGCACGATCCTGGAGGCCAATTCACGGGTTCGTAACGTAAAACTATGCGGTTACCAAACGTTTCATTCAATAAATCAATTGTGACACGAGCTGTAAAACCACAGCTCCTGCACATCATGGTTGTTCAATTGATGAATGAAAAAGTCAGTAATCATGGCTCTATAGTGAAGTGGGCAATTAATTTAGCACCACTCTGTTAAGCCTTCTAATATCTTGTTTTATTAAGTTGTATACAATCAGATAGTGATTTTACTAATCGAAAAAGTTGGAAATCATCTGCAAATAACAAGTCAATAGAATCTTCAATACAATTAGGTAAGTCATTAATAAAGAGAAGAAAAAGTAGTGGTCCTAAATGGCTACCTTGTGGCACTCCTGAGTGATTAAAAATAACCTTTGGAATATGAGATCTGATATTTTGCCATATTGTTTTCTATGTATCCTTTTTTCTTGACCTTTTGTATTTATTAAAGTTGATATTCCTCAAGTGGGCTTAAGGTCAATTATTGATTCTATATTTCTTGAAATATAGAATCAATAATTGACCTTAAGCCCACTAGAGGAAAATCAACTTTCAAGCTTTCTTTCATGTTTAGTAAAAAAAAACAGAGGTAATTCCTCAGTGTTCGTTCTCAAGCAATCTTAAATGTTTGCGAGACATTTTTATACAAGATACATTTTATAAAAAATTTTTGTGTGTTTATTATTGTGGATAGTTCACTATTTTGAGATTCACTAAATCGAGCGTCTACTATATTGCTTTATAACGGTTTCACTAGGTAAAATGTGTTGATTTTGTTGAAGAATACATAGAAAACATCGTACGAAAAAATTGAATTTTTCACAACTAATTAACGTCTAATTAATAACAAATTTTTAATGAATAAAATGTTAAGTTTTAGAAGTTTTGTATCAATTTTCCAAAAAAAAATATAGAAAACATAGAACGTCAAATTCGAAATTGTCAAACTTAGACCCGTTTGCTGATATGAAACTTAAGCATCTATGTTCTACTTAAAAAACTTATGTTCTACTTTTTCCTCTGCGTAAGCTGTCACATAAGCGGTTATGCTCTACTTAAATATTAAAGTTTCGTATCAGCAAATGGGCCTTAATAATGATTTAATAACTATGAATTATTTAGTCATAAGCCAGTTTGTTTAAACAGTTTTCACCCCTTTTTTTGGAGATGCTTAGCTAACTTGATATCAAGCTAGCAAATCACCCAATAAAACGATTGAATACATTTTTCACAACTAATTAAAAAAAATTTTACTGTTCCACTACCTAAAAAGTTTGGGAACTGCTTTCTAACTTACGATTCCAACACTGTCTTCTGTGGGGTAAAATGAAACTGGACTAAAGGTCATAAAAACGTAAAACTTGTTTTAAGAACCAACAAAAATCTTCCCCCATAGCTGGATACCCCACCACCATCTTTGGTACAGTTTCTATTGTTCAGGCATCTTGTTGGAACCTCTCTTCTGTTGACGTGTGTGAAGTTGGCATAAAATTTTTGAGCTAGACCAATGGGACCATGACAGGAATTTGCATTTTTTTTTTTTGCATTTTGTATGCATTTCTATTCCGGATTTTGCAGTTCACCAAATAGTGGGTGTACTGCTAACTTCACTGTGAAGTTGGCAGTGCCTATCCTTTCTCAGCAACCGGGCTAGCTATAGGAATCTGAAATAAGGCTCTGAATTTGCAGTTTAATTTTCAGTTCAAGAAAAGGAAAAACCAAATTTTTAAATCCTTACATAAACAAATTTCATATGCTAACTTCACTGTGAAGTTAGCATAAAAGTCCTTTTCTCAGCAACGGTGATACTTAGAAATTTGCAGTTAGGCTCCAAATTTGCAGTTTAATTTGCAGTTCAAGAAAAATTAATGTCCAAATTTTGAAGTCCAAATTTGACAGTTTGCAGTTTTTCATTTACTTCACGAAAAAATCCAGTTCAAATTTTGAAGTCCAAATTTGGCAGAAAAATCGATAAATTCACTGTTAACATCACTGTGAAGTTAGCAGTACATATCCTCTTCTCAGGAACTGAGCCAGCTAGAAAATTGCAGTTAGGGTCCAAATTTGCAGTTTTACATGCACTTCAAGAAAAAACTAAAGTCAAATTCTTAAGTCCAAATTTGACAAAAAAATCGAATAAATTAATTTTTCACTGTGAACGTCACTGTGAAGTTAGCAGTAGGTACAGTCGGTTACACCCAATATTTGGTGAACTGCAAAGTCCGGAATAGAAATGCATATACAAAATGCAAAAAAAAAACTGCAAATTCCTCCCATGGTCCCATTGGTCTAGCTCAAAAATATTATTCCAACTTGACACACGTCTTCTTTTGTCATCACTCACCACACCAAGATTGTCAAGGGAAAAGTCTAAATGCGAATTAAGAAGCTGAGTTTTTAGGGACATTCTATATGCAAAATTTTGGTCCGACTGAAGAAGTTCACTTCTCAAAGTTGATGGTTTTATGATTTTTATTTCCCGAAAAACCCTTGTTAACTGCTACAAAACAGTGTTATGCTTGCAGTTCTGTTTGTTTAAGTTATACGTCCTTAACTAATTTTCTTATCAACCTTTAAAACCCCTTCTTTCAGCTAAGCATTACATCACTAAGTTTAGGGAGGAATGTCTTCAAATACTTGAATCCTTAGCTTTTTTCATTTATTGCTTTTCAAGGTCTCCAATTTCCAACCCAAAATTGGAGAGTAAGCTGTTTTTTTTTCTTCTGTAATATACGTTACATCCAAACACGTAACTTAGTTCATTAATTTAGTGAATTTTGCAGGTTAATATTCCTTATTCTATTTTGATTCTCTTCGAAGGAAAAAACAAAATGTTTTTCAAAAGTTTTTTTGCAAAAAAACTGTTAACTGAAGACCAACCAATAAAACAAATATTGGTTACACAAATGTTCCACTAACATTTTTGTTCTTATCACTTATTATTGGTTATTCTATTAAACTTTACGCTATTCTTAAGCCCTTATATCCCTAACGGATATTATTATGTTGATGGTTTTTATAAAAAAATGTCTATAACATTGCATGCCTATTACACTTTTAGAAAAACTATTTTTTAATAAATCTCTATTAATGAAAATTAGTTTGTTTCTTATCAAAAGAAATACATATTAAAAGAAATTCATAATAAAACGTTTTGGGCCAAACAAAAATCAAATCTACGCGATGTCCAAAGTTTTCCCACCGACAAAAAAAACCCTCGATCCAAAACGCTGCAATCACAGTGCTTCCAAGAAGAGAAATGCTTTTAAAATACGAAACAAATTATTTTCAAAATGGTGTCCCGCATTTTTCTCAAAAATTGTTGCTTTTCCAGAACTATCTTTTTTTTCCGAATGAACCTGCAACTTTAGTAGTGAAATAAATTCTGATTAAAGTTTTAGAATTCCAAAAAAAAAAACAAAATCCAATTTGATTTTTAACTTCATTGGCCATGGGTCATTGCATAAGACTGAATTTCATGGCATCGGAATTGGATAATCCACAAAGTAATTAATACCCACATAAAAAATCCGTTTCTTAAAAATCCCGATTTCATGCAACAAACACTCCTTTCAACTTCCGCATTCACGTATTAAAAAGTACCACACTACTAAAATGGCATCACTTCTACTCCTAGAACACACACATAGACTTTTCACATAGAAAAAATCACAGTTGTTGAAATCACAGAATAAAAAAGTATAAATCCCCTTAGTCCTATAACCAAGTATAGAACTAGAACACAACTCACATTTGACGCGATGTCCTTTTAACGCTAAAAAGCTTTCACAAAAAATAAAACGAAGAAAAAAAAAACAGAATTAGATGAAAAAAAAGAGGAAAACTCTATGACAGAAGAACATGTGCCGAATGGGGAATTATGCGTTCCAATGTACGTAGAAGTAACATGCTTTTGTTCCCGCTTTAATAATGTCCTTAAACAGGGTGGATATTATGTAGGTATAGAAAGGTCGCCTCCTGGTGTTGAAGGTAATTTTACTCTTTTTCTCTCACCTTGAATTAGCTGGAACGGTTGAAGTATTCCATTTCAGTGGGTTTCATTTATATTATATAGAATATGCGATCCTTTAACAAAGGGAGGAGGGGATTCAATTTGAAACTTTGTTTGTTTGATCCTTTTTATTTTAATCCAAGGACAAGAGGAATTTTATTATTTTTTCTCACATTGACTCACACAAAAAAAAAGGATTCAAGGAAATCAGAGATTCCCCTGGATAAACACTAAATTTCACTCTCCTTTGCAAGAGGTAACCCGTTTCAACCCCTTTGCCAGGGTGACACTGAATTTCAAGGTTATAATGCAACACTTTTTGCACCAATGGTCGTCCTTTCACTTCCCACAGCCTTGAACTAGCTAAAAAGGCTTTTTTAATTATCTAGCAAAGAACACAGGAAGCAAATTAAAATTACCACTCCTTTATAAAATAAAAAAAACCCGGAAGTAGAAAATGGCGCCCGGGAAAGACAGGTTTAAACTTTTTCTTAAATTTTTACACAAAAAAACTAACAAAAAAGTAATTTTTTTTACGATTTTAAATAAAACAGAGAACGCGTACCTGTTTGCTTTAAATGGTGGCGCTACGACACCTGTGATATCCGAATCACGACTGAGCTCGTTGTTGGCTTTGTTGCCAGCAACAGCCTCCTCCGCAGAAGTTGTTGTTACCGATATGGTAACTGGTGATGGTGATGCTGCTGTTGCTGGTTTTGCTGTTGTTGGAGCAGTGGTTATGATGGTTGGTGATGATGGTGGAGCGGCAGCAGCAGAGACGACTGTTGCTGCTGTCTCGTGGTGAGTTGGGGAGCCATTGTTAGAGCTAGTGGTATTCTCCGCAGTCACTGTGCTCACTTGGAGTAAGTCTCCACTGTTTGTGTTGCCATTAGTTGTTGTTGGATTGTCAATGGTTTCATTGACCTGTGGATTGTGTGCAGAATTTTTGCGAGAGCTTTCACCATCACTGTTTCTTTTAGTGGGGGTGGTTGGTGATTTGGGGCTCTGTGGAATGTGTTTGCCCAGCGCATACTCAACACTTCCCTTGCGTGACGAGGGAGAATTTGTGTTGCTGGCAACATAACTGCCTCCAATTGGTGAGGGATTTCGTGGAGTTGGAATGGGAGAGTCCTCCAGCTGGCAACATGTATCACAGCTGATGGTGGATTTGGTTGATTTGTGGAGTCTGGGGCTTGTAATGGGCTTTGGAACTGCATCAGTTTTGTTGTTGTCTGATGGTGGGTCCTTTTTAGGGTTAGTGGCTGCAGCAGGATTGGTTGCTGCATTGTGAGGTGATGAGGATGGAGTGGTTATTGAGCTGCTGGTGCAGTGAAATTGATCCTGAAAATGGAAATTGAAGAAGAAAAAAGAAAAGAGAACTCAGTTTGGATGTATATCAAGCGATGATTGAGAAGGATAGGAATTAGGGTGATGGTCTGATGGTTTATTCAAATAACATATACGCTGTGGGCGGGAAAGTGTGCTGCATAAAGTTATTTCATTAATGTACCTATACATAGTTTTAATAAAAGCCGTTGGAAAAAAATGATATATATTTTTTATATTGATTTTTTTGTTTGCTTAAATAGGAAACCTATACATTTCGAAATAAATATGTAGTTTGTTGTGGTTTTGAATGATGCGGTTTGACATACCTGCTTTTGAAGTATAATTAATTATTTTATTTTTCAATGTCAATATTTATGAAAATGTTATTCGAGAAAATTGTATAAAAGGGTGTTTTTGCAACATTAAAGCTTGCAGATTATTTGTAACTAGGAAAGAGAGCGAAAAAACAAGGATTTTCAATTAACGAAGAATGTTTCATGATTTTAACTACAACTACAACATCTATTTTTGTAGTTTTAACAAAAAAACAGAGGGATGTGGTTTGATCAACTGTAGACTTGCAGTCGTCTTTTACAAGGTGAAAAGAGTGTAATAAAAAAAAAAACATAATATGAAAATGAGGAAATAGTGAGCCAAATTTGTTCGGTTGGTTAAAAATTACCTACCAATTACATCTTGTATGTATTTGCTGTTGCAATTTTCACCTTTTTTACCGATTTGGATTTGGTTGTGCGTGAAATACCTAAGCACCGTCATTTTTTATTTTCAGACAAAAAGGCAAGGCTATGCTGTATTGTGCTCAAGTATAAATATTAAACAAACATTTTCAAATTTGCAAATTTTTAGTTTTTTTTAATCACGCAATTTTGTAAAAATAAAAGTTGGGCTGCTTTGTGCTTAGTTTCTGATGCCATATGCCACAGAGATAACAAAATTCACAGTTTTGGAACTTTTACGATGAAAACAATAATCTTGCGAAGCGTGAAGTTAGCACCGTCATTTTTGATTTTCGAAAAAAGTAGTGCTGCCTTGTTCCATAAACATTGAAAAAAATCGCAAATTTGGAAATTTTAGAAACTATTTTGAAATTACTTAAAAATAATAAAGGATATGCTGTCTTGTGCTCACACTATGCTGCTAAGTGGCAAAGAGAAAAAAATCACATAATTGTACAAAGATAAACTGTGCGAAGGATTGTAGTAAGTACCGCAACTTTTGGTTGTCAAAAAAAATGTATTGTGCTCAACTTGTGCTGCTTTGTGCCGCAAATATGAAATAAAAATTCGCAAATTTGCAAATTGTACGGATGAATCTTTTTTTTTAGAAATTTTGCAATTTTGTAAAAATGAAAGTTGCACCTTTTTCCGCTCAAATTGTGCTACCATTTTCCAAAGAGACAAAAATATATTTGCATATTTGCAACTGTTACGGCCCGGAAACCATTTTACGAAGCGTAAATTTAGGATTTCCAAAAAACTAGGAATGTGCTGTATTGGGCTCAATTCATGATGCCTTGTGCCTCAATATTTAAAAAAACTGGTAAATTTGCAAAATCTTATGGATGAAATTTTTTTGAAGTTTTGCAATTTTTTAAAATGAAAGTCGCACATTTTCCGCTCAGATTGTGTTGCCATTTTCCAAAGAGACAAAAATATATTAGCATATTTGCAACTTTTACAGCCAAAAAACCATTTTGCGAAGCGCGAAGTTAGCCATTTTCGATTGTCAAAAAAAAAAGTAATGCTATATATTGCGCTCAACTTGTGCTGCTTTGTGCCGTAAATATTAAACAGAATTCGCGAATTTGAAAATTTTATGACTGGACTATTTTTTTAATTTTAAAATTTTGAAACAATTAAAAACGTGCTGTTTTATGCTCAGTTGTGCTGCACTATACCGAAAAGATTAAAATATTTGCATGTTTGCACCTTTTATGGCCAAAAAACTATTTTGCGAAGCGTGTATGTAGCTGGCACCACCATTTTCAGTTTTCAAAATGTTGTGCTGTATTGTGTGCAAGCAGTACTGCCTTGTACCTAAATATTAAAAAAAAGTTCGCAAATTTGCAAAATTTTACGAATGAAATTTTTTTGAAAGTTGCAATTTTGTGAAAATGAAATATGTACTTTTTTCCGCTCAGATTGTGCTGCCATTTTTCAAACAGACAAAAATATATTTGCAGATTTGTAACTTCTACCCCCAAAAAACAATTTTGCGAAGCACGTGAAGTTAGCCATTTTTAATTAAAAAAAAAAAGTTGTGATATATTGCACTCAACTTGTGCTGCCTTGTGCCGTTAATATTAATCGAAAATTCACAAATTTGCAAATTTATGGATAAATTTTATGGAAATTTTGCAATTTTGTTAAAATTAAAGTTGTGCTGTTTTGTGCACAGTTTGTAGTAAGCATCACCATTTTCAATATTTAAAAAAAAGTTGTACTGTATTGTGCTGCCTTGTGCCTTAATGTTCAAAAAAAATCGCTAATTTGCAAACTTCTTAAGGATGAATTTTTTTTTTTAATTTAGCAATTTTGTAAAAATGAAAATTGCACTGTTTTTCATTCAGTTTGTGCTGCCATATGCCAAAGAGATGAGAAAAACTTCCCATGTTCGCAATTTTTACGGTCAAAAAACAATTTTGCGAAGCGTGAAAAAAGCTCCGCCATTTTTGACTTCTAGGAAAACAAAAAACTTATGCTACATTGTGCTCAATTTGTGCTGCCTTGTAAGCATCCCCACCCAACTTTTTTTTTAAATCGAAAATGGCGGTGCTAGTATTCACGCTTCGCAACATAGTTTTCCAGTTGTTGTAAACATATGAATTTTTTTAATCTCTTTGGCAAACTGCTAAATTTTCACCCGTAAAATATACAAATAAGCAATTTTTATATTAATGGCACATTGCAGCTCAATGCAGCACAATTTTTTTTGAAAGTCGAAAATGGTGATGCTTAATACACGCCGCAAAATAGTTAAATAGTTTTCTGGCCGTAAGAATTTCAAATGTTGCGAAATTTTCATCCATAAAATATACAAATTTGCGAATTTTCTTATATTAACGGCACAAGGCACAAAACAGTACATTTTTTTTTTTTGATAATGGAAAATGGCTATGCTAACTATACACGCTTTTCAAAATAGTTAAATAGTTTTTTGACCGTAAGAGTTCCAAATATGCTAATTTCTTTGCGTATTTTCAGCAAATTGCAGCTCAAACTGATTACAAAACAGCACAACTTTAATTTAAAAAAAAATTGCAAAATTTCAAAAAAATTTCATCAGTAACATTTGCAAATTTGCGATTTTTTAAAAATATTTATGACCATGGCAGCACAAGTTGATCATTTAGCACTACTTTTTTTTTTAATCGAAGATGGTGGTGCTAATTATTAATAAACGGTGCTGATTAAATAAACGAAAATAGTTTTTGACCGTAAAAGTTGCAAATATGCAATTTTTTTTTATCTCTTTGAGCACATAACAGCAAAATTTTCATTTGAACAAAATTGCAAAATTTCAAAAAGTTTTAATCTGTAAAATTTGCAAACTTGCGATTTTTTTTTTAGTATTTTCGGCAGAAAGCAGCACAAGTTGAGCACAGTACAGCACATTTTTTTTTTATTCATTCGCAAAATTTGCAAATTTGACAATTTCTTTTTAGGCACAAGTTAGCAAAAGTTGAGCAAAAAAAAAATCATTCGTAAATTTGCAACTTTGCGATTTATTTAAATATTTAAAGCACACCTGCTGCGCAAGTTGAGCAGAAAGCAGCACAACTTTTTTTTCCAAGATCGAAAATGGCAGCGCTAACTTCACGATTAAAAATAGGTACTACCTACCCTTTGACAACCATGCCCTTAGTATGGGCAGCCAGCAGAAGTTGGGCATATTTTTAGTCAAGCGTGAGATATGACAAGACCAGCGCCTTACTAGTTTCGGAAGAGCTCAAGACGAAGGACTACCATAGCTTCAAAATTCTCATTCCTAACTTTAAACAATTTTCGCAAGAAGTTTCTTACCAAAAATATATTTTTCAATTAATTTGTTTTTTTCGTATTCACGTTTTTATTTTGGATATTCACTCTCAAATGACGGCGTGAAAGAAAATTATTCATATGAAAGTTTTTGATGTTTGGTTTCACATTTTCACAAAACGGGAATCGGAATTAATGTGAAAGCATGATTCATTTTTTCACAGAACCAGAATTGACCCCCGGATGGGGTCGTTTTAGATTTCGTTTAAGTTTAGATCTAAGTTTAGATTTAAGGCACGCTTGTATTAAGCTAAATAAATAAATAAATAAACATTTTTTATTGAAAAATTGTCACAATTAACTTGTCAAATATGGCAGTTCACGTTTCTGAGACTCAACAATATTTCCACGTCCAAAAAGTGAGCAAGCGGAAACTTGAAGTGGCTTAGCAACAAATTTGTCTATTGGCTACTTTTATTGGTTACTTTTATTGATCACTTTTGTTGGTTACTGTTATTGGTTACTTTTATTGATTACTTTTTTTGGTTACTTTTTTTATTTAATTTAATTAAATATTTGTATTGGTTGTTTTCATTGGTTACTTTTTGGTCACTTTTACTGGTAATCTTTTTTTGTTACTTTTATTGGCCTACTTCGTTTCTGAGATTTAAAAAAACTTTTGCCGTCTAAAAAGTGAACAAGCGAATTCAATTTTTTTCATTATTCGATAGTTAAACTTAAGAGTTATTGGCTGAGGAATCTGAATCATAATTCTGTTATTGTGAACATCCACGAAATCTCAAAAACATGAAATTGTTAAAAAAAAATGTGTTATAATCTGAAAAGCAATACTAATCTCATGATTAGTTTATCGCCTAAGGGAAGGTTTCCCAAGCGACCAGTTGGCTATCCTGAAACAGCTATTAATTTTTTTCTAGATCACGTGAAATAATTTGAATACGGGTTTTTTTTCTCTTTATTTTAACTTCAGCAAACAGCTTATGTTGACCTTGTCTTTTCAATAATTGATGAAGTACCTATTCTTAATTTTTTATCAATCATTAAAAAATTCCTTCCCATAATTTTCAAAAAATAAAAAAATATTAGAAAAACATTTTCTGGTCTTTCTTTTTCTGTGTTATTCCTGAATTAGAAAAAAACTGTAACCCCAAACTATTTTTATTAGTTTTGAAAAAGAAAAATAAAAAACATCAACCAAACACTCAGAAAAGTCCCATTAAAAGTGTGGAAAAGATTTAAGTCTTTTCATGGGAATTCTCCAACCCAAAACCAAAAAAAATAATGAATTCAAACTTTTCACAAACTCTCTTCAGCCTTCTTTTCCTAACTTCTTCTACTCAACTTCCTTTTCATTCTTTTCAGCATTTTTAAAGAACAATTTCTCTGACAACCACCACCTTTTTATTTTCAAAAAAAACTACAAAAGATCCATGGAAAAAGTTTACTTTTCTCCATTTCCCATTTTGCACTGCGACAAGGGACTTAAAGGACACACAAGCCTTATCTATACATGTCTGAAAAGGTATCTAAACCCATCCTGGTGCCCTTCATATATAGAAATTCTTTTTTTTTATTTATTTTTTGGGGGAGGCAAAAAAGTAGAATTGATGTTAAAATTTTCTAATTATCCCGCCCACGCAAATATGGGAACCTAAAACCGTAGCTTTTGTACTTACTTTTTGTCTCCGGCGCGGACCAACGCTAAGAGATTCTTCACTTCGTGCATCGTAGAAGACGTCATCGTCCTCATCGACATCGAGAGTAGCTGATGCTATTGTTGTTATTGTAGTGGAATTTGTATTGTTGCTGGTGCCTTTATCAGTGCTGACTTCAGCAGCTGTAGCAGCAGTAGCAGCAGGAGCGGCTGGATCCTTGGATTCCTTCTCATTGTTTGCGGTTTCAATTAGTTGTTCGGTGGAGCGTTGTTTTGTAGCAGCAGTCGCACCAGTCGCGATTGCAGCTATCGGACTGATTTTCCCTGACGCTTCAATGTTCCTTAGACGGCATACTGCCACTGCTACTGCATCTTTATCGTCGTTTTGGGACTGTGGGTTATTGCCTGGTTTGTCATTAGTCGTGGTGGTTGAAGCGAGAGCGAGTGGTAGCGGCTGCGGTGGAGCTTGTTGAAATTGTGCAACGTCTGATTGGGTAACTTTTTGTCTAGCTGAAGTGCTTCCGGCTACACTACTCCCGCCACTACCACCACTACCACCACCTCCACCCAATCCACCTCCATCAGAACTCTCTATAGGACCAGGAGTTCCAGGACTTGGTGTTTTTTGTCTCTTCCTCTGTTTTGAATCGGAGCTATCTATTTTCTTGGAAGAGCTGGTTATCATTTTTTTGTCAGTTTCCATAGTCATTGCTGATTTATCAACGGAACATTGTAGCTTGTCGTGTTTTTCTTGTCGATCCGGTTTCTCCTTGATTTTGACAAGTTTTGGGCTTGGTAGAGGACTTAGATTTTTGGCATTGTTGTTGTTGCTGTTATTAGAGATGGTGGTGGTGGTTGTAGTGGTTGTGGAACTGTTGCCTTTTTGGCTTTTATGCGACGACGATTGTGAAGATGGTGTGCCCTTAGGTATGGCGCCTGTAGTTGAGCTTGATGCTGGATTTACTACTACTGCTGCTGCGGTCGCAGTTTTCGAACGATGATTGACAGTTCGATCGAGCGAAGCATATTCTGAGAAGTCACGTGTCGGTGGTTGATGGTGCTGTTGATTTGATTGTTTCCTTAATGAAGAGAAATTTTGCTGTTGTATTGTGCTTCTAGGAGCTGGCACAGGTTGACTGTGTTTCATTGATGGACGTGCTGCCACTCTATCCTTGGCTATGGGAAGTGTGGAATACATCGAAGGTGGGGGAGCTGGTGGAACTTTTATATTTCTAAATGGACTACCACGACCCTGTTGATATCTGAAATGGAAAAAATTAATAAATTGATTTAAACTAAAATTCATAAGTTCAAGGGTAACTTTAAGCTTGAATAAATTACAGTCATTTGGAAGGGACTTCTTTAACACCGTTGTTGTAAGATTAGGTCTTAGCTCATTCGCCAAAATAAAAGTTAATTTTTTACTCGCTCACGCCAAAGATATTGACAAAATTTGAAGAAGAAAACATGTTGTTTGTTGCAATTTTATGAGTATTCAGATGAATCAGTTAAGGCATGTGGAGCAGTTAATGAAAACAGAATCAAGGGATCAAAACAGTCTTCAAACACCGATGTCTTCAACAAAAATGTTAGTATAGATATAGTTTTGTTCTATAGCTATCGCTTTGATAAAATTCGTCCAGTATCAAGGATATCCAACGTTCCAAGGAGCCAACGTTGACTCAGACCACTACCTCATTAAAGCCAAGGTAATACTACGGATATCCAGACCAAAGCCTAAGGTAAATACTGTGAGAAAGTTCTACGTCGGACCTACAGTCGCAATAAATCACTAGGTCCTTTTCCGATCGAGTCTCTCGGTTGCTCTTGAACAGTTCGATGCCACCAACTTCAAGTATCGAGAACCAGTGGAAGAATTTCCAGCAAGCCATCAGAGATGCAGTTTCTGACAATGCTGGGCCTTGCACGACCTCCTGGCTCAACGAAGAATTCCGGCAAGTACATGCAGCCAAACAACAAGCATACAAAGTGGAGCTGCATAGAAGGACCAGAGCTGCTCGCGAGCACTATGAGCAAAAGAATAGGGAGGAATACAAGCTTCTCAGAAGAAGAAAAGAAAAAGCGTGAGAAGCACGTGATCAAGGAAATAGAGGGGTACTAATGCAGGAATGAATTTTAGAAGTTTTCAACAAGTAAAAAGAACCCCCAGGGTTAAAAGGCCCGAGCCGATGCTTGGAAGGAAGATCTGGGGATTATCGAGTAAGAATCGCAACCGGTGCTGAAGATATGAGGGAATAAGTTCCGCCACCGTATTAAGATTGAACCATCCAACCTGGACGACCGACGTAGGCCAACAATTCTGTCGACCTGGTCTCGACACAGTGAAGATAACCATACCCAATCTAGTGAAGGAAGAGCTGATAGCCTTGCGGCCGAGCTATTCAAGGTGGTTGGTAATGACTTGAATAAGACTGCAGGAGTATGCACCAGGTCATCTGCAAAATATGGTCGGAGGAAAGTATGCCCGATGAATGGAATCTGTACCAGCTACAGAGGCATCAGTCTCCTTAATATGGCTTACCAGATCTTCTCTGCCTAACTTTTTGAACACCTGAAACTATTTGTCAACAGCCTAATAGGTTTATATCAATGTGGCTTTAGGCCAGAAAGGTCCACCATCGACAAGATTTTCGCACAAAGGCAGATCTTTGAAAAAAGCCAGAGGTTTCTAATCAATACCCACCACCTTTTCATCGGTTTAAGGCTGCATTTATGACAGCATCACTAGAGACGAGCTATTTAGAGCAATGTCTAGTGTTGGCATCCCTCCCAAACTCGTCTTATTGTGCAAGATAACGATTGAAAATGCAGGTTGCTCCATCAATAACGGCAAAGACCTCACCAATACCTTTGATGTCAAAAAAGGTTTTAGGCCAAGTGATGCGCTGTTATGCGACTTCTTCAACGTCGTTCTTGAAAGAATAGTGCAAATCCCTCACGTCAACCCTAACTGCACAATCTTTCAAAAGTCCGTCCAATTACTTGCTGACGCTGACGACATTGACATAGTCGGACGAACAAAGCGTTTTTTCAGTGGTGTTTTCGTAAGCATTGAGAAGGAAGCCAAGAAGATGGGTTTAACGGTGAATGAAGACAAGAAAAATATATGCTGTCAACAAGACTGGACATCCAACACTTACGCCTTGGACAGCACGTCACTATATACGGCTAGAATTTTGAGGTGGTGAGGGGCTTTGCCTACCTAGGATCGGCTATAGCGATACCAGTTCTAAGATCAAACGAAGAATTGATCTTGCCAATCACTATTTCTCTGGTGAAATTGAGAAGCAAAGCCCTCTCTTGAGCAACTAAAGTGTCTTAATCATCCCGGTCCGAACCGGTGGGTGGATCGCTCTAGGCTGTTTTGAGTAGAGGAAATTTCTCCTCTTCAAAGATGGGAAATGGAACGAACTGTACGAGCTGTACAGCGACACCAACATTGCCACAAAAGTGAAAAGCCAAATACTGAGGTGGCTGGGTTACCTAGAGTGAATAGACATCAATGCTCTGGCCCGGAAAGTCTTTAAATTCAAGCCCGTGGGATGACGGTGCAGTAGAGGTGGACAGCGTAAAAGGTGGCGCACGCAAGTGGAAGAGGACCGCAACACACTTGGCGTGCCAAACTGGAAACAGCTAGCTAGAGACCGAGTCAGCTGTTTGTTTTGAGGCTCTGGTCCACACCGGACTGTAGCGCCACCTTAAGTTAGTAAGCAAGTAAGTAATTCGTCGAGAAAGGTTCAATGAATAGACACTTTCGATAGAATTCCATCGTTTTCCAAAAATTTAATTGCTGTGATAGTTGCAGGCTATGTCCTGGGCTCACATTTGAGCTCAGACAATAATACCAGCGCGACGATAATCACTGCTTGTTTGAGCTTAAAAGGAAATCAGCCCACATAAGCAGCTAAAGTGTCCTTCTATAAGACACTAGTCACCCCGATACGATAATGCTAGTACAGAGCCATAAGCCATGTCAAATGCAGAAGGTTAATTATGGCCTCATCTGCATTGAAGGAGAATGTCAGGGAAGATACAGTAACTACATAGGCTGTACTCACTGAACTTTGTCAAACAAGTAAAAGAATGAAGTTTGAAGAAGGCTGATGGGGTCACGTGGAACGGATAGTCGCCACAGTGCTCCAGTGCGAGGAAAATCTTAGAAACCAATCTTAAGGGAAGTTTCAGAAGAAGAAGACCACAACTTATGTGGAATACGCAAACTGAAAAAAAAACTTTAACTAACTTGGTATACACGAAGTAGCCAAGGACAGCTATAGCTAGGTACCGTGGAGACTGATAGAAGCTCGTTGGTTGAGTATTGGTCTACGCCGGACTGTATAGTTCCACCTTTACTAAGAAAAAGCTGCTAAAGGCCAGAATACCTAAATATCAGCCTCAGACTGGAATATAACGTCACCTAACATTAGTTGTTATTTTGAATGAAACGCCATTTTCAAACTGTCAACATTCAACTGTCAACAAAAATCTCTCTTCACCTACAACAATAGATAACTTGGTGTGGGTTTTGGGCTGGCAGTATCATTGGGCTATAGTTTACGAAAACGGTGCTGCTGCCACTGGGATTTCCTGAAATCTGAGCTATGGACTACTTCGACATGTCGTCTTTTTTCAGTTGGATGGTGGCAGTAATGGAGCTGCAAGGCAAACAGCTTGTGACACAATGCCTCTATTCCGTGTCAAATTTAAAATGACTCCTTTTGTTGGATGGCCTTATACCAACTAATCGCAGCTCCAGTAAGATGAACTTTTGTGGATGATTCAGTTGGGTAAGTGGATTTGACTGTATCTCTGAGAACTTGGCACAACTTCGATAAAAACCTTCCACTTGAACCCTCAAAGTTAAAAAAAAAACAAAAAAGTTACTCAAAAAATAGATAAAATATTTATGGATGACAAGTTTTCTGCTAAAAGCAAACTTGATGGCGAAATATAAAAAAAAAGTTCTTAAAAATACTAACCTTCCCGACTGATGGTGGTGCTGCTGCTGTTGTTGCTGCTGCTGTTGTTGTTGTTGATGTTTTCCATTTCCACCACCTCCATGGTTCGAAGAATCTACTGCAGCAGTCCTCTGCATTTCCGCTTGGTATATGCTCCGTTTCACATCATTAACATGCTTAAAAAAGTCCTGCGCATACTTATTCTGCTTCAAATCCAAATTGCTTTCATTAAAGTACTCATTCGACTTCTGGCTACTGCTGCTCTTCCTTCCATAATTCAAATCGTCAAAATCCGACGAGAAGTAACTTGACGAGCAATCACAATTCCTGCATTCATAGCGACAGGTATCCGAGAAGCTGCACTTCTCCCCGTCCAAACTGCAACGTCTACACTCAAAAGCAAACCGACAACTCTCCGAACTGCCATAATATCTGCGCTGCTGAGTCGAATAGGAAAACATCGAATCACCCAGACTGGAGTCACTCACCTCGCCACAACGGAAGTTACGATGCGAGGCGTTGTCACTACTCCTGGCCGAGTACTCACTGATGATGGAAACCTTTGAGTCGCTTTTGTAGATTTTCGGCTCATACGATGGTTCTGGGAGAATCTGGGAGCCACCCAAATGCCCGCCCAAGCGGTAAATTCGATAATTGGGCGGTGGAGGCTGATGATGGTAATGGTCACTAGACGATGAAGCCTCTAGTCTGGCCATCGTGTTGTATTTATGGTGCAGCGAGTCACTGGACGACGACGACTTTGTGTTGTTTACTCTTTGTCCCATTTGGCCCATGCTGGTCGGGGGACCAATAATAAATGCCATCGATGGAGGCAGAGGCTGTGGGCCTGTACTTCCCGGTGGTATCCTTGAATTGCGACGGGGCTGTGGGATCGGTGGCAGGGCTGGTTGTTGGTAATGTGATTGCGGTCGTATTTGCTGAAGCGAATGATGTGGTGGCAGATGTTGTTGCTGCTGTTGATGATGCTGCTGCTGCTGCTGCTGATGCTGCTGCTGTTGTTGTTGTGGCACCTGTTTGTGACTTTCCGGTTGCTGTTGAAATTGTAAAATCGGATTGTACTCACCCGTTATGGCAACGGGGGTAGTTTCAATTTTATATACCCCCGGGTTATTGGGATTATACGATTGAAATTCTAGGATATGCGCTGCAGGAACCGTTTGTTGTTGTTGTTGTTGTTGCTGCTGCTGTTGCTGCTGTTGTTGATGGAGTTGTTTCTGTTGTTTGGACGCCGTTGTACCAGCAAATGAGCTGCGGTTGTCATTGCGTCCCAAACTCCCAAATTGCTGCTTCGATTTAATACTATCCTGCAGGCAATACTCACAGTCCTCTTTTGTGCACTGCTGCATGCACAATTCACAATCAGGGTAAATGGTGTGTTCAGGATGCTGTAAAGGAGGTTCTTCAACATCCGAGGTATGGTCCTTGAAAAATATCTCCTCGTAGATATTCTCTTCACTGCGGGAGATGTGCTTTTTTGATCCCAAACCACTTGCCAACGAATTACTGTGCTTTTCAACGAATTTCTTCGAGGTCTTGAGACCTTCCTTGAGTAAATAGTAATTAAAACTTTTGATCCCAATTTCACCTTTGAGGAACTTGCGGCCGATTTGCATTTTTGTCGACTCTTTGCCACGCACTGAAAATGCATCCTCAGTGTCGGCCTTGAGATTGTTCATCTCAGGCCAGTCTTCTACCTCTGGACTTGGTTTGGGTGCAACCGTCGATTTTGCTCCCTTGCTCCCACGATAGACTCGGTCAAGGTTAACTGTTTTCGATGCAGCTTCACCCCGTTCTAGGGATCGTCTGCCTGGTTGAGTATTGTCCAGTGACAGGTTTCTCTTTTGCTTCGACGATCGGTCCCGTTTGGTGTCCCTTTTTTTGGGAGACTTTTCCGGCCTCTCAAGACTTCGCCCTCGTTTACCTATACTAAGGTCATGTGGTGCATTATCTGAGCTACTCGAACCATCTTGCTCATAACTACTTGACGGCTTCACCTGTTTTGTTGAAGCTTTTGGTCGTTTACCCAAAGACCCACCAAGGACTTCGGCTTTTCCCACAGAACTTCCACCCACCGAGACACTGCTGCGACGTTGAGGGATAGCTAAATGGCTGATGTCATCTGTATAGGCTGGGTCATCGTATATTCGATCCCTCACTGTCGATTGTGAGCGGTCCTTTGTCTGGAAAGATAACAAACAGAAAATCTTTTTAAAGAAAAACTTTAACAAACGCTTGATTTGTAATCAATTTTAAGCGCTTGCCAAACAACGTGCAAGAACCAAAGGAGGGAATACATATTTTAATTGGAAAAACTGAGTCCAAGCCAAAGACTCTTTTTATTCTACCATCATCTTCCTTCATGGTTTTTTTTTATGGGAAAATATTAAAAAAAAAAAAAATATCCTGAAAGCCGGAGACGCAAAAAAAAACGTTTTATTTACACAAGGTAAATGAACTTAGTGTCTGGGCTGTTCGTAGAAAATAGTTTGTCCTTCGCTTGGTGGTGTGTTTGGTTTCCTTGCCTTTCCCGAAGCCAGGCCAAGGCAGCGCGCTGCTGGAGTGTAAAGGTAATTTTTACTCCGAAATTAAATTTTTTATTCTGCTTTGCCTTAAAAACAGAGGTAGGTATGAGGGGTTGTTGGGAGTAGATGAAGGAGCAACAGTCTCGTTAACTTTTTAACAATGTGTTATCTGCTCTTTTTTTTTGTAGAAAAAAAAAGCTCTTTTGCCTTTTGTCCTTAAACTATCAGGGCGCTTGTTGAATGTCAAAGGATGAGTTGAAGCGCAAAAAAAAAAAAGAGCACGCTTCCTGAAAATAAAATATTATGAATGCAAGAATGTGAATGAGTGTTTTTTGTATATAAAGAGTCCTTTGTAAAGGTGTATGATTATTGCGATCCTTATCTTGTTTGGTGAAATTAATTTCCTTTTTTCATTTAAGGATGAAAAAAAAGGGCAAACAAGAAGGAAATATAGACAAAAAAAATAGAGAGCGGGCAAAATGAAAATACATAATTTTTTAAGTCTGCAGGCTTAGGACTATCCAGCTTCTAACCACATTGTTGTGTTTTTGATAAGGGTTAGGTATAGTGGTAATGATTTGGAATTTTTATTTCTTCGAATGGAAAATTTGTGACGGTTCCGTGGTCTATGAGTACATTCAAGGAGGGTTTTTAATATTTTTCTCGAAATGGCAAGCTTTGTTTTTTGAAAGGTGTTTTTTTTAATAATCTGATGAAAGTGATTATGCTAATAAAGATTTAATGGTTAACTGAATAAAGCAGTAATATACACCGTAAATTCAGCAATAAACAGACAGTTAAGAGTTGGTTTTTGAACTTTCTTGCAACGGTTTTTGATTTTTTTACGGCCCCTTTAACTTGAATTCTGAATTCCTGACTACATTAGAAGCTATAATTTTTCTAGGATAAAAGAAACACGTGGAGTTCATTCCTCACACTGTCTAAAAGCTTTTCTCCTCAAAGCCTCTAACAAATTAATCTTTTTCATTTCCTCCCCAATCGTCTAGAGTTTCTCTATTAACATTTCCCTTCATTCAAAAAAACACCAATAAAATAAAGCAATAAATCGGATACACAGCCAGAGATTCCGTCAGTCACACCTTTCTTGTTGAAGGTTAAGGATTTATAATACAATCCCCATCCTCATATTAAATAGCAATTTCATTTTCAAGCTCTTCATGACCCTACCTTCATTTCCATCCTTGACACCTTGAGGCGCCCCTCAAAGTTTATGTTCATAGGTATACGCCCGCCGAGTACTCTTTATTTTTATACTGAATTCAACTTACCTTAACTTTTGTTTTCTTTCGACTTCGATGTGGCATCGTAACATCGGTTAACTTTAACAACTTTGGACGTATTGGACGTTTACCGCTTTTACCCGTCCGATCAAATGTTAAATCCTGATACATTTCTGATGTCATTTTTGATGAAGCTGCTTTTTTTGTTTGTAATTTTTTCTGAAAATAAAAAAAAATACAAAAAAGAAATTGAATTGAATCCGTTCAATATGAAATGCAGGACGAAATTATTGATCATTTTTTAAATTAAATATCATATGTAAAGGGTTCTTGTTGTTAAGGAGAGTAGGTACTTTATCCTATACAAAAAGAAATTTGTATTTCTATTCTTTACTTTTGTACATAGCTACTGGCACACACATGTATGTTGTAAGAGTAATTTAAATTGTATTTATACCATCATGTTGCTTTTTTTCTTGAAAATGTATAGGTACTTGAAAGTTACAAAGTGCTCGAACTTTTTGTTGAAAAGGACTTAAACTTATTTACCTCTCTCTTACCTATTTTAGGTTTTTTTTTAAGTTCTTGCAAACATATTCAATAAGGTACATTTGGATAAGGACTTATAATATAAACTGAATAAAGGAAAAATGTAAAAAGATGAATGGAGAATATTTTTGAACTTAACTTTCAAAATTCTTTTTGGCTTTTACTATTTAAGCCAAGTACCGGTTCCAGGTAAAAATAAAGAGTTTTTATCAAATAACATTAACTATTGTGGAAGTATAAGAAGAAACGTTTTTCTTTTTCAGATAAATGTCCATCTGGGCATCCGGGATGTGTTCGTCTAGTTACAACCTAATATAAGTGGATGGTGCTCATAGTGTGTTTTTGTATTTTCTTATAGGAAATAAATTAGAATTTGTATTGACCTAAGCCTCGAGGTAAGAATGGCTACTTCCTACAAAAACTTTTTTTATTTTTTTATTCTTGGATTAACGTTTAATGTATCAGTTTGAATGTCTTTTTAAGAAAACTAAGCCCAAATTTTTGACAAAAATAATACAAAGGGTTACGTACGAACGACCGACAAAAAAAATTTCGACGGGTTGAAATATCGACTTTTTTGTAAGTTAACATACCGACTTTGTTTTTACCGACTTATTAAAATGCCGACAGTTTGAAATGTCGACAGTTTAAAATGTCGATTTGACAAAAAGTCGACTGCCCTGATAGAAGTCGAGAAAAATATCGACTTGTAGGTGTTTTTCCCATACAGAAAAGTCGATATAAAATATAAATCGACATTTAAACCAGTCGAAATTTTGACTTGTTGATATTTTGTCTGTCGGTCATTTAAAAGTAACCCAAAGAACAACGCTCTGCCTTAAATGTTTGCACGTAATAACTATAAACTCAAGAATCATAAATTCTTGTCTGATTGTTTAGAAAATGCTAAACAGTTTGTTGATGCTGTGTAAAATTTAAGACTATGTTTAAGACACAAGTTCTTATTTGATTCTAATTATAATTAACTTATTTAGGTTGTTATTAATTTTATCTTACCTTTTGTTTAGCTTCAAGAAAGTTCAATAAAACGCATTTTTGTTGCCTACATGCATTAAAAAACCAAAGAATAAAAAGTTACCAAGAAGTATTATCTGGATCTTAAAATAAAATCCGATTCCGAAAGCTCTTTTCGAAATAATAATAATAAAAAAAAACGAAACAAAAAATAATTAAGAGAAAAGCTCTCTCTCATACAATCTTGGCAAACAATAATATTCAATATTTGTATTATAAGGATAGTAAAAAGGAGGATACTTCCAATGTTGGAATTGGAACCCGTCAAAATTTGTATGAGATGCGACTTCTTGGAAACTTTATATTCTTTGATTATACCTAATGTTTCGAACTTTTAACTGCCTCATTTTATTGATGTTTTACTATTGTATTAATATTAAAACACATTACAGACCCTGAATAAGAGGCAATTAAGACGTCGAAATGTATAGGCAATAAAAGTTAAATTACAAAAAATGCGATTTATTGAACTATGACAATGCGATATTAGATAATATGATCTAATCAAAATGTCAACTTTCAAAATGTCGACTTTTAAAATGTCGACTGTTGAAATCTCGATTCATAAAATCTCGACCACTGTCGACATTTTGACAATCGAAATTTTGAAAAATCGACATTTTAAAAAGTCGGTTAAATTTGTGTCTATATTTTGATCTGTCGGTCTTTTAACCAGTCGCAATTTTTTCTGTCGAGATTTTAAAAGTCGATCTTATGGAGTCGGTATTTTAAAAGTCGACATATAGTACACATTCCCAATACAAACATACATTATTTCAATGCTTATTGGTCACAGGGAAAAAGTGTTCATACAAGAGATACAACTTGGAATTTTGAATAATTGAAGTTATAGGTCAAATTTCTCTGTAGTTATAGTCCATAAGAAGGTAAAAAGCGCTTAATTTTCCAAAAAACACTCAGGTAAACACATTTGGAAATTAGGAGCTAAATACACTTTTTCCCTCCGAACAAAGTCATTGAAATAAACTGATGTACAAAATGTACGTCAAACTTTACACCTATTCGACACGTTTTTCAGAAGGCAAATAAAAGGTAATTGGTTTGACACCTAAAGTGCTAAAATTGATACGACTTACAATGTTATCCAAATGACTTGACTTTTTATGTGGTTGGCTCTCGGTTTGAAAGGATTGGATCTTTAAAACAAAGTGATCAAAATTTCAACAATCTAAAGAAAAACTCTACGAGATGTATCTAATGATGTCCAAGACAGTGCAAATCACAACAGAAAGCATTTTTAAGATAAGCTTATTTCATATTAAAAAAAAAAATACTGTAAGTGCTGCCCTTGTTTTTTAACAATTTTTTTTTTATTTTGATTATATTTTTTTTAGAAAATTGTTCCCCTACCTTAAATGGGAAGAGATAGACTAGACCCCTTCTTAAAATTAAAAAAAATACTTGCATTGTATGCTTCTACAAGAATCCGTTATTATTAAATTGGCTTAGAGTGAAAAGCAGCTCCTATTATGCATTTTTAACAAAAAAATATTAAAAAAAAAACTTTGCTTTGTTTTAAAATTACATCGAGTATTTTTCCATTCGTTATTGCTTAATTCAGTGAAATGGAAAAGATTTGATAGATTTGTGTATTTTGTAGCAATTTTTAAAGTGGTCTTTAATGATGAAAACAAAGATGGAATTAGCCACGTTTCACTCGAAGCCCACCGTTTGCTAGTTAGTTAATGGCAACTTTGTTATGCTGTACTTGAGATATTTTTTGTGACACAAAAATTCTAGATATATGAGGGCTGTCTGATAAGTCAGTGACTTTTTATAAAGCCCGTATGACACTACATTTTTCTCTCATTTTTAATGAACTGCAAATGAAATAAAAGAAGAGCGTACAATTTCTTATTCGAACTTCGATAGGTATGAGTGGGTACGCACTATATCCATAAATGTAAAAATGTCGCAAAAAATTTATGAAAAATGTGACTTTCAAATAATATTTGTCAGGTTCTGGCAGATTTTTCTTGACATTTCAGAATTAAAAATCAAAAATAATTTCAAGGTACACTCAGTCACAAAAGAAAATATACATTGAACACTACAGAACACTAGTTTATGATGTATATTCACTTTTGGGACACATTGTAATTGTGAAAACTAATTTAGAGAAATGCTATCTCTTTCTCAAAAACACTTTTTATCCCTTTTTTGCTCTGCTGACACTTTGATTGTTTTAATGAGAAACAAAACGTCTGTTCCTTTACTTTGAATTTCTGTGATTTTCTGTGCATTTCTGCGCATTTCAGTCCAAAGTTGTGTCAAAGTTCATATAAAAAAATATTTTGACACAAGTTTGAACTAAAAATCACAGAAACCCAAAGTAAAGGATCAGACCTACAATGAATAAAAAATGTAGTGTCATACGGGCTTTAAGAAAGCACTCGAATCTCATGAATAATTTCTAAGCCCAAATATTTGTTAATTTTGAATATAGGCAAAAATATTCAAATAGATCCTACTTTTTTAACCTTTCCAAAAAAAATTTATTTTTCAAACTCTGAAAAAATCACATTTTTTTTTCTTTTTTCGATTACGTATGTTTCAAGAAGTCCTTGGTTTCGTTTCATTTTAATTCCTGGCGTGTAGCTGATTATCCAGAGGTAACGAGCAGTTACGAAACGCAGTCAAAATTGTCTTTAATGAAGGTTGAAGAGACCGTAACACATTTGAAAATGATTCCATTTTTGATCCATTTTTTCAGAAAGTGGGGAAGCGATTTTCCAAATCCAATGGTCATGCAGAAATTAATAATGCTCTCATTTGAAATGGCTGCAATGTTAACTTTTACTTTAACTCTGAACCGACGATTATCCACAACAATTTCCGTGATTTTTTGACCATTTCTCCCAACATGACAAGATTAAGCTGCCCTTGTTTTCACCGTTTTTTTGTGCTCGCTCGACCACTAAGGAACTTGTGCCTAAACTCATTCGAGAGAGCAGATTCTTCAGAATATTTTAAAACTCTCCTTGATAGTTTTACCACCAAAAATAATGATTTATCAATCCTAGACAATATATTCTTTTCTTTTTAACAACCGCGGCAGAGTTTTTCTATGCTCAAATGGTAATGCAAAAAAACGAATGAAGCTCTCTTTTGAAATGGCTGCAACGCTAGCAATCACGACGATCGTCCAACACAATTTTATCGATATTTTGACCACACTAATAATAATCGTGAAACAAAAAATTTTGGAAAACAAACAATACAGTTTTTAAAGGTAAGGTTGTTCAGCTCCAATATTTAAAGTTTTTTTTAGTGTTCCCATCTAATTCACCCTGTAAAGCCTTAGAAACCAAAATTCTCTGATAAGCATAATCTTTTGTGATAAAAGTTTTTTTTTTTCAAAAATTCAAATTTTCCAAAAAATTATTTTTAAAATAGGAACATTTCGTTTAGGTATCACAAAACTTTGATTCGAAAAATATTTCTCTTTAAAATTGTTTTATTGACAAAAATCAATTCAAAAATATAAAAATTTCATTTATCACAACATTATTTCACGCGATTTTTTAAATATTATCTCACTGAAATTTTAAAAACAAATTTTCAAAAAAGATAAGTTCAAAAAATAATTCTTTTTAAAATTTTACCAATTTTAATTTTCAAAACCCCAAATCAAAAAAATAGTTTTGCAAAAATAAATTTGATTTTTCAATATATTGATGCCAATTTATTGAAATTTTGTCCTGCATCGTTTACATTGGATTTTGAGCAAGCATTGAGAAAGAGCTTGACGAATGTGCACGAAAAATGTTTGTAAATGTTTTTGACTATGAATTCATAAAATTTCTTCTTTCTTTTTTATGGATATTCTTTAATTTTTATCTCCAAATATTGAATTAAATTGTTTGTTTGACTAAAGTATGGACTTTCTCAAAATAAATTCTGAACTGACGACCCATTTTTTGGGTTTTTCAATATAAACTCATGCACATTATATGTATAGTAAACATTATCAGGGAGTCATGACCATTCAATAGAGGTGCATTGTCTAAAATACAAGTGAAAATATTCAAATTTAATTGATAGTCCAGGCAATCTAAGCTAAAAATACCCTAAACATGGGCAACATTTCAACAGAAGCTTTTTTGATGGACTTTTGTTCAGTATCCAGTACAGTAGGTTGTTATTTTTACCACGCAGTTTTTTCTAGTGTGGATGTTGTGGTAAACATTTTACACATGCCCTCCCCCTTAAAAAAAACACCCTTTCGCCATGGATATTTTTTGGGACTCTGTTGATTCTTAGTTCGTATGACAAATGGACCATTTATTCCAAGTTTCATTTCCATGCCTTTATTTTCAAAGGATTTTCGGTAATATTTTACCTGTTGTACCTGAAAAAAAGTCATAATTACATAAAAAGAACTATTAATTTCTTTTGGGTAGTTGTATAATTTTAAATTTGGTTTCATAAGATTCAGCGTTAAGAACTTCCCTTAAAGCATGTATTATATGATTAGGTAGTCCCAAAACAGATATTTAAGTTTGATACACCTCCAAATGCTCCCCGTCTGCACCTCTTCAAATGCATCTCCACAGAAAGCCAATGGGAGATTTTGGGAGACTTTGGATATATTATAGAGGTTGTAATTCTGCGTCGGTTTCAATTTTAGTATTTTATGAATTAATTTGGTTCCCCATACGATTTGTGCTATTTTTTCTAGTCCATATTAATTTTTTAAATTATTTAATACTCAATGAGTTTCAATTATTCATTTATTTTTTGACCAATTTTATAAATTTTATGGAAGAATGCCCCTTTTCAATTTTTTTATTTTGCACACACTAAAAAGCCATGGAGAAGTTTATCTTAAATTTACACATATTTAGCACATTTTTGAAAGATTTAAGACCTTTTTTGGTCTGCATTTTTTTTTTGACATGCGGTCAATACTGTTTACGTTTCGTGCTTCAATTAAAAAAAAACAAATTGTGGAAGCAATTTTTGGCTGAGCTAATTCCAACTACCACAATTTTTGATCAATTAAGAAGAAAATTAGCTTCTCTTATTTAGTATTGTTTATTTTGAAACATCAGACAAGCTAAAAACTGTCTTCGAATGTCAAAAAATGTGACATACTTATATGTACAATTTTCAGATTACATAATCTTCTCCAAAGCCTATTTTTTTAAGCGTGCACAAAAAAATTCAAACAAAATATTATTTTTGGCTCACACGAGCCACGACCTCAACTTCATGTATAAAATCGGGAGTACATAGTTCTTGTTTCAAAATTCAGCACACAAATTTTGTTTTCTTGTTTCAAGCAATACGTGCCTTTAAGAAATCTACTTTCTTTGATTCTTTCTGTAATAATTCTGGTTTTAAAAATGTTGTTATTTTAAAATTATAAAAATTAAAATATTGCTTATTCTGCTTTTTCTAAAATAACTCATATTTATAAACGAAAATAAACAAACAAAAATAATTTTCCAACTCTGTTAACTAGTAAAATTATTTCATACATATCTTAATTTTTAGATGAGAAGGAAGAAACAAGAACGCCCATTTAACATTTTAAATACCGTCTTTGAATTATTGTAAGAATTATGTAAACAGAATTTTGAAAATCAAAATTTTGAGTAGCGGAATTTTAAAAAATTAAATCTTGCAAAACGAATTTTGACTTTGCCAAAATTTCGACCCCAACGCTTTAAAATCTACATAAAAATTGGTATTATATGTGGCACCTCCAGAACTTTATTCCAAGAATAATACTAATTTGGGAAATTTTGTTGTTGGTATGAACACCAAAATATGTGCTCGATTTTCAATTAAATCGCATTGGCTTCGCAGAAAATATTGCATTTTATTTTCAGACGCGGTTCACGCGGGTACGTATTATAGTGCTAAGAACTCAAGAGATGTACCTCCATCCTCCGGAGAATGGCCTATTTGAAAAAGTCATAATTGTCATTTTTTTTGTTTTACTTTTATAGCAATCAGGAAGCTACTAAAGATTTGCTTTGAACGAAATTGAGAAGTGGGATGCAATATGTTCGTGAATATTTTTTCTGCAATCGCCCTGAATATATTTCCATGATATTTCCTTATTTTGCTGTTGTTTTTTGAATTTTTTTTATTTCTCATTTGACTTTATTTTAATTTATTATTTAAAGCATTTGTTTTCTTTTATAAAAAAAACAACAAAATACGAAAATATCACCCAAAATTTTTTAGATTTGAATATTTACCTACTCGACAAAATTTAAGAATAAAACAAATCAAAATTATTTCTTGTGAAGGAATAAACGAGAGAAAATTATCACCAACAAGAATTTAAAAATAAATAATACAACCAACAGATGGAGCAAAGCCCCACGCTTTAACAGTGCTGACTCAATCGTATAAATGTAATTCAAAGCACGCCCCAGGGTTAGTGTCACACTGAGAATATACCTTCAAATATTTGTTGTGCTAGCAGTATTTGAATTCTGTCCACGATTTATCCGTTATAATAGTCCTAATTTCCTCTCAACCTGTGTTGGCAGAAGGTTCGATTTCAGCTACACCTACGCACAAAAATGCTATAATGTATTGATTTTTTTGAATATATTTTATTGATTTTCTTGGAATAATGTTCATTAATTTATCAGAAATTAAGATAATTTAAAAATACATACTTCTATTTTCATTTGCACTTTTTAGGCTTTAATTTTATTTATTGGTCATTTTCTGCAGATAAGAGGTACTAAAATTAGCCTTAAATTCCTCGTTTGCTACTCTTTGCATCAACCACATCCTTTTTTCTATTGAAAATATAAACACTTCAGTGAAAATATTAATTTTATCGACATTTTTCAGAAGCAAATTTCTGTCAATGATTTATTTATACAGAATCCGAGAGGGAGAAAAAAAGTACGCATACGCCCCAGTACCACAATACAAAGTCTTATTGCTTTTTGCATGCATATTTCATTTCTCTCATCCATCGCCTCTGCCGCCGCCGTCATCGTCATAGAGTTTTCCATGAACATGGCTTTCAATCACAACCTTGTTCGCTTCTAAATTGAAAATAAAAGAGGATCCGTTTATGGGGCAGTAGACACAGTATATGAGTACAAAAAAAGGAAAAGAATTATTATTATTAAAAGATAATCAAACAAAGTGAAACTATTTTCATTAAATGCCGCAGGTCATCGAATGAATGGGAAAATAATGTGCGTAAGCAGAGGAAAAGTATATAATGATGCAGGATATGCTGTGGTGTGGTATGGTATAGAAAAGCTACCATATGGCTTACCAATTATGTATAGGGGAGAATTTCAAAGAAAAAAGTCATTCAAATAATGTGTGTGTGTGTTGATTCAATGGGAAATTGATTGACCCTTAAACTTTTTTGCTTTTATACTCCACAAGTTATTTTCTTTTCCAATAAAAAAGGCTTGATAAATAATTATCGAGAAAAGATACTTAGAATAAATAGGGATAAAATGATGGAATTGGAAAATATAAGTTAAGGATGCTGATATTTTCTTTTTTTTTAGGTATGAAAGAGATTCATTAGCAAGAAATATTATTTGTATATCAAAGAAGTGTAGGATGTTATAAAAATAATTTGTAAATGAAATTACCTTGAAAAAGTATTGAGGATAAACAACTTGAAAGCCTATGGGGTTTTGAAATTAAAGTAAATAGAATTATTTCAAATGATAAAATATGTAAACAAAATAATGCCACAATTAAGGATAAGGACCCGGGACCACGTATTTTTATTGTAAGGAAGATATGGAATTATTTAAAGAATTTTCATTTCACGGTTCTTTCCAAGGAGATATATTCATCATAACTTGCAAAAAACAGCTAAAACCCCTTAATAAAAGAACATGGTTGTTACTTATTAGGCAAAATACTAATTATATAGTACCTACCTAGTGTTTTCAATATGTAGTTCTATGGAAACTACAAACAACTTGCTTTATTTTGAGAGTGAACAAATTATTTTTGATACGATCGCGATTGGTTCCATTAAAATAAAATTCGTTTCACGATTGAATCTGCGATCTAAGATCTGTAAAATACGGTTCGTTCTTTAGTTTATTATGCGGGAATTAATGAAAATCTATTCACAAACCGTTCAAATATGTAAGAAAAAAATATATTTCGTATTATTTATTTACAATAAATAATCAGACAGCTTAAATATTTTTTAAAAGCAGTGAAAATAGTGTATCTCCATCCAAATGCCACCAAAAATCCTAAAATCAACTTTTTGTGGAGCAGTAAAAAGACTAATTACTGATTTTTAGAGCTTTTTTCATCCATCGACATCTTAGCCACCGTTCCATGGAACTTGACAATTGATAAATTACCAGATGGATGTAAACTACATTATTACGAAACAAGTGTATTGTGGTCCAAATATCAATGAATTCCCCTAAAATCGTCCTATCAGGAGCAATAAGAAAACTGTGAAAATTTCTGATCTTTTGGTGGTTTTTTAATCTTTCGACATCGTAGACATCCTTCAATAGAATTCACAATAAATAAATAGGTTGATGGATGGGTGGTGAGTTTTAATTAGTCAATTTGCCAGCCTCTTCTTCATAATAAACAAATGAAGGATCCAGGGGAAAAACGGCTTAGGTCCACTTAAATTGATTCCGAGAAAAATTAAGTTGTAAATTTATTTCGAAAATAATGCTTATTTAAAGGAAAAATAATTAAGTAACAAATTTGTGTATTTAGTATGAAGTATTGAACTATGCAAACATATATGTAAGTATTGATTTAAACATTTTTGAACTTTTTTGCATGATATACGGTAATTAGAGTCAAAAGGACCTTTGACGTTGATACCAAAATTTCGAATATTTTATTTGAAATTTTCTTCTGAAAGAACCGGACATGATAATTGAAAACGGTTTTTTGATTTTTATTCAGACAGCTCTGGATTTTCAAAATATACTTTGAAAATAAAATAGTTATCAAAAGTGTGATATTATATACTGTTTTTGCTATTCATTTTGTTTTGACAGGACCTCTTCCAGAATATCGGATTTTTGTTTTCAGTTATTTACCTGACAAGTCGCTAGTCCTTTTTTAATATGGCTTTGTGCAATTTTTGGAGCAAAAAACAACTTTGGAAAAAATATTTAAAAATATAAAACGTCATCATTCAGTTTAGTTTTTTTTTTTCAAAAAGTGGACTTAAGCCGTGGTTATAGATTGTTCGTAGGAGAACTATAAATTTTTATAGATTGAACTATTTATCGTTCGCGAACTATATTTTGTATGGTTCGTAAAAAATTGATAAAGATCCGAAATTATTACGAAGAGACATGAAAATTATGAAAGAAAAATATTTAAAAGAGAGACATTGAAAATGTTGAAACTTTCCTTTAAAAATTCAATTTAATTGATGAAATTGTCAGATTCAGAGCTCCGGTTACTTGTCAAATGTCAATATTTATTGTTATGATAAAGTGCTATTAGAATGGCTATCGAATAGCCATTTTAAGACAGTTTTCTTAGATAAGTGTACTGTGGAGAATACTTACTTTTACAACGATTCGAATGTTTTACGATTTTTGGTAGCCAGTTAAGCAATATTGACAATGGTATGAAGGTTAGAGGCCTCCAGATAGAAAACTAGTCATTTAAGTGCAACGGGACTTATGCCAGGGAACTGAGTGATTTCATAGTTTTTGCGCCAAAAACATAGTAAGCATTGTAAGAAAAAATAAAAATGTAAAACGGACGTAAGAAACGGAAACGGTTTTATTTTCACCAGACTCAATGCTTTCACGTTAATAGCTCTAAAGCTTTGATAGTTTGGAAAGTTAACGATATTTTTGCCTGTTTCAATCTTTCAGAGGACTGATAAGAAATCCTAGAAAAATAAAAGAAATGTAAGAATTTTTCTCTTCAAACAAGGCTATTCAGGTTGAAACTCAAGGATTACTTGGAGACATTAACGTTGCGATGATTTCTCTTCTTCTTTTCTTTTCTTTTCATAACTTATTTTCTTTTTTAGTCTCTTTTGTTTACTCTCACTTTCATTTTCGTTTTATTTTATTTCAATTTTAATAATTTTTCAATTTATTTTTCAAACGATGAAGTACCTACATATGTGCATATGGTCAAGGCCACGCCACGGTTTGATAAAGTTACATTTCTACAAGATTTTTGCTCATAACTCGAAAAACAGGTATTCAAAGCTTCACGTTTTTTGTATGCTTATGATAGGACTCCGTACGTCTCACATTCTGTACAACATTTTTTGATATCTTTTATAGTTTTCAAAATACGGACTTTCAAAGTGGTTGATAACGCTACATTTCACTTCTGAAATTATGTAACGTTATCAGCAAATTTGAAAGGCCGTATTTCGGAAACTATAAAAGATATCAAAAAACTTTGTTTGTACGAAGTGTGAGTCTTACAGGTCCCTATCATAGACACATGATAATAGCTGGTTTTGCCTAGTTATTCTTTGAGTTATAGGCAAAATACAAATAAAAATGTAACGTTATCAGTCCGTGGCTTTGACCATATGTATATTTAAAATTCCAAATTATAATACCTTTTAAAATTTGCTTTCATGTTGTTGGTTTTTTGTTATTGCTTATAACACATCGAGTAAATTAATAAATTTAGCTAATATTACCCAAAAAGATATTGTTTCTTACTTATAAGCCTATACGAATAAAATATGAATATGAATATGAATATGAATATGAATATGAATATGAATATGAATATGAATATGAATATGAATATGAATATGAATATGAATATGAATATGAATATGAATATGAATATGAATATGAATATGAATATGAATATGAATATGAATATGAATATGAATATGAATATGAATATGAATATGAATATGAATATGAATATGAATATGAATATGAATATGAATATGAATATGAATATGAATATTAATATGAATATGAATATAAATATGAATATGAATATGAATATGAATATGAATATGAATATGAATATGAATATGAATATGAATATGAATATGAATATGAATATGAATATGAATATGAATATGAATATGAATATGAATATGAATATGAATATGAATATGAATATGAATATGAATATGAATATGAATATGAATATGAATATGAATATGAATATGAATATGAATATGAATATGAATATGAATATGAATATGAATATGAATATGAATATGAATATGAATATGAATATGAATATGAATATGAATATGAATATGAATATGAATATGAATATGAATATGAATATGAATATAAATATGAATATGAATATGAAACGGAAAAGCTAGGGTACACGTCTGGGGACTGAAAATAAGCACATTTAAGACTTGGTCAACATATTTCATTTGTCATAAGCAACAAGAATAAAAAAAGTCTAAAAAAATTTGTATATTAAAAGGGTGTTTCTTTCAATGAATAAGAAAAATTTTGAACTACTACCATGAAACCCCTCCCAAAACTGTTGCATTAAAAAATACCCTTAAAACATGCGTCATATGCTTATATTATACCATTGAATAACTACAAATAGAAGGGACACAGGGCAAAACGTCCACTAGGTGACCTGGTTTGGCAGTCTGTCGCTGCAATCGCTCTATCAAATACAACACCCTTTAATAAATTTGTTCCTTAAAAGTTTGTTCCTTTTGGGAAATTTCCTTAATTGCTGAAGAAGAAAGGGAAGAAATGTTTTTTTTTTCACAGAGCATGAAAATGAACAACAACAACGAATTGAACAGCCGTTTTAGTTTTGCTTTTGAGGTATTTTTTTCAATGCCATTCGAGGACTCAAGGTTAATGAAAATATGGGGTAGAGATAAAAATTATATTTTCTTTTCTGGGTTGTGTTTTGTCCAGTTAATAAAATTGTTGTTAGTGTTTTCTTGCAATTTGGGATGTTAACGATGATGGCTTTGTTTTGTTTTTTATATCTTGAGATCCATAGGCAAGGAATAATAATTTTTTTTTTTTAATTTGAAAACATAAGTCTCAAGTGGTACATACACACAACACAAGTGTGCACTCTTTGATTTTTGGTGTGGTGGGTCGATCGGTGGTATATGTGTGGCGGAGTGTGTGGACACTTATGTGCTGTGAATGGGTCGTTTTATAGGTATATGCAGGAAGGTACCTGTTCCATCTTCTTTTAAATTTTTCGTTGATTTTCACGGATCCTTATCAATTAATATAGATTATCAAGTATTGCGTACCAATTTTCAATTCGTACCTATTTATTACATAGGTACCTGCCATCTGTCACATAAAAATAATTAAATAATGGTTTATAATTTGTTCTCATTTATTGTTTTCTCAACGATTTTGGTATAAATGTAGGTACATATGTACATACATTGTTATTTTTAAGATAGGAAAAATAAAAATTATAAGTATTATTATGTACTTAATAAATCAAAAAAGAAACTAAAGCAACCAGTGATAGTAAAGATGTAGTTTTTTTTTAATTAAGGTTTTGGTTTTACTGTACCCAATTGAAAAATGTTTGAAATTTAAAACTAAAACCGTGAAACAGGGTGTAGAACACATTTGAAGGTACCTACATATGTAGGTATGTAACTCCCTTTTTTTTAGCAACTAAGCGATAAAAATGGTTCTATCTTATGTTTTTCTTTTAAATAGAAGGATACACTTTAAGTGGACTTTTGAGAGGTAGATATTCTGATTTTAATTTGGCCATAATTTAATTTAACTTAAAATTAAAATCGCATGTATGTACACTAGTTAAGAAAAATTCTAGGAACAAGATTTTGTATTTTTTTGTCAGTGGTTTTTGTTGTATGTGTGAGATGAGACAGAAAGCTTTTTTTTTAATTTTTAAAGGTTGTAATTTTTTCGGAACTTTTTTGAGTCAATCAAATCACCAAAATCACACCTAATAATAAAAAAAACGACTTTTTTGTGATCCCTTCGTAGGTACATACAATGTATATTAGGGTGGTCCTTATATTGTTTTTTTTTTTGAAAATCCAACTTGGATAGGCATCAAATGACTCTAAATAGAGAAAATCAAATTTCCTAATTTTTTTCAGATTTTTATTTCACCCCCCTGGTCTCCATTTTCCCACTTCAAGGTACAAATAATGGATTTAGGATGATTCTTATAACACGCGAAAAAAATCAGAACTTATAGATTAGATTGAGACGAACACAAAATTGTGTTGGAGGGGGGGTCTTTTTCCCCCCGTTCAGGCGGGAGGGGTCATTTTCTAAAAGTTTGACCAAAAATAGAAAAAAATTATTAAAAAACAACGGGACCACTTACAATGGCGTGCTATAGTTTTTTTTAAAGCCATGAATTCAGTCTTTAATATGTTTTTAAATCAAGCTTTTATTGTAAATAGTTTTGGAAAAAATAATTTTCAAACTTAAAAATAAAAACAAAAATAATGATGTTGTACGTTTGAAAATTATTGTGGTCCCGTTGTTTTTTAATAATTTTTTTCTATTTCGGGTCAAATTTTTAGAAAAAGACCCCCCCTCCGCTACAATTTTTTGTTCGTCTCAATCTAATCTGATTTTTTTTGCATGTTATAAGAATCACCCTAACTCCATTATTTGTACCTTAAAGTGGAAAAAGGGTGACCAGGGGGGTGAAATAAAAATTGGAAATTGTTTTTCAATGTTTTGACTCGAATGAAGGCTATCCAAGACAATGTCCAATTTAAGGACCACCCTAATGTATATCTGTTGCTTCTTTGCAAATATTTATTGCATGGTAAATATTAGTATGCAAATTTATAGATTAACGTATTCTTAACATTGCTGATTATTTTTATATTGAAAAAAATAAAAAAAAAAAACTTTAAATCTTTTTTCTTGTCCAAGTAGTGCGTGACCAATACAAAATTGTAAATAGTTGAAAGGAATTCGTTATTTTTGTTTTCATTTCGATGGTGATTACACAAATGTTTAGTAAAAACACAATTAGTTACTTTTTTTGATTGGAAAATTTTCAAAAATGTTAAGAATATGTTAGTCTTCAAATCTGCATACTTATATTAACCATGCAATAAATATTTGGAAGGAAGCAAAAGATAAACATACCTACGAAGAGATTACAAAAAGTAGTTTGAACTTTTTTCTAAAATAACGGTGAAAAGCCACAAAAACAAATAGTCTCAACAAAGTCTAAAATGATCATTATAAGTTGGGATATTGGTGATAAAAAAGCATTATTCATTGAAGCTTGAAGATCACATATCTCAGGTAAAACTAAATATTACAACAAAAACAAGGTGACTTAAAGTTGAATACACAAGTCGCCTAACTAAAGTTCGGAACATAAAGTTCGGAGATTTTCTCACTTTGACAACCTTCAAAAATAAAAAAAATGCTTCGTGTTTCATCTTATACCACAACTTAGTACCATGAATACAAAATTATAAACAAACATTTTTTTTTCCTTAAATTTGTTTGAATGGTTGAAGTTTGACGTCTGAGTCCGAACATTAGAATTGTATTTATTTAATTAATTAAAAACAAAAAGTAGTTTTTAAATTATTTTATAGATTTAAAAGTTTAGTCTACACATAATAAAAAAAAAAATAAAGAATACTTTTTGAAAGTGAGCGGCAGTTTGTTGTTAAGCTTAATTCAAACAACAAATACAAGAAATTATATAAATCTTAGTATAGATAATATACAGTGTGTCCCGGACCTGAGTGGAAGTATTTTAGGATGTGGTTCTTGGGGTTATTCTAAGAAAAAAAATGTTTGGGGGGAAAGTTGTATCTCCCCTCCCTGAGGCAGGCAAAAAAAACATTAAAAGTCAACGAAAACACATCTTATAATGTGCTATAGTTTTTTTTGAAAGATAATACTCCATTCTAGCATTTGGATTTCAAATCAAGTTGTTTAAGCGAATAGGTTTCGAAAAATTAAATTTCAAAGTCAAAATTTAAAAAAAAAAATGTGATTTTTTTTTTTAAGTCGATATTTTTCAAAATTTTACGTAATAAAATGCTTTCTTGCGTTCAATATTCAATGCCCTCATCATATATTTAGTCCATTACCAAAACCAAATGCAAAAATCTTCCTTAGTTTTTGAGAAATTAAGAAAAAACAAAAGGTACTTTTACCAAACACACAACAATTAAACGCAATTCTCCTCCGTATCGTAACCGGACTTCAAACGCACAGTAATACAAATAAAAGAGAAACCGTTTTGTATCTTTTTGTTGCTGTATGGCGATGAGACGGACACCAAACACCAATATATTTAAAATGCTCCTATGTATACCTACATGTGCGTTCATTCACAAAAGAAAATCAAAGCACAAATTGAAGAAAAAAAATATGTATCCTTTCTTCGCTCTATCTACATATATACTCGTATGTATCTATGTATATCTCTAAGAAAAATACAAAAGGATTTATTTGAGACTCACTTAGCCGAGAAGAAAACCAATTATTGTGTGAAAAGGAAATTATAGCTTCATGAGCGGCCACTGGATTTGATTGGTGCGACTGTCGTTTGAGCAATGCTTGGTGTCCCCTTCTATTTGTAATTATTCAATGATTATACCAAGATAAATATTTAAGTTTGTTAATCTTTCATATCCCTCTCCCCAGCTCTTTGAAAGTGATTTAAAAAAAAAAACAAAGTAGGTTTTCAATCAACTTTGGACTTAATATTGTAGATTGTAGTAGATTGTGAAATTCTGCGTCGACACCATCTTTAAATTTTATAAATAAAAAATTTTTTCTAACTTTTCTTGGCTTTTCAAATTTTGTTTCCCGAAACGACTTTTTCCATCCCCTTCGTGCAAGAGGAGGGATGGGAGAAAAACAATAATGTGGTCCTATGGTTTCATGGGTGTTGAATCCAACGGGAGTTCTCAGGTCATCGTCCGACCGTTGGTTTTCGATTTATAAGCAACATTTCGGGACTTTAACTGGTAAGTGGCAACCCTTTTGTCTTTCTGACAGTTTTGCCACCTTGACAACACTTCTTAAAAGTAAAATAAGGATCTTAGAACTTTTAATAATGCTCAACCCGAAAGGTTGGTCTCACTAACAGCCCCACTATTAAGACATTTTATATGAGGTTGTAAAAAAGTTAATCCGGGCTTTGGAAAGCCTACTGGCCATATATAAAAAAAACATTCTGAATCCAATGAGAGTTGAACCAAATAATCAAATTCTTGTGGTACAACTGAACATTTAATTTATTTTGATTCGAAGAATTTTGTATTAAATGTTTTTCGTTTAGTTAGCAGTTTTTAGAAATTCTAGACCAACTGATTATGTCACTAGATCATCAGAAGTCTTTAATGGTTCTTGTCAATTTGTCTTGTTTGCCTTAAAACATTTTAACATTTACGTGAAGAGCGTGAAAAAATGTCCATCCATTCATTTAAAAGTCATTTAAAACCGTCCAACATCTCTTTTTTTTTTCTAGACATTTTTCAACCAATCACACTTGCTTTGAACTCTTTTGCATAAATTCAATTCATCAAAAGGCACATTCATGATATAAAAAGATCTATTTTCCAAGAAATTACTGTAAGCTGTTTTATTTTTATTTAAAAAGAAAATCCATCAGCTAATCCATTTACGGCCTTGGCCTTAAATTGAAATCCTCTCAGAAACACCCACTTCAATCAAGGATATCAATCTCTATCCGAAGATTATCCTTATCATTTTCACCCGAAGCATTGAAGACCCATTGAAATGTATTCCCTGCTGTTAAATTTTGTTTACACAACTCACATTCTTCTAGCAATCAACTCAAGCAACAACATCAACATCATTTACAACCTGCAAACTTGAGTGTGATAAGGATACTTATTTCTAGAGGAAAAAATTGCATTTTTAATATCAAAACAGTCACATTGGCGACATTTGTTGCGACACAAAAATAACGCACAGAATACAGAAAGAAGATAAATAGATTTAATTTTTGAAATAGAATCGGCATAAAATAAGGACACAACAACAATAAATACACAAACACAGACATATTCCAGGAATAAATATCCGGAAATATATGAAGAAGAAAGGACGAGAGCGAAAGCGACTCACTGAATTTGATTTGAATTTATAAATATCCTTATTTGTCTTCATTATTTGTAAATAAAATGGAAAATAATGTCAAATGGGTGTTGGATGGCCAGAGAGGATTGTAGGAGCAGGAGGCATTCATTTCTGAAAGCATATAATTGAAATAAACAGGATGAGGAGCATACAACATCCGGATATTATTCTACTGACGACGATGACTTCAGCACTATGTTTATCGATTGTCACCACAAGGCTAAATTCTCTGTTTATCTTCTTATTTCTTTTATCGTATGAGTGTATTTTGTGTTCGTTTACCAGGATATGGTCGTCCTTGGCAGCCTCCATTCCATATACCTATATCTATTCTACAAATGTCACTTTCTAGTTGATAGGTGCTCATTAATCGGATGTTTCTGAGCAACAGCCTAAGATAGACGTTCGCATTGTTTGGTTAACAAAGTGAAAGATCCTTGATAAAACAATTTACAAAAAGCATTATTTTCACCACCGAGTGAAGCTGAGTGGGGGTGGTGCAGGGAAAAAAAGTACGCTAATAAGTGCCTGCCGTACACTATGCTTTTTGCGTCTGAATTCTTTACCGACGAAGACGACAAGGATGTGAGTAAAACATTTCATTATTTGTTTGTTGACTAATCTTATTATTGTATACGACGGGACGTGTATGTATTTGTATATACCCCGTAGATGTATTGTCTGAAATTGAGCAGGCATGAGCGCAATTTCAAGTGCTTTTTGGGCTTTTTTTCTATTGTTTTTTTGTTTTAAGATGGATTTTTTGCTTTTTGAAGAGAGATAAATGAGGTGGTGAATGATGCTCGTCTTGAAATTTATGCGGAATTGTTGCTAGACGTTTGTCTTTGTTGCTTTAATGGGTATATCTTTGGAGATACCTATTTTTGTATTTTAAGGTTGTTATTTCACACGCAAGGTTGAAAACATTTTCTTTGATAAAAGAGAAATAAGAGTCTTATTTGTCAATCACAGTATAAATTTAGTTTGAAGCTTAAATGTAAAAAGGTCCAAAGACAATATTTAATGCGGAGAAAAAAGTAGCAAGTAATCACCCAAAGGGGAAGTTAACTAGAAAACTTAAGTTTTTAATTGTCAAATGGAAATTCATTTGACAATTTTACTCATAAGAGAAAACCTCTGATGTACTTTTCATATGAGCACCATCATGAAATGTTTCAATAACAAATATTGCAACTGCACACCATTTCAAAAAAAAATATATCATTCTCAGCTGATTTTGTTTTTCATTATTATTTATTTATTAAAAACCCCTGTGTATTAATTCTCTCAATAAAGGATATATTGATGTAAAAGGTTAGTTAACGTAAGTTCGGACAGAAATATCAACAACCAAAGCCATAATGATTTCATTCAACCCCTAACAGAGTTCAGTTTTTCATTATTTTGCGAAAACCCTACCCAGTGAAAATATTTCCTTTTGGTCTGATAAAAAGTAGATACCCATTGTTTGCATGGGTCGTTTTTGGTTGTATGGGATATTTTTCTTTGTAAATTACACAACAGAAGTGTGTAGATTGCAGTTTTAATTAAACTCATGCTGATGTAAAAATTAAGGTAAATTAAATGTGTCAAAGAGAGGAAAAATATTATGAAATTTTAATGTTTTTTAGAATACATGCATTGTACATTGAATATTGGATATTGAACATTGAATATTGTACATTGTTCATTGTACATTGTATATTGTACATTGCACATTGTACATTGTGCATGGTACATTGTACATTGTACTTACTGAAGTTTTTTTATTTGCAGAGCATACATTTTTATTATGAGCATGATAAAGCCATTCCATATTTGTCTCCCTGAATTTAAGATGAAAAACAGAAAATTGCCATGCATGACCTCTGAATGTAAATTAAAAAAGCTAACATTTTAGTAGGATTAATATTTTTAGAGCCTCTTCTGAACTTTTGAGACCAATCATGAAAAATTGGCACTGCTTTTTTTTGGCACACTCTATTGTATACATAGTTTAGTGTAAATTGTACATTGTGCAAGGCACAATGAGGTTGTAAACTTTAAAATAAAAACGAATAACCAAAGGAGAAGATGAGGAAGGCTCCCAAATGTGCAGTATGAACAGAAAACTGAACCTATTACCGAATCTTGATGAGAAGTGTAATTAAGATGATATTTTACCAACTAACAATTTCAGTCCTCTACTCAACCATAGATGCTTTTTGTTTTCATTCATTCCACTCATTAAAGCATTGCAAAATACTTCATAAAGTAAAAGAGGTGAGCTTTTTCACTCCTTTTGCACTTTAATGTAGCTTATTATAGGGGTATAAAAGAAATTTCCAGAAAATACAAATAAAATGTATGTGTAGGCTCCACCAATCTCAATCTTTATGCAATACATTGCATTTAATCGGAGTAACTTTTATATTGAATTTTCTCCTATGAGACCAAAAGCAAGGATTTGTATTAATAAGAAGGAACTTTGTTCAAGACTTATATAAGATAACAGACTGGTATGGCAGTTTTTAACCTATATAGATAAATAAATTAATTGAAAGTTTTAATAAATAAATTAGTAAATGCAAACCTAAAACATTGGCTGATGGTAGATAATAAAAGATATGTGTTCTGATGCCAAACTAAATATAAATTGTAAAATGATTATAGTTTTGAGCATCACTATATTCATTATTACAATATACAAACATACAAAGTAAGACAAACTTATATAAAGATTGTATAACTATTTTATAGGATGACTATGAAAGCAAAAACTCCTTAGTTATGTTATAGGAGCAATAGAGAGAGAGATTAAAGAAACATTGGTGTATCGCTTCTATCACACTGATATAACTTGCATCAAAAAGTATTTAAGGAATTATTTATACTCCTTTAACGTATTTACTTCCCATCAGAAGGATAAAAGGAGCACTATAGCTAAAATTAACGCATTAATGTCTGAAATACGAGGCAAGTTCGTTATGGCGATCAAATTAGTCGCATGTATTAACCGAAAAACCTAGTAAAAATGAAAAACACGGTGTGAGTTTAGTTCAAAATATGGAAGAAGAATCACAGCTTAACACATTTGAAAGCTCCTGCATTCAAACTGGCAAACACATATTTAAAATCAAGACAATGGGAACATTTTTTCATGTCTGTTTAACCGTTCAGCTCAAAATGTACTTTTTACAAATATTATAGTTTTCGTAGTTAATGCTAAATAACAAAGGAGATCTCATCGAAGATGACAAGAAAAAAATTTGGATAAAGTCGTGTTTGCTGATGATGGAATGAAGGTATTGCGAAATGCATTCAAAGTGAGTTGAAAATTTAAAAAATTGTATTGAATTGTGTTATAAACATACACTTATATTATTAAATTTTTTTTGATAAAATTTTGTAAAATCAAAAAGGCGTGATAAAAATAATATGGGTATTCATGCAACAGCGTAAAATCATCGTAAACGTTGTAAAATTTTAAACTTCGTAATTCTCTCACAATTTGTATGGAAAATTTAACAGATTTACGAAGTTTACAACTTTACCACGTTTACGATGACCTTTAGCTGTTGTATGAATACCCTTAATTTGATATTTAGAGATGAATCGTAATTATGTAGGGAGTACAAGAAGCTGTATCAAACACATTAAATCAATAACTAGCACATTGTAACAAGTAAAATTTCTATGTAATCTCTACATATTAATATTATGACTCCATAAAATTCTTGACTAGCCAGTTTACAGATAAAACATTTCTTTATTCATCACTAATTTGATTATGTACTGAGTACATACATAAATGGTTTTCCAATAAGGGTGGTTCAATGTTGAAATCGAATAAAGGAAGCTGTGTGTGTGGTACCAAGGATTTTTTTTATTAAAAAGTCAATGTGTTCAATTTTGTATGGGATATTAAAGTATCAGTAGCACGGATATGAAAGGTACAAACTTTATTGACTTTACCACGTTATATCCAGTTGAACTTGAGCAATGGCTTGGCTTTTTCGTTCTTTGAAGGAATCAGTTTCAGTATCCTTTATGACTTATTAGTATAGACTTGCGACTTCAAAAAACCACACAAGAAAAACTCTAACAGATTCAAATTGCACAATATTGATGACCGATTCATGTCACCTCACAAAAGGTAGCCCAACACTAAAATCGTGTATGAAACATGAAGTGATCTCTTTTTGGAACCACATGTTGTTCAGAGGAAATTTTATACAATTTGTGCCTTCCTTAAGAAAAAGTTTATCATTAATTAAAAGAGAGATCCATTAACTGAATTGACGAAACTGATCGCGTGTAATTCTTCTACATACTACATTATGATCAGTAGCGATGTTTTTAGCAGATCTTTAATTTTGTTTACGTCTGTCACTGGCTGATTGTTCCCTGAACTGGTTGACATCAAACATTAAATAGTCGAAAGCTCAAAATAAAACTTAAAAAGTAGGAGCAAATAAATTATGTTCATATATCATCAACAGATATAATCATAACAGCTGTTCGATGTAAAAGGAAACAAATACTGATGTTCCACCAGGCGCGGATCCAGGAATTCAGCTTGGGGGGGGTCATGAGATTGAAACATCATACCTAATTTGAACTGAAACCTCTTGAAATATATAGCCTTGAATTTTTTACATGGTGATTACAAAAAGTCCAATTTTATCAAGACTTTATTACAGTCGAAGGCATGATCAGAGGTCTTTGCCACTTTGCCGCTCACTACGTGACCAGGCCATAAGACTATATTCTCCTGCTTAGAGTAATAGTGCACAAATTTCTGGCTGCTGGAAAACTTATTTATCAAAGTGATTTAACTCCATTTCATACTTTCCACCCAATTATGAGAGTATAATGAACGTATAAGACTGGAAGCAAAATTTGCAATCTAAAAGAAATAGTTGACAGAAACTAAAAAAAGGAGTAATTCAAGTGTAAATTTGAAACGAAAAGATAGAAATAATTGCAAATATGTGGTGGAATCCATGCCGAAAAGACAAAAATTGTTGTCAATGCAAAGAGGAGGGTATTTTCTTAGATGGACATTTTTTTAAACATTTCGTTACAAATTTGAGTACTGCACCAAGTATCTGCACATATTTTTTCATTAAACACAATTAAAGGAGAATAGGACAAAACGGTCTACAGAACCAATAACGACGAGACATATGTCGTTGGAAAGGACATTTTATGCACTACAATAGTTAATGAGGCAGCTTATTTCAAATCACTGTGTGAAAAAAGTTATTCGCTACTTGTTACTCATGCTCCATAAATTTTATCTGTACCAAAATTCCCTAAAACAGCGAATAACTTTTTCCACACAGTGATTTTAAATAAGTTGTTATGGAAACTATTATATTGTTCATAAAAATACCTTTTCAACGACATACATATAATTGTAATTATTGGTAAGACCAGTTTGTATAAAATTATTCCACACTGAAATGTACCAAAACAAAACCTTGGTTAGTAAATAACTTTTTTCACACAGTGATTTGAAATGAGCTGCCATAGTGATTTTTGTAGCGCATAAAAATACCTTTCCAACGACATACGACTCGTTTTTATTTGTTCCTAGACCACCTTCCATACAGTTTTGCCGATTGTCCTTTGTATGGAGTTTTTCAATGCGTTTTTTAACATTCCGTTATAATTTTTCCAATAAAATAGAGTATCAGTATTCGCTGATAAGAGAAGCAGACATATTGCTTTAGTTAAAATTATTTTTTTTTTTCGGAATTTGTATGGAATTTTTTCAAAGATTTTTTTTCAAAATTCCATTATAAATTCATGTACTGTACAGTATAATTTTTTCTGGTTAAACAGTATAATGATTTAGGAACATATAAAAGAGTCAGACATACTGATTTAGTTAAAATTGTTTTTCTTTTTGCTTTTGAAATACAGGAGAGTTTGTATGGAGTTTTTAAAAGCCCCCTTTTTCAAAATTCTGTTATAAATCCAAGTACTGCAACATATGACTTTGTTCTAACAAAATAAAGTATAAGGATTCATATAACAGAGAGGTAGACATACATACATATGGCTGTTGTTAAATTTTTTTGTTTGTTTTTGAAATACATCGGAGCTTGTGTGAAGTTTTCAAACATTTTTTTTTTAATTCCGGTATAGATCCAGGTACTGCACCAGGTTTCTACTATAATTGTTTTCTAATGAAAAAGAGTATACAAATTTATATATCAGAGAGGCAGACATATTGCTTTAGTACAAAACAAACTGTCTTTGCTTTGAAATACAGTGGTTTTGTATGGACATATTTTTTAAAATTCCGTTACAAATCTGGATACTGCACCAAGTATCATTACTTTTTTAATAAATAAAAATTAAGTATTAATATATTAAAGAGATAGATGTATTCCTTCAGTGAAAACTGTGCTTTTTTAAACTTTGAAATAAGTAGAACTTATATGGAGATTTTTAAAGCCTATTTTTCAAAATTCTGTTAAAAAACTAGGAATTTCACCATTTTTCTGCCAATATTTTTTTTAAATATAAACATTAACAGGAAACACATTTTATCTTATTTAAAAAAAAAAATAGTTAAACGTGAATGGAGATTTTTCCTTATATTTTGTATTTCAAAATTCCGTTTAAAATCCTGGTACTGCAACAGGTGTCTGAAAATTATTTTGTTGGTTATATTTACTACTTTTTATTGAAATATTAAAGACCCAAAGGTATAACCCCAAGATATACTAAACCATATGCCTGCCTTTACTATTTTTGAATAGAAACAACTATAAAGTCTTACATATCAAGGGGTGGACATACTGCTATCACGTTTCCAGGTCGATTTTTTGACTTTTGTTACTCCGGTGGAATGCCCATTCCATGTTCAGGAAGTCTAATGGCTCTACTTATCGCACTGAAATACAGTTAGCCTGCCGACCACTGGCTCCTAGACTATAACCACCGCATATGAAAACCATGACTGGCGGACTCCTTATATATCGTCGGTTCAAAGGTAAAACTCTCTAACTAACATATTACAATTTTGAAGGAAATTTAATTGAAACATACTTATTATAAGCTGAAAAGTCACGTTCCGAAATTTTTTAAATAAGGTTCCCGGGCATACCTTTCTATATCCCTATAATAACCGTGGAAAACGGGACTTTTTGGATTAAAAAAATGCATTTCATTCTAATTTTCTTGAACATTTTTCTCTGCACTTAGTGAGTTTTACCTTTGGACCGACGATATATTATCTAAGAGGGTGCGTATCCATGGCTACCAATAATTTTTGTCAATATTTATTTACTGACCATTTCATTACGAAGTTAGAATTTGCTAAAGAAAATAGAAGCTAACCATTAATAGGTCATGGTTTTGGTATAGTTTACTAAAATATATGGAATTACCCAAAAAGTTTATCTCTGTCTTCTTATGTGTTGAATAACAAGTAAAGATTGTTTGTATTTCTTCTTTAATCTGGAGCTCTGGGGGGGGTCATGACCCCCATGACCTCCCCCCTGGATCCGCCACTGTGTTCCACAAGGAAGTGTTTTTAGTCCCGAACTATTTGTTCACCAAACTTGGAATCTAAGTCACAAGACTAATTTTGTAGTCAAATTTTTCCCATGACATACAAATATTTTTTTTACCTTCACACCCAATTTGAGCTGAAAAACTAATCACTAATATACAGCTGTATGTTTTGTTTATAATAATAAGTTTTAAATAGAATTTCAGTATGGACTGAGATATTCATGTTACATTTTTGTTTATGAATTGAAACGAACATGATATTACGATTACAATACTCTGATAGAAAGTAGCTACCGTTTTCTTGACTTTGTTTTTAGAGAAATTTGATTTCCATTCAGGATTCTTAAATTACAAGAAGTTTTGTTGTGTTAAATAAATAAGAACAATTCAAAAACCAAAGGCATCTTTTCAATAAAATAAGTTTCCTTATAAATCAAATTGAATTAAAATAATAACACTCTTAAGCCTATCTACTAACCAAAGATTCACAATCAAATCCTTTGTAACTCTTTACATGTACACCTACATCCTACATACACAACACATACATCTTATGTACAATACATAATATCGACCAGTCACAGCTGCTATTTCCCTCTGGCCATATATTATAACTTCTATTGTCAATTGAAATTGAAATCATATAACAATACCTATGCAGAGATATTGTATATTATTTCCTTTGAAATTCCTTATAGAATGGCCAAATTCCTTGAAACAATTTATACCCCAAAAAATCCTTATAATCTTGAAAGAACACAAGTAAAATATAAAAAAACTTGAATCCATCTATCCATTCAACGATGTCAATTGGTGGCTTTATGTTACACATATATGGATATACGGATTGTACCTATATTTATATGTATCTTGTCTGAAGTCCCTCAGGTTACAATTGGTAAATGTGACACACAAAATGACACCTGTCAATTGCCAATTGACATTTTTACACTTTTCCTCAAGCTGAAACTGTTTCCTGAAGCAAAAGATTTATTGTTTTAATTTTGAGTTGGGGTTGTGTCCTTTGATAAACAACATGTTACCCTTATCCAACAATTGCATTGCTTGACTCTGTTTTTTGTTTTACATGAGTGTCAAAGGGAATTAAAGCAAACAATGGGAAATCTTTTTGACACAAAATTAAGGAATCAAAAAAAAAAACTGGACCCAGTTCCACCCCTTGGGAAATCCTGTAGTAGGTACCTATACCATCTCTCCCAACTAGCTCCTCATTGTCTGGCACAAGAATCGCTCAACCATTTTTACATGATGATGGCTTCCATCTTTTATAATCCACAAAAAAAAGGAACATGACTTACTTTTTAAAAGTATTATTGTGAAATAGTATCTTGTGTAAGTGTGTGTGTGTGTGTGTTTGTATACTACTACTACCACATTGTCAACAACAACAAAAAAACAACGGATATACTCACTATTGAAAAGAGAGTGGAATAAAAGAATCCACTTATACTGTGACAGGACAACACGAGCTTTCCTCTTTCTCTTCTCGGGTGTTTTTCTTCTTTTTTCTTTCCTAAGGAAGCAAAAGCAGGATGTTGAGGAAGCTCACAGAGAAAAAAGGATGTCCTTTCTACGCGATGTGATGTTGCTTTCTATTTAGGCCCACTTTACAGCAGAATCCAGTTAAAACATTCTTGATGCTTTGCTATTGTTATAAATCTAGGAACTTTTTGGTTCTGATGATAGTTGGATCCTTTATTTTTTTTTTGTTTTGCCTTGGAAAGGACATTCAAGTACTTAACAGAGTTATTTGAGACGACTTTTCGCGCCTTCGCAATTTTTTTTATACTCGCACTCAAGTAAACAATTCAGCACTCATAACGCTTTACACTTATACACCGAGACTATTTATAGTAAAACACATTTTGTCATACTAATACACGCACATCACGATACACACACACACTCTGACTCGAAGAGATTTGAAAAATCTTGTAAAATGCAAACCGACATTAAGTTTGAGGAAGGAAAATCGATAGAATAACTACACAATCCTGAATGGGCCATCGCCATCCATACTGATGATGGGTGGGTGAAAAGATGATATTTAACTTGACTCTGTGTATATGTGGGTGTGTGTGTGTGAAAGGATGATTTGATGCTTGCAAGAGGAAAACAGACTTTAATCTAGTCCTATATTGATCTTCTCATCTCATCATCACTCACGACTACCACTAACCGGTTTGTTTTTTTTTTGTATGTCAATAGTAAAGTTGAAAACTCGCGCGACACGTAGCAGGACTCTATATTGCCTGCATAGAAGAGTTTCTGAGGAACTATGAATAATAAATGAGCATACCGTAACTTTCTATTCACTTTGCTTAACCGACCGACCCATAAAGCTTCATCACAGAGCCCAAGATTGGATGATAAATCACGCATCATTTCTGAGCCAGACGTAGTGGCATAGTTAATCTAAACAAGAATGAAAACACACAGGATATCATAGGTATTCAGGATCCAGGATGTTTGTCTTCGTTTTTTGTATAGGTATCTTCAAAGGTATACGAGTAGGTATATCTACTTCTACACTCAAAATAACATCACATGAATTGAGAGTTAGGTACTTTCCTTTCTGAACAAAAATTCAGTTTTATCCTTTGTGCAATATATCCTTGCAGCGTTTATAATTGCGTTAGTTAAAATTATTCTAGCCCCGGTCAGAATGGTTTTGTAAATATTTACGTGCCAAAGGTACAATGATGGGAAATATTTCACACGTCGACATTGTGAACAAGCCCCCAAAACTTAAACAAAATATACACACAAATACACACACTCTAGCAGGACACTCTGCTGAGACATCCACTCACACGCAATGCACGTGAATTCGTTTTTATCTTTTTTTTTCTGTCCTGGAGAATGGAAGAAATTTTCACTTTTATTTTTTTTTATCCCGAAGGATCAATAGAACGCGCGAAAAATTAATTAATCGACCTAAAAAGGGAAGGACATTTGTGGGTGTGGTAATCCCTCCACAGCAGTATTATAGTATCCATTTTCAATGATGATGATGTTAAAAGAATACCTAGTTTGTTTTGTTTTTTTTTTCTTTAACATCCATTCTTGCTTATCAGTGTGTGCAGCAGGCACACACAAGGATGTGTTGCAACAAACTACTGCACAAAAAACTATTTTTTAATCATAAATAATCCACAAAAAAGGACTCGTTTCATTTTTTTTTCTTTTTTTTTTTGAAATTTTGCGAAAACCGATACACGAAGGACACTGAACGGATAACGTTTCCGAATCGACTGAATATCTGGGGAGCTTTTTCGTAGATACACAAAATCTTTTTGTGCCGCATCCACACAGAATTCAGAATTGACAGATTCTAGTTTGTGGTACTTGGATTTGGTACCTACACTTTGTGCAGAGATGAGAAAAACGTTGCAAAAATGAAAAAGCCATAGTGTTAGCTGGTACGCGTAGTATAATTCACAGACATTCTATAGGGAGCTCTATCCTCCAAAAGAGAGTTGAGTATGAGTCCTTTCCTATTTTGGAGAGAAAAACATGAAGCTTTTTTTGAGATTCTGTGTATAGTAAATTCACCATGATTAGTGTTGTTTTCTATTGATGTTGTTGTTGTTAATGGTTGTTGTAGATTTCCGGAAGGTTTTCAGTGTGCAATTTTTCAAAAGGACACGTTTTTTCTTGTGTGTTGGATACAATTTCCTGTGGAAGAAGAAATTTACATTTACCTACATTCAGGGTTTGCATAGAGCAATTAAATTCTAAGAATCTCGAATGTCCTTGATCTTATAGTTCGAGAGAATATGGTGTCCTTTCCACAAATTTCTTCTTTCATGTCAGGTGGAAGAAAATATCACTAAGAAAAGTGACATTATACCACACAGTCGGGTATACTCAGGCAGAGAAGAATATAAGAAAATCAATAGAAGAAGAAGAAGCATCCCTATATTATATTTGTTCTCAAGGATTTTGGTAAAGGGATTCATGGCTCACTATATTTGGAGGGAATTCATTCATTTAGGCTTGCTTTGCTTGCACTCACTCAACTAATGGGTAATGGTTGGGACAGAACAGTGTGTCCTGACTGGGGGTCAGAATGGCTTTGGATGGGATCCAAAAATAACTGCGCAGAATAATAATAAATGTATCAACTTGTCGTGGTATTTGTATATTTGTATGTATACCTACATACAAATGTATGTGTATATGTATATTTGCTACCATTTATTATTTCAAAATTCATTCATTCATTATTATCTTCGAAAAATTTAGGTATACAATTTTCGGGGTGTGCAAGGCAATGGTGGTATGGTTTTGGTTATTATGATTCTAGTGATGTGGCTGTGGGTGGTATCTATGGTTTTGTGAATTTGGTGAAAGTGCAGTGCTTTAAATGATGAAGATAAACTTATGATTTTGGTTTGATAAGATCCAATCAATAATTTAAGAGCAAATAATGTATTTAAAATGACTTCGAGTTCAGTTGTTACGATGTTTGGTGCAACTATTAGTAATAGACAATGAAGGGTGTGAGACCTTCAAAAGGTAGAAAATGGTTGAATTCCAAAGGATCCATAAGAATGTATAGGGAGTCTGCTACACCTTGCACTCTGGTTTGATTTGAGTACTCCATCAGTCCATATCTTGGTCAATGCTCTTCATCTGTCATAATAAATTATTTAACCAAGCATGAATTTTCAACTATAATCGAATTTTCTGGAATACCTCAAGGAAGGCATTTAAGTCCTCTTTTCTTTGTTTTGACTTTTATGTGTAGGAAACAAATTTAAATAATTTTTATTTGGTACCAAAAATACCTTCACGAGCTTGGCATGTAGAAATATCAAGAAATGGTTTTTTTTTTGAAAATGCTCTTGTGTCAGTAATTAAATTATCAAATCTGTCTTTGAGACTTCCGTTACACGCGTCTTAAAATATACCCTCAATGTATTTTGTAGTGAAGCACGTTCCATGCTTCTACACTTCTTTTACTTTGGTATTATCTAAATTACTAGTGAGAATTGTACTTCACCACATACAATTCACACAAATCATGGGCACAGACGTCACAACAAAATCAATATTATTATTTTTCGTTCATAATTTATACAGTTCACATTCATTCTTTACTGAAAATGTAACATGAAGACCTGCTTGGATGATGAAAATCACCTTTTCGGTCAAAGTCAGAAGACAAAATTAAATTTTATTTTATTGCTCATCACCGATCGTACACAAGCCGAGACAATGTGGTCATGCAGCTTTATTTTCTTTCTCGGAGCTTTCCTACACAAGTGGTATGGGGTTTCGTTGGAAGATAAAGTAAGGGGTTTTAGTTCGAAGTCAAACGTCCTAATTTGCACCCGGTGCTTTGTTATTTGGTGATTTACCAGAGTGTCTTAGACTGCTGTTTTGGATGCCACCAGGGGCCTAGTACCTGTTGATCTACCAGAGCTTTTAGTCTGTTATTTCTACTACCACCAGGGGCATAGCATCTGTACCTGCAGATGTTACAGAGCGTTTTAGCTTGCTGCTTTGAGTTCCATCAGAAGCATGAAAGCTGCTGATGTACCAGAGCGTTTTAGCCTGCTAGTTTAAATGCCACCAGGGGCGTAGCTGATCTACCAAAGCGTTTAGCCTGCTCTTTTGAGTGCCACCAGATTCGTAGTACTTGCCGATTTACCAGAAAATCTTACCCTGCTGTTTTGGATACCACCAGGGGTGTAGTACCTGCTGATGTACCAGAGCATTATAGCCTGCTGTTTTGAGTGTTACCAGAGGTGTAGTACCTGTTGATCTACCAGAGCATTTTAGTCTGCTATTTTAAGTGCCACCAGGGGCAAAGTACCTGCTGATGTACCAGAGCGTTTTAGTCTGCTGTTTCGAAAAGTACCTGCTGATATACTAGACCTTTAAAGCCCGCTGTTTTGAGTGTCACCAGAGGCGTTGTATAAACCTGCTAATCTATCAGAACATTTACCCTGCTGTTTTGATTGCCGCTACGGGCTTAGTATCTGCTGATCCACCAGGGCCCTTAGCCTGTTGTTTTGAGTGCCATCAGGGGCGTATTACCTGCTGATGACCCAAAGCATTACAGCTTGCTGCTGTTTTCATTTCCACCATGGGCCTAGTACCAGCTGATGAACCAGAGTGTTTTAGCCTGCAGTTCTAAGTGCCACCAGGGGTGTTCTACCTGCTGATAAATCCAAGCGTTTTAGACTGCTGCATGCCGTTTTGAAGTCCAACAGGAGTCTAGTACCTTTGATGTACCAAAGCATTTATATTGTTGTTTCGAGTGCCACCAAGGATGTAGTACCTGCTGATTTACAAGAGCGTTTTGCCTGCTGTTTTGAGTGCCACCAGGTTCGTAGTAGCAGCTTATGTACCAGAGCGTTTATGCCTACTGCTATTTTGAACTCCAACAGGGGCATAGTACCTGCCGATGTACCAGAGCGTTAGGCCTGCTGTTTCAAAAATGTATTGTTCAATGAAATTACCTCATTTGACCTAAGGAAAATATAACAAAGCAATCAATAGTTCAATATAATCTATTTAAGAAGTTTTTTCAACTTTAAAAACAAAGAAAACATAGAACCAGAAATTCAAAACTATACAAAATTTTTAAAAGTCTAATTAACCATTAAACCAATCGGTTTAAGCAGTTTTACTCCTTTTTAGGTGCTGCTTTTCTAGTTATTCTATATCAAACTAGCAAAGGACCCAAAAAAACATAGAAAACATTGCTCGACTAAATTATAATTTTCCCAACTAACTAAAGACCAACTAACTGCAAATTATCAAGCCATAAAACATTAATTGTAGGAAGTTTTTAGCACTTTTCGAGTTATGTCAAGTTAGCAAAGCACCCAAAAAAACAAAGAAAACATTGTACTAATTAACGGCAAATTATCCACTTACCTATTTTAAGATTTGTCAAAGTTGTTTTGCTAACTTGAAACTCATAGAAAACAAATAGCTCAAGAGCTAATAGAAAACATCGCACTACAAAATTGATTTTTTTCATAATTAACTAACGACTAATTAACGTTAAATTACTAAGACAAAAACTATTAAATTTTAGAAGTTTTTCCACTTTAAAAAAAACATAGAAAACGTAGAACGACATATTTGAAATGGTCTCAACTAACTTACAAATAAATAACGACAAATTATGCACCTAGAAATTTTTCGATTCGTGAGAAAGCTTTTTTAACTTGATATGAAGTAAGCAAAGCACCAAAAAAAATATAGAAAACATGGCGAAATCAAATTAAATTGGTCACTTAACAACTAATTAACGCCCAATTATAAAGCCATAAGCCATCAGGTAAAATAAGTTTATACCAATTTTCGATAGGGTGCTTTGCTAACTTTATATCGAGTAAGCAAAGCACCCAAAAAACATAGAATACATAGAACGACATATTCAAAATTGTTGCAAATAATTAACTATCAACTAACGGCAAATAAGATTTTGATAATAAATTCAATGACTAAAATTGTGGTTGACAAGCACATTCGCGGATTTACCGCACTGGAAAAACAAACCAGAAAATTCTAGAATTAATGTAAATGGTGTTTCTTTTAGACGTGTGGCTTTCAAGAAGAAATATATGCATATAATTAAATGTTACGGCCAAGAATTCAGCTTTATTATAAGGATAAGGGTTTGCCATAATGTTTTAAAAATGATTTCGGGCAAATGGCCGCCGCGGCTGGCTCGAATAAGATCCAGCCGAGAGGCCCAATTTTCGACCACTTTTTGCAGCAATTGGGGCTGTATGTCAGCAATAACGCATTTGTTGATAGTTTCGTTGGCTGTATGGCATGTAGCGCCGTCTTGTTCGAACCAAAGGTCGTCAACATCAATATCCTCTAATTCAGGCAAGAAAAAGTCATTATAATCATGGCTTTATAGCGTTCCCCATTGACTGTAACATTATGGCCGGCTTCATTTTTCATCGCAGGAAGTGAACCGAACAATTATTTTAGTAATGAATTTACACCATTTGCAAACGTTGTCCAGGAGTACCTAAGTCTATTCGTTATGAAATGGCAAACCAAACTGAGCATAAATAAAGTGACAGCTGTCAATGAGACCAACTCCGAAAAAAGTATTGCTAGATTGAAATCCATACATCTAAAAGAACAGCCATTATTTCGTGGTTTAACAGTAACATAACTTTATTTTTTAAAAAAATTCTAACTTGATGCCAAATATTGTAACGTCCGGTCCGTCAGTGACTGCTGTAAGAAATAGTGCTGAATAAAGCATTTTTACATTTATGAAACTAAAGCTTACAATACTTTTTATCAGAGCTTTACCAAATTCTTGTCAAAAAATAAACATTATATCTAAACAACAAACTCTAAAATCCCTTGCATTAAAATAAATATTTGTGGTTCATACCTTCTGTACCAAATGAAGCAAAGGAAACACAAAAGGCAGTTTTTAGTAAAAACAAAGAAAAGGGGAGCTATGTACATAACTCATCATCACTAAACAAAGAAAATTCCATAGTGAAATAAATAATTATTCACTTGACGTTTCGCTTAACGAAGCATCACTCTGCCACAAGATCCCTTAACATCAATCAAGCACTCACTACTCGAGAGATGATGATAATAATAATTGTTGTTGTAGTTTTTGTTGTTATAGCCAACATCGCCATATAGAAATCTACCATCAAACGATATCTTCTATTCTGTGGACGAAAAAGAGGCCATTGAATTGTTTTAGCCATAAGCAAAGCAAGGACATCACAAAAACAAAGACTTATCCTACTACAACAGACAGATTCATTCGAGAAATGTTTATTCACAAAGACAATTCTCAATGGACTCATTTGAGGTACTTCTTCTTTAAAAGGTATAAACTAGAGGTATATACATATGTATCTCATCAAAGCAATCAAAAATAAAACACCAACAGCAAATAGAAGAACTAAATTGGAAAAATAAAACAAATTGTTCCAAGAAATTGTCACAAAATGGGAATTAAAAACATCTTAGCCTCATTAAGTCACAATGAACGCATTATTATGATTTTTAAAAAGCCACAGAAAGGCGTTTTAATTACTTGAAATAATAAATTGGTTCGGCACCTTTCACAGAACAAACAACATCACCCCCACACAAAGACTTAAAGGTATTAACCTCTTACAAATGTTTTGTCTGAACTTCTGTTGTTACCTTGTTCATGCAGCAGCCAACGCATCTATTATCAGGAGAACCAAATTACGAGATGGTAAAGGTCAACCAATTATTATTAACCTTCCTACCAGAGAGGTGGAGAAGAAATTGAAAGTATAATGGATTGCTTTTATCCAGACACCAGACTCAGATCTGAGACTATGCACAGCTACATTTTTTTTATTAATGGAAGATGCTGCTCTTACTAGGAACAGGTTTTGAATCTCCTCGAGGGACGAATAAAGAATTTTAACGTGTCAAGTGGCTAACGGCAGCGAAATTTGACCGCAATTCCAAAAGACAACAGGTAAAGATTATTTAATAAAAATACGAAAAAAGACCTCACCACAGAAAAACCACTTTGTTGCTGATGGAAAAAAGCAAGAGCGAAAGTTAAAAGTGAGCGTTTGATAGGAAACGAAAGGAAAATTCATATTGCATTTAAAGAGATGTGCTCCTTTGCATTTTGATTGGATTGTTGATGATTTATGAAAATTTCTATCACAACGGAAAAGTGAATTTGGAGAGGATTGAAGAAAGGTGTTAACACTTTTTCACTTGTGTTTTTATTCTAACCACAAATTTGAAATCAAATAGTCTTTTAGTATTCAGTATAAGTCAAATGCATGAAGTGAAGGTCTCAATGCCGTTCTGGAAAAACAAATATACGTAAATGACCTTTTTCTCTCGAGCTAATCAATAGTTTGAATTATTCAATGTTAATAATTAATAAAATTTTGGTTGATTGACTCCATTTAATCAGAACCTGTACAATATTTTATTACGGATCCAACAAATAAACTGGCGGTCTGTTATGATCTTTACAACAATTTTTTGAAAAAACTTTGTTTGTATTTTTTTTTTTAAATAAATGTTTATTTCAAATAAAAAATAAGACAAAACTTGGAGGACCAAATGGTCAATGACTTAATGAAAAGACAACACAAACAAAACAAATATTTTTTTTTAATTTCAATCAAAAATTTAATTCGTCCAATAACATGGTGCTAATAAAGCTATACGCACGATATTGATCAGGGGGTCAACTCATAAAAAAAAAGTTTTATAGAGATCCATCTTTTAGATGTCATAAAAAGAAGACAAATTATATGAAATGCATGAAATGTATCTTATTTAGGAGGCTGGCAGGTGGAAGCAACCCTGCCTGACCCCTCTTCTTGCGTATGCCCTTGAGTGCTTATTCTTCTACTTGGATGATTAATTTTATTTAAAGAATCTGTCTTACCATTGGTATCGTATAAAGAACCGTCTTAGCTTCTTTTGATACCCCATTTATACAAGTTGCTTATTAAAGGTAGGTAAAAGTTCAACCATATCCACCAGATAAAGCTGGTCCGCTAAAAAGATTTGTTAGTATTGAGACTAAAGTACTCAGCTGAGATCTTATCTTTGCGTAGACTGGATGAGAAAAGTATTCTTATGGTCACCTCCCTTACTGTTTGATTTGTGTACTGTGGCGAATACTTACTTTTTTATAATGGACACTGATTTGACTTTTAACAATTTATATATTTTTAATGTTTTTTTTCGAGGTACTGCCTCTTACAAGGAACTGACAAATGCTCCAAGTGTATACATGCCATGAATAAATGCTTCTCATCTAGCCGTTTGGACTTGGAAAAAAAATTGTAGGTTCCTCCATTCCCGTCAAAAAGACGCACACAGGAATGGTGGAAAGTTGTAAGTCACTAGACCCTGGTTCTCCACGAGCTGTAGTACCACCATATTTATTTGTAATTATTTTATGTTTAATTTAGGTCCAAAAAGTACGTTATTGGCCCGGTATCGTATCGCAGTTTTCAATTGCGATACCGATAGCGATAGCGATAGCGATGGTACCGTCCCAACCAAATTCGCTCCTCCATTCATCTAAAGACTATAGATGCTTTTCGTTTTCATTTATGATAGTACTCCATTGATTAATAAAGGTGACCTTTTTTCACTCCTTTTGTAACTTTATGGAGTGAATTATAAGAGTGTTAAGGAAGCTCACAAAAAAAAAAAATTTGGTAGGTTAAGGAATCGAATCCGGGTCCGCTTGCACCAATTGCCTTGTTCACTAACTGCTCCACCAATATCAGATATACAATTCATTGCATTGCAGTGTCTCCAATGAGACAAAAAGCTATGTATTCCATTTATAAAAACAAAACTTTGTTCGCGAATAATATAAAATAATTGATTGGTATGGCTACTACAAACACATATTGTTAAATAAACATAAAGATAGGTAGGAAGATATTAATTTATTAATAAATACATACCGAAAAACATTGGCTGACAATAATAGGTTAGGTTGGGTGGGGTGATGATGCGGTGGATCCATTGTGCTCCCCAGGATATGGGCAATGTGGATACAGAAAGGGTAAGAGGAAGGAGTTAGCGGAAGTGTTGGGTATGGGATGCCTCTGTGAACCATCCCGAATTCTGAATGAATTTTAGGATATTTCTCAGTGGCAAAAGTGAGACATCGCCCAGTTCGTCGAAGAAGTATTCTCCGAGGGCTACTTTTCTAGTTCTGGCTAGGCTGAGGCATTCACAAAAATATTGAATTGAGCCCTCCTCCACGTCCTCGTCTTGACACCCTCTGCATAGGTCAGATGAGCTGATGCCCATTCTGTGCATGTGGGTTCCCATTGAGTTGTGACCCGTTTGGATTCCAACCAAGAGGGACAGTTGAGGTCTGCTTAGCTTCAGTGAATTCATAGATTGCATAATAATTTTACACTATGACAATTGGAGCGAAAGCTCCTTGGTCTTTTCATTAAAGCAATATTGAGATATTAAAGAAACATTGGTACATCGCTTCTATAAACCTCATATAATTTGTACCAGAAAACATTTAAAGAGTCGAATATTCTCCAATAAGGTTTTTACTTCCCGCCAGAAGGGTAACAGGAGTGCTATAGAAACAAATGACACTTTAATGTCTGAAATGCAAAGCTATTTTGTTATTTATGAAATGAAAAGGTTTTAATTTTAAATAATTTTATATAAAAACGTTTTATTGTAAAAAAATTTTCAACTTATTACACAATTTTGAAAAGTTAAAATTAAAAATTAATCGCAACGCGTTTCGGAATAAATTCCATCGTCGGGCGTATTTAAAAAACTTATTGGTGTTGTAAAGCTTAGTTCTTCGTGGTTTGGTGTGCCTGTCTCTTTTTTGTTTTATGTTGTTGTTATTGGTATAATTTATTAAAGTTGTTCATTTGTTATTATTGTGTTGTGGGTATGTGGTTGTTCCTTTTTGGTAAGCTGTAGTGTCTCAGTGCAGTGTCATATAGTGCGTTTGTTTTAAGTGTCAGTTTGTCGTTGAGTAAATTGTCTTCTTCTAATTTACGCGATTTGTAAATTTCATACTCTTCAAGAGCGTCAAGTAGGTTCCCTTTTTTGCAGTGGTGTAAGGGAGTGAGGTTGCTGTCGAAGTCGGTGTAATTATGTTTAGTGTCCATCAAGTGTGTAGCGAAGTTTGATTTTGTATTTGGTCTTGGTTTATGTTCGTTAAATCTGTCTAGAAATGTTCTCCCTGTTTGTCCTATGTAGTATTTGTTGCAGTCATTACATTTTATTTTGTATACACCTGTGTTTGTTTTTGGGTCATATTTTGTTTTAGGTTGAAGGAGTTTAGTTAGATGGTTGTTAGTTTTAAATGATATTTTTATATTTTGTTTTTTGAATATGTTGGTTATAATTTTTGGCATTAAGTTGGTGTATTGTGCGGATATGTATTTTGGCTGTTCTGATGTTGAGGTGTTGTTATTGTTGTTGGATTTGTTTATGTTTTTTATTTTCTTTAGCCTCTCTTTCTTCTTCTTAATTAGTTTGTCTATCATTTCTATATTATAACCATTCGTTCTTGCTATGTGTTTTATTGTGTCTTCTTCTTCTTTATAGTCAGTTTCGTTCATAGGTATAGTTAGTAGTCTGTTGATAAGTGCATTATATGCTGCCATTTTTTGTGTCTGCGGATGGTGGGAGTCTTTATGGATCGTGATGTCGGTTGTGGTCGGTTTTCTGTATACTTTGTATTTAAGTTTGTTGTTGGTCTTTTTTATGTTTAGGTCGAGGAAGTTAATTTCATTATTAATTTCTATCTCGGAAGTGAATTTTATGTGTTTGTTTATGTTGTTTAAATAATTTCTTAGGTTGTCTATTTGTCTTGTTGTTCCGTCGAAAATTACGAATGTATCGTCAACATATCTGGAGTATGTAACAATATTCCTGTTCAAAATATGACCCAAAAACAAGCACAGGTGTATACAAAATAAAATGTAATGACTGCAACAAATACTACATAGGACAAACAGGGAGAACATTTCTAGACAGATTTAACGAACATAAACCAAGACCAAATACAAAATCAAACTTCGCTACACACTTGATGGACACTAAACATAATTACACCGACTTCGACAGCAACCTCACTCCCTTACACCACTGCAAAAAAGGGAACCTACTTGACGCTCTTGAAGAGTATGAAATTTACAAATCGCGTAAATTAGAAGAAGACAATTTACTCAACGACAAACTGACACTTAAAACAAACGCACTATATGACACTGCACTGAGACACTACAGCTTACCAAAAAGGAACAACCACATACCCACAACACAATAATAACAAATGAACAACTTTAATAAATTATACCAATAACAACAACATAAAACAAAAAAGAGACAGGCACACCAAACCACGAAGAACTAAGCTTTACAACACCAATAAGTTTTTTAAATACGCCCGACGATGGAATTTATTCCGAAACGCGTTGCGATTAATTTTTAATTTTAACTTTTCAAAATTGTGTAATAAGTTGAAAATTTTTTTACAATAAAACGTTTTTATATAAAATTATTTAAAATTAAAACCTTTTTATTTCATAAATAAATATATCTACACAATTGGAGACAACATACCATAAAATGTACTATTTTGTTAGTTCGGGTGGCCAGCCCTTAATGATATCCTCTTATTTATATAAATATAAATATGTATATTGTAGTCTTAAGAGTAAATAGTCACAGGCTACGAACACTACCTAGACTTTTTCAGTAATTCTTTCAGGGTGGGGGGGTTGGTTGCTTGTCCATGTTTATTAAATGACAAAGTCTGTTTGAATATTCCTCAGCTGAATTCATTGCATGATAAAGATGGAATTTGGCATTCTATCTTGATGAACTTATTTTTTTGCACACTGTCAGACAAGACAACGTTGTTAAAAGTAACATGCAAATTGTCCCGGTGGGAACAAAAACTGTACCTACATAACATTGCCATTAAAATCAAGAGCTGACGTTTGTATACATTTTCTCAGAGACTGGGTTAGAGATAGTACATCCCTATAAGCATCATTCTTATACAATGAACTGATGTAAAATGTGCAGCAGCTTTGTCACGCGTGCTCGGGTCAGACCACTGTAAAATTGTTTCCACAATCTTGACAAGGTCTACAAAAAAATTGGAGTACACTTTCATACCATAACTGGTCTCCCAAAGTGATGTGAGTGGATCATACTTAGAATTGAAGGAACTTCTTTCATAACTGCCTTAGGGCTAGTTTGATCCATTTGATAAGATCCGTTAGATTCTTACAGGTTTTGGTGAAATGGAGCTTATTAACCAATTAGGGGTTTCAATAATTAACAACTTAAACTATCGATTCATTGACTAAAGTTGGGGTTAACAATCACACTCGCGTATTTGCAAGTCATTATGATTAAAAATAATTAGCTGCAAGGAAACTGTCCCTTAGCGTCTTAGCGGGTACTTTGTAACGTCTCGAAATGAAGTAACGCAGTTTTTGGCTGAAACATGGTCTCTTTACTACTATCAGATCTTCGTGACACCACGTCAAATTTAGGAAAGCATAACGGCACATCCATCAGTTTCCATTCCTACATGGCGCTCGAGTGGAAGGTTCAGATTATTTCCAAGTTGAGGTTTCAATTGCTATTAAGCAGTGCAGTCACTCTCTCTACGGCTCGATTGTGATAAATAAAATGAGTATATGTTTCCAAATCTTCCTTCTGTTCAAAAATATCCTAAAATTTATCAAGGGTTTTGTCATTATTAGCTTTTGTAGTTTATTGACCGCAGCTTGCACTACCAATTGCAAAGAAAGAGCCATATTTACTAAATAAACCTTGTTTGTATGTGAAACCAAATTTTGCTGAGATATTATGGGATGGCACTTAACGTCATGAGTAAATTCTTGGAATATGGGAGCTTGAAGTAGAACGAAATAGTATTTTTCAATTAAAATTCGTTACATTTACGTTTTATGCTTCACGCGTTCTTGCCCAGGTGGGGCAATGGCACAGATTTTGCCAAAATTGAAGAAAGGGACCACTGTGTGGAGGTGCAATATTATACCTATACCATTGCTTGTGTTTATTTTTAAATTATAAAGGGTGAAGTGAAACTAAGAATTAAGAATTTCTAGGAAAGTAAACAAATACCGGAAACTATGAAATTTTTTTTAATTAGATCGCGTTGTTGAAAAGCCTCAAAAATAGCGAAAAAAAACATTTTTCTTCTTTTCCTAATGGGGCTATCGATGATGGCGGAAAATATATGAGGGATTTGAATTCAGCATCGAAAAATACTTTTAGTATGTTTTTTACACACCATGTCCAAAATCTTGTTAACCTGTGTAGTTATTGAAATTAAAATGCTGACCAGAAATTCATATTATTAAGGAACTTATTGAATCCCTAAGACCATACACTTTCAAGCCATTAAAGACCATTTATGAACAACAATTGAGAAGCAGCACCTTACAGCATAACCCTCCTACCCAAACCATCCTTTCTCTAAGCTTATAAATTTCAAATCCTTCCTCAATTCTAAACCCCACAAGATGTAATTTATTTCTTATTAGGGAATGCAACCAAGAACTCTCCAAAAAAAGGACAACGACCTCATAGCCAAACATGCATCAGGTTTAAATAATTAATTATATTGTATGAGCACACTTACATGTTGCAAGCTCTCAGCAATGTTCTTCCTTAGATTTATTCATGATGATTGTGTCTGATGCTTGCATTGTACACATATCTACTCCTCACACGCCATATGCACTGCACGACACGAAACATAGACTGGTTACATCTCGAGAAGAAGAAGATCTTCAACGTTATGGTCCATAAAGTCATTTCTTTAAAAGCATCCTTTAAGCGAGCCTTTCGTCAGTTTAGTACAATTTCATTCCTATTTACCCTGTGTCCTGGTCCTAGTCCTAGTCTAAGTCCTGGATCTTCTTTGCATATTGCATTAAATGATAGCAACCGGGATTTAAAAAAAAATGAATGGAAAAAATATTTATCTGTAGAATTCACCCATTTCCCCATATTTGAATGGCAGTGGCGCCTGTTTCTCTCTTCTGTGACTCTGACTGTGACTGTGTGTGCAGTAACAGAAATGAAGACAACTTATTTTTTCTGTCGTGTCAGAGCAGAAAACTGTCAACTAGCAATACAATGCAGCGTTACCACTTCCGAAAAAAAAGCCGAAGTAGTTTTGAAGAAAAATGTGAAGTAGATTGAGAAAAATCGAAGTAGATTTCAAAATGTACTTTCTTGTACAAACATTTATTAGGCGAAGAGCCGGGTACTTTTTTCTTGCAATTTATTCCTGAACTGATTTTCTTGATGGAATATGTTCAGGGGTGTCCCCTGAATTTAATCCAAGTTGGCGGGACTGGGAGGCACGAGCGTCAGTCGCCATCTTGGAAAACGCGTTTTATCATATATCTCATGAACTGTGCATCGTACGAATATAATAGTAATTTCTTTTGAAACCTAATATTCCATTCTTTTATTTGTTTTTCTAAGTTATGTTGTTGTTGCGAAAAGTTTTTGAGAAGTTTAGTTTTTAAGCCAGTCCCGCCAACTTGGATTTATATCCCTGAACATATTCCATCAAGAAAATCAGTTCAGTAATAAATTGCATTAAGAACCTCGTTTTTTGTTCTGGCTCTTGGAGTAGGTATATATTTTGATTAAATTTAATTAAATTAAACTAAAAAAAAAAACTAAAAACAAAAATGTTATTCTCTCAGAATTCATAATCAACATACTTTATGTATATTTCAAATTTTACTGAAATTATAAAACAAATTGTTTTTTTTTCGACGGTAATTTTTATTTGTTTCGCTTCAAAACCTGACAACACCTGGTTCAAGTGAAAAATTTTTTACGAATCTATTGTTCACTCCTAATCCTAACAGTAACCGCCACTTATTCCAGTCAATTTGTGCTCAAAACGGTGCTTACCAAGCATGATACGTCAGGAAATTTTATTCGCAAATCTACATAAGGCAGGGAAAAAATCAAAACTACGCCACAATTTGCATGGTAAAAACACAATATGGCTGGATTAACTGCGAATTCAATGAAATAAAAGAAAAGGAAGTAGATTTGGCTTAATTTTTGTAAAATTGAAGTAGGTTTAAACAGAGAATTTTAAAATGAAGTAGATTCCCATATTTCAGTGATGGTGCGAAGTAGGAAGTAGATTTTAAAAAAATAAGAAAAAAAGAAGTAGATCTACTTCAATTGAAGTAAAGTGGTATCACTGACAATCAGTGTAAATGGATTTTTTATTCCTTTTGTCTTTTTGCGAAGTGCATTAACGTTTCAGGAATAAGGAAGTACATACCTACATAATCATGATATGGGAGATGGGATACATGTTCCCGCCAAAATAAATATAAAAAAAAAACTTTTCATTGTTTGGAAAACCGGTTATGTGAGTGGAGTTGAAGTCTGACTGCATAAAAAAAAAATAAAGTTGATTAGACGTATGTTTTTGAAGCGTAGCGCAGCGCAGGAAAAAGTTTCTAGAGCCCTGAGTATAATATTTCTCCTCCATTCACTTCCGGTGTCTGTGGTAACAGAATTCCATTCAAATTCATTTCAAATATCATTTGATATTTTATAAGACTTCATCCTGCAACAAAAGAAACCTCTAAGGGTAGTTGGGAAATTTGTTTAGAATATACTCAATGGAAAAGTTCAATAACTGGACTCGAGAGGGAAATAAATTACTGTCGTTATCACCTGCTTTGGTTTCTCAATTTAATGGAGCGTTGGCAAATTTATTTAAATGGATAATTTAGTAGGGGCTTAATTATTTTATGGCTGTGAGAATGTTAACAAAACAATAACTTAAACTCAAAATAAGCTATTTGTCATACTTTTGGTCAGGAATACAACGCATTCTCTTGACCTATTCACATTAATATTATTTTTAACCTTTTTTTATTATGATACATACATACATAACAAATAATATTCAACGTTTATAAAAAGCCTTTGATAAATAGCTTAACCTGTAAAGTATTCAAATTTGAACTTTGTGAATATGTAGATTTATTTTTATGATACCTATTATATGTAAGCCTTAGTAGGTATCCGCAATTCGCTAGGCCTCCGCTTGGTATCCGCGAGGTATCCACAAGGTATCCACGAGGTATTCGCGAATTATCCGGTAGGTATCCGTGACCCGCTAGGCTTAAACTAGGTATCCACTAGTTATCCGCGAGGTGTCCACGAGCTATCTGCATGGTATCCGCAAGTTCAGCAATCCACTAGGCTTCCGCTAGGAATCCGCGAGTTATCTGCTAGGAATCCGCGAGTTATCTGCTAGGTTTCCGCGAGTAATCCACGTGGTATCTGTTAGGTGTCCGCAATCCGCTAGGTATCCACGAGTCATGCAGTAGGCATCCGCGAGGTATCCATGAGTTATCCGCGAGATATCCGCGAGTTATCCGCGTGGTATCCACGAGAAATCCGCAATCCGCTAGGTATCCACTAGACTTCCGCTACGTATCCGCGAGTTATCCGCTGGGTATCCGCGAGTTATACGCAAGATATCCACGAGTTATCCTCTAGGTATCAGCGATGTTTCCGTGAGCTATCCGCGAGATATCCGCGAGTTGTCCATGTGGTATCTGTGAGGTTTCCGCACTCCACTAGGTTTCCGCTAGGCTTCCGATAGGTATCCACGAGTTATCCGCTAGGTAACCACGAGTTATCCACGTGGTATATGCGAGGTGTCCGCAATCAGATAGGCATCCGCTAGGTATCCACGAGTTATCCGTGTGGTACCCGTGAGGTGTCCGCAAACCGCTAGGTATCCGCTATGCTTTTACTAGGTATCCACGAGTTATCCACTAGGTATCCACGAGTTATCCGCGAGATATCCGCGAGTTATTCGCTAGGTATCCGCGAGGTATCCGCAATCCACTGGATATCCGCTAGGCTTCCGCTAGGTCTCCGCGGGTTATCCGTGGTGAATCCCTGAGGTATTCGCAATCCGCTAGGTATCCGCCTGGCTTCCTCTAGGTATCCGCAATTTATCTGCCAGGTTTCCACGAGTAATCCACGTCAAATCCACGAGGCTTCCGCTAGGTATCCGCGAGTTATGCACGAGGTAACCACGAGTTATGCGCGTGGTACCGCGAGGTTCTCGCATCCGCTGGGTACCTGCTAGACTTACGCTTGGTATCCACGAGTTATCTGCGAGGTATCCACGAAGTATCTGCAAGGTATCCTTGAGGTATCCGCAATCTACTAGGTATCCGCTATGCTTCAGCTATGTATCCGTGGGTTATCCACGTGGTATCCGCAAGTTATCTAATTGGTATTCGTGAGGTATCCACAATCCGCTAGGTATCCACTAGGTATCCGCAAGTTATCCGTGAGTTATCTGCGTGGTATCCACGAGGTATCCGCAATCTGCTAGGTATCCACTATGCTTCAGCTAGGTATCCGCGGGTTATCCACGTGGTATCCGCGAGTTATCCGCTTGGTATGTACCCACGAGGTTTCCACAATCCACTAGGTATTCGCTAGGCTTCCGCTAAGTATCCGCGGGTTATCCACGAGGTATCATTGAGTTATCCACGTGGCATCTGCGAGGCTTCCGCTAGGTATCAGTGAGTTTTGCATGAGGTATCCTCGAGTTATCCGCGTGGTACCCGCGAGGTATCCACTAGGTATCTGCGAGTCATCTACGAGGGGTACAAATAGTCGTTTTCTAAGTGCTCTCATTTTACAGTTATTTAACAATTAAATTTGGTTATGGCGGCTTTTTCAAACATGGATATACCTACCCAGTTTTAGATCTCATCACCTCATATATAAGTTGGCAAATATGTAAATGTGACCTTGGACAACAGGAAAACATAATGTTGCGAGGCAAATTAATGCCTGGAATATACCATCGGAAATTGAAGATACAATATTATTTTAGAGACGTTGCTTTAACAGCACAAAAGTAAATTGAAATGGGAAGAATGGCAGAAAATATTCTCATCTCACCAAATAAAGCAAATGGAATGGCAGCCTGGCACGCACAGTATATACAAGGACATCAGTTAACGTCGACATAGGAAAATATTAGAGCAATTTGAGTAAATTTAGAAATATATAAAATTCTGATTCAAATTAAAAATGTTGTGGGTAGATGTCTCAGATTTTATATATGTATAATCAATTTTTTGTATATGAATAAATTTACTTTGATATTTATTCAAATCTATTTCAATAATCTTTAGATCAAAAAAGCTAAATCCGTGTCATCAAAATCACCATTAATATTTAATTGAAAATAAAATAAAAATACTCATCTATACTGTTTGTACTCATATTTTCACACTCGCTAATAATTTATTGTTAGCAACCGGAACTCTTTTGATAAAACCTCAAACTCATATCTATTCCTCTTATTATTATAATGACCTCCCTCTTGTTTATACAGTCGTATTTTATCGCATCCGGAATATTGAATATTCACCCCTCACTCAATACAGCGGTTTATGTATAGGTCGGATATTTGGTATTATGATGAATATAGTACCCAACTCATCCCATCAGCCATCCCTCTTCTTTATCCACTCACCTATCAACCTGTTCAGTTTTTGATTTATGTCAGATATGGTGAGGTACATTGCTACATAAATATATATCTCTATAGTTGCTGATGGTTGAAATGAATATTATTTTTATCAAAAATAATAATTTTAATCCTCCGCACGAGCAATAATCTCATTGTTGAATTACATAAAGTGAAAGACCTTTAACCAAAAAAGGGGCAACCTGTTTAAATGAACCGATATTTGTTGCTTTAATTTTTTAAGGACTTAAGTTTTTGAAGAAGCCTTGAAATTGTACTCAACTTACCACTACAGTCCATTAATAAGGAGTATTTTGAAATGTTATAAAATCTGATTTAAAACCAAAAGCACAACTCTACGCAAAAAAATTAACGAACTGTTGGGCTTGAATTTCAATTATTTAATGAGATAATAAAGAAGATGAAGGCAACGGACCTCTCTTCAATTTTATCCTTCCAAGGACTTAAATTTTACTAGAAAATTCAATGAAAGTCTATTTTTTGAAATTTTGCTTTTACCTCAGGTGTTTTAAGGTAGAATAAAATAGTTAGTTCAATTCCGTTGTGGTTTTGCTGGAAAGAATGAAAAATGTTTTTTTTTTTGTATCCACCAGAAAAGTTGCCTTAGGGATCATTTTATTTCATACATTTCATCCCTTATGATATAGTGGAGCTGTTAAAAAACAACACCCCTGGGGTGAAAATTGAGAGGAAGTGCCCACACAATTTCGGTAGGCGATGATATCGCTCGAAGTTGGATACTGAATAGTGTTACTTTTAACAGAGGGTAAACAAAAAATGCCGAAGTGATGGGCCTTTACTCTTAATCTGGCCTAGCGGTGTTGATTTCTATATCGGTTATCCATGAGGAAAGAAATGCTCCACTTTGTGAACTTTTAAAGGATTATATTTTAATTATAATATTAATGGTTTCTGGATTGATTTGAGATTTTAAAGATTTTCTATTTTTATCTCAGTAACCTTCCTCTTTTTTTTTTATTTCAGTAACCTTCCTCTATGGAAATCAACTGTTCCAGCAGAAGCCGACTCCCAGAGAAAGACGTGGCCACAGTTAAAATATCTAGCTGCAGACCGTGAAGGATGGAAACGATTTTTTTGCGCCCTATGCCCCAATCGGGGTTACAGGACTTGATGATATGAACCTTCCTGCAAAAATTAAGTAGATGAGCAATTTTTTTTAAGTTATTGCCATTTTTGGGAGTCTGCTTCTGCTAGAACTGTTGATTTCCATGTTGTTCTTGGTCTTCCAACCCGCCGTGCACCCTGAGGATTCCATTCAAAGGACTGCTTTGCAATTTCATCGTTTGGTTTCCTCAGTGTGTGACCAATCCATTGCCATTTACGCTTTCTTATGTCAACGTCCAGCCGCTCTTGACTTGTCCTGCGCCACAATTCCTCGTTTGATATAATTTGTGGCCAGCAAATTTTTAGAATATGGCGTTGACAACGGTTCACAAAAGCCTGCAATTTCTTTGAGATGGTAGTCGTGACTTTCCAGGTTTCGCAAGCATATAACAGCACGGATTTGACATTGGATTCGAAGAATCTCAACTTAGTGCGTAAGGAGATTTGACTGGATTTCCAAATTGGGGACAGAGTACCGAAGGCAGCACGAGCTTTATTTATTCTACTTTTAACGTCCAGATCCGTACCACCGTTTGCAGCAACAATACTGCCAAGGTAGTTAAATTGTTCCACTACTTCAACTGGCGTCTCCTGTAAAATAATACGCTGCTGTGTGGAGCGGCCTGTGAGCATTATTTTTGTCTTTTTGCTGTTAATTCTTAGACCACTCGACTCTCCCTTCACTTGCAGTGTTTGGCACATCCCGTTCAGCCCACTGATGTTATTTGCCAGTAGACATATGTCATTGGCATAGTCTAAATGACTGAGCCTTTCAAACGGTCTCCATTGAATGCCCTGCCTCTCTGCTGTTCCAACGCTGGCCGTCAAAACATCGTCAATCGCCAGTAGAAAGAGAATTGGCGATAGAACATCTCCCTTTCTCACACCCTGCCGCACTTCGAAAGAGTCGGATAGCTGCCCATTGTGTAAAACAAAGCATCTTGCGTTGTTATAGGACTCTCTTATAATGGCAACAATTTTTGGGGGAGTTCCTCTACCAAGAAGTGATCTCCATATACAATCACGGTTGACTCGGTCAAAGGCCTTATCAAAATCCACGAACATGAGGTAAAGCGGTGATTGAAACTCCGCAGACTGCTCAAGAACGATACGCAGAGTGTTGATATGGTCGACACAAGACCGCCCACTCCGGAAACCAGCTTGATGCCTCTTGAGTGTAGACTCGATTCTAACCTTTATCCGCTCCAGAATGATGGTTGCCATTAATTTTGGAAAAACGGACAAAACTGTAATACCTCGCCAATTGTTGCAATTCTTAAGATCACCTTTCTTTGGCAGCTTAACAATTACACCATCCTTCCAGATTTCGTTTTCCCACACAGCTTGTATCAACGGGTGTAGAATACTAGCCGCTCTGACAGGGTCAGCAATATCATTACTGTCATCATTTTGACAATACAATTTTTAAATATTTTAATCAATTACTGTGAATACAATTTGTCACATATTCCAAATTACATCCACCACCATTTTTGTATTTAATTTATTTTTATATTCTTGGTAAACTTATTTTATCCAACAGCTTGGTGTTTGTTTCACTTAATTTAAACTTGTCAAATTCGCTTTTTACACTTCTAGCTAAAATGTTTTCTCGCCATAAGTATGAAATGACGAAAACAAAAATCAAATGCCAGCACCTGTGCATTCCATTGAAGAGCAAATAACTTTTTTCTTTGCCATCCTCTTCTGTTGATTGACACTTTTCCAATATATATTGTCATTTTCATTATCCTCTTACAAACAATCATCGCTGTGTTTTCATTCTTTGTTTTTGTTTATTTTTTTGAAAACATTATTTTTATATTGCCAGCTTTCGAATTTATATTTGGAAAAAAAAATCAGCATGGCCCTCATAAAAGTATGTTGGCTATGTCCTTAAAGGCATAGACTGAAAATATCAATATCCTTGATTCGATTCTATATCATGAAATATTTTATTTCAGAAAACTTGTGTTCACTTCACGTAAAATAAATAGAAGCATGGTAAGGTATAATAAAATACTGAAACGTGAATTTTCAACTGAAAATATCCTTAAAATTACGAAACGGTTTTATGTTTAAGATTTTATGCGATAAGAGATTGCTAGTATACTGGAAATATGCAAACTAACCCTATACCCTTATCTCACATCTTTTGTATAAACTTGAAACAAGCTTCTTCAGAATAGACATGAGACAATAAAACAAAATATGTAAATACAAATAAATTTTGTATTTAAACTACCCGAGCGCCCGAATATGCAGAACCTACTTCAAAAGGATTCATTAATTAATCTCTCTCTCTCTCTCTCTCTCTCTTTTATACAACAATCGAATGTAGGATTTATATTATTGTATAATAGGGCTTATCACGTCGCAGATTTTAGAACTTTCATGCTAATAGACTTTCTGCATTTTTTTTTTTTAATGATTTAAGGACATTTTTTTGAGTTGGAGTGGCGAGAAAGTGGTAAAATTAGCTTTGAATTTGTTATTAAGGACTTTGATTGCTATTCTGTTATATTCTCTGGTTATAACCTGGAGGGCAAATGTACTTGGGGTGAGATATAATTTTGTCATAAATAAACATAATCTGATAGGAATTACATATTGAAGGTAAGTTTATCTGTATAGTTTAATTACACAGAGAAATATTATTTATTCAGTTGGTAAATTAAAGGTGAATATACATATAAAGGCAATAATTATATTCTGAAGATGGGGAGTCTGAGAATAAGAACAAAAAAAAAGGAAGTGAGGATATGTGTTTGTATAGGTTTATGAGTATAAATGTGAAAGAAAATGCCAAAACAAATTTTTGCGGGACAGTTTTATAGTTTTATTTATAGGATACTAGCAGTTATCCGTCCGCTTCACCGGGCCACCGGTTAAATTCACGATAATCTTTCATCATCATCATCATCGTGTCCTGTAACCCCGGCTGGGGCATAGGGCGTCAACAAAACTTCTTCATCCTTCACGGTCTGCTGCAAGGTACTTTAGCTGTGACCACGTCTTTCTCTGGGATTCTGCTTCCGCTAAGACAGTTGATTTCCATGTTGTTCTTGGTCTTCCAACCCGTCGTGCACCCTGAGGATTCCCTTCAAAGGACTGCTTTGCAATTTCATCGTTTGGTTTCCTCAGTGTGTGACCAATCCAACGCCATTTACGCTTTCTTATTTTCTTATGTGGACGTCCAGCCACTCTTGACTTGTCCTGTGCCACAATTCCTCATTCGATATTTTTTGTGGCCAGTGAATCTTTAGGATGTGGCGAAGACAGCGATTCACAAAAGCCTGCAATTTCTTCGAAATGGTAGACGTGACTTTCCAGGTTTCACAAGCATATAACAGCACGGATTTGACATTGGATTCGAAGAACCTCAACTTAGTGCGTAGGGAGATTTGACTGGATTTCCAAATTGGGGATAGAGTACCGAAGGCAGCACGAGCTTTATTTATTCTACTTTTAACCACCGTTTGCAGAAACAATACTGCCAAGGTAGTTGAACTGTTCCACTTCTTCAACTGGTGTCTCCTGTAGAATAATACACTGCTGTGTGGAGCGGCCTGTGAACATTAATAATCATTAGTCGATTGTAATAGATATCGTCTTTTTTCACTTAAATTTTCGAAAGAAAATTTCAAACTTGATTGACTTGTTTGAAAATTACTTGATTTATATGTTTTTCTTGTGTAAAATGAAGTTGTTTTGGTACCAAATATTTTTTTCTTTTTTTGTTCTGCATAGTTAAAAAAAGCATCATATAGCTTCTTCCAATTCATAATAGCCATCCCCTCAAAACTTAAATCAAATCTGTTCAGTTATTTTAGAGTGATTGCCTTACAAACATTCAAACAAACACACTTTCACATTTATAATATTAGTAAGATAAGATATGTGAATATATGCATTATGTTTATATATTTATATGAATAGAAAAAAACTATTACCAAACTTTTTAATAATTTCGTGCTTCTACAAGGCCGATGGTATATGTCTACTGGCAAATAACATCAGTGGGCTGAACGGGATGTGCCAAACACTGCAAGTGAAGGGAGAGTCGAGTGGTCTAAGAATAAACAGCAAAAAGAGAAAAATAATGCTCACAAGGCGCTCCACACAGCAGCGTATTATTCTACAGGAGACGCCAGTTGAAGTAGTGGAACAGTTTGACTACCTTGGAAGTATTGTTTCTGCAAACGGTGGTACGGATCTGGACGTTAAAAGTAGAATAAATAAAGCTCGTGCTGCCTTCGGTACTATGTCCCCAATCTGGAAATCAAGTCAAATCTCCTTACGCACTAAGTTGAAATTCTTCGAATCCAATGTCAAATCCGTGCTGTTATATGCTTGTGAAACCTGGAAAGTCACGTCTACCATTTCGAAGAAATTGCAGACTTTTGTGAATCGCTGTGTTCACCACATCCTAAAGATTCGCTGGCCACAAATAATATCAAATGAGGAATTGTGGCGCAGGACAAGTCAAGAGCGGCTGGACGTCGGCATAAGAAAGCGTAAATGGCGTTGGATTGGTCACACACTGAGGAAACCAAACGATGAAATTGCAAAGCAGTCCTTTGAATGGAATCCTCAGGGTGCACGGCGGGTTGGAAGACCAAGAACAACATGGAAATCAACTGTCTTAGCGGAAGCAGAATCCCAGAGAAAGACGTGGCCACAGCTTAAGTACCTTGCAGCAGACCGTGAAGGATGGAGACGTTTTGTTGACGCCCTATGCCCCAGCCGGGGTTACAGGACACGATGATGATGATGACAAGCAGTGACGTAGCTTGAGTTTCTGCCGCCCGGGGCGGTGGAAAATTTTGACGCCCCCTCCCAAATTTGTAAATATTCAAATTTAAAAAAAAATCGACCAATATAAACAAAAAAAAATAATAAAATTTTTCCGTAAAGCTAAATTTATTATTTATTCAGTTCCACTTCTTTCAAACTCAGTTAGGTACTACGCTTGCGTCAACGTGAGCGGGCATAAAAGAGTTTCTAGATCTTACGGTTCTCTACAAAAAAGCTTAAGAAGACACTTTTTTCGAAAACTGTCTCATTTTCCTAATGAGTTTTGTATAGTAATATTTATTAATGCTTTGTTTTAAGTTTTGGTCCAAAGAAAATTTTGTTTATGAAAAAAATATCTGAAGTGATTTCTCATCATCGAACTCGAGATTTTGATTGATAGGGAAGACGAAATTTGTTCACTTTTCTTTAACTAAAAGTAACGAAACCTGTCACTTGCCATACAATTTCCTTGAAAATAGGTCAAAATTTTGGTGTCAAAATTCTGCTTTTCAAAACTCTGTTGTTTAAAGAAAGAAACTGCTTTTCAAAATTCTGCTTTCTTATTCTGCCTTACAAAATTTAAAGAAAAAGAAAATTCTGTATATTCTGTTTTTTTTTTATTTTGGACACAGCATTCATGAACAAAATTAACCTAGTCGTTTTTAATCCAAATACCGTTATTTTTGGAGCTAAAAACACAATGTTCCTTCTAACCAAACCTTAAAAGGCTGAATCCTTAGTTTGAAGAGAATCTATTCAAGGGCTTAACCTAAATCGAAATACAGAACAGTTTTGTGTTACGAAATTTGTATAGATAAGGTTCCAGATAAGGCCATACAAAGCTATTGATTGTGGGTTTTTTAATGATTTTTTAGGGAAAGGTCATAATATTTTGCTTAAGTAAATATTGACGCTAACTATCAGCGTGTGCAGTTGACATAAAACAAATTGTCGCCTTACAGAGAAAAACTGTTAACTCCTTTTTTCATTTGAAAAAAATTCTCACCCAAAAGTGTTCAGAATTTTGAATGTATTCTCGTTGTTTCTAAAATTCAATCAAATTGAAAATATTTTGAGTTTAATAACCATCTATAACTATCAAAACAAATGTGTATTTAGTGGCTTTTCACTCTAAACGTCTAAGCTGACGAAATATGCAAGCCTCTTCGAGCTGCAAAAATGTTTTTATTTTTATTCATTCCAGTATGCTTAGGTACATTAATGTTATGTTACAACTCGCAGTTCCTAATTCTGTTTTATGAATTTCTGCAAATAATGAGAACAAAAAAAATGGTCTGGAAAATTTTTCATTACTTGCAAAATTTTGTTAAAGAAATTATCAAAAACAGAATTTTGAAAAGCAGAAATTTGAAAAGCAGAATTATGAAAAATAAAATTTTGAAAACAGAATTTTTCCTCAGACAGAATTTTGACCCAAACCCAATTTTTGTAGCCATTTTACCAAATCTTATTTTTCTCAAAAACAGCTCAACAACAATGATTTTTGGTTTCCTTGAAAACTTTGTGACTGATTTTAATTAAAAATTTAAAAGAAAAAGTTCAAAAAGTACATTTTCCTTGAAAACACTTTAATGGGAATAAGTATTTTCCTTATAATGAATGGTTGTTTTGTATATACCTCCGTAGTAGTTGCAAAGTTCTTAAGAACATAATAATATTTTGAATATTCAATCATTATTTTCTTGCTTTCTACCTTTGTACCTATTTATTGTTCAAAAGAAATTTGGGAATAGTTTTCTGTTTTCGACAAAACTTTTGGTTGCAGTGTCGCCCCGGACAGAATTTTCTAGGGAGCCAAAATTTAATAACTATGCGAACTGCAGGGCACCTTCGGTAATCAGCAATATAGTTTCGCGAATCGCTATTTCAATTCATGTAGTCGTGAATGCGGTCATTGAAATTCAAAGCGTAGCCTTTCTGATCACGTAAACTCCCGCCTGGATTGCAAATTCAGTAATTCACATGAATACATTTGCAAAAATTGGCAAAATTTACCTATTAGTTATTAAACTCCGCTCCGTATATAGTGCCGCAAAATTTGCCGCCCCCCATAAAGTGCCGCCCGGGGTGGACCGCCCCCTCCGCCCCCCCTACGCCACGCCACTGATGACAAGGCCTCTAAAACTGCGGAAAAAACATTTAGTTACCATTTTCTTTTGACGAAAACGTGAGCTGTAGTGAAGAAAGGATGACGGATTTGATTTCAGCACCAAAAATTACTTTTTGAATGATTTCAATTTCATCGTGTTCAAAGCTATTTCTAAACATGTGTTATAATGCCTCGGTCAATTACAAAATTCATAAATCATTTTTTTTTTGTAGCTGCCAGCTGCCTTCAATTTTCTATTTTGAAACGCTCAATTTTTGCCGCCAGGGAAAATGCCTGGTAGACCTCCTCCCTTAGATCGAGTCCTGATAATTGCTCATTTCTACTCGGTCATTAAACAATCAGAAACGTTAATTATAAAAAACTCCAGCGCTGTCACAAATAAAATTAAATTCATGAATGGGTTGTACTGTGGCAAGTTAGATTTAATGCGTATAAAATATTTGTAATCTACATATATAAATACAAAAACTGGGCACTACTGCTCTTGAGGGATCTTTTGAGCTTCATCTTATAGTTCAAGACGTGGTTCCAGTACTAATTTTTAATACCCACAAACAGAAATATAGAAACATAAAAATTTTGGATTCCAATTTCGACTTTTTAGAAGAACCCTAGTATAAAGTTGCATCAATTGTCAATTTAATTGTTTACCACCCGAAAATCTCTAGATCGTAATAAAAGATCAACTATTTTCCTTCGGCTTTTATGGTCACAATTTTCAGTAATTGGTCAGTATTGGAAACCATTTTTTTTTTTTAATAATTTGCACACACTCAAGGGATTGTGAATACCCTTGTAATGTTATGATGTAACACAGCGCGAGCGTTTAGGAAAAGTGGAGAGGGTGTAAAAGGAGATGCCGATGCTCATTAATGTTGAATGCGTGTACATCACAATGAAGGGGAAACATCGAGTAAGGAAAAGCATTCCACATTCGAGTCGAACGGCTAAAGAACGAACCTCTATATTTAAAATTACGTCCGAAGTTTGGTTCAAGGGTAAACTGATGAGCATTCAAAGCTTAACGAGTATTACGGCAAAAATTGCTTCAGAGGGGAATGCAACTATTTCGTCTGAGCATTGTTGGCAGAAAAAAACGATAAAACAGTGTGAGACAGGAGACATTACGACGGTGTTCTAGTGAAACAAAAGTTACCATAATGTTTGAATCACCTATGAGTTTAAGGGCTGTGTTCTGGATTCTATCCAATAAGCTCAATTGTGTAATATTGGCACCCGACCAGACATGAAAGTTGTTATCAAGTTTTGGGCAGATGTACGCTTTATAGGTGGTAGCCAGATCAGAGGGGGAAAAAAACTTCTTACACCTTTTAAGAAAACCTAAGCATTTTGCTGCATTTTTGGCAACATCGAATATATTATCATTCCATAAGTGATAATCAGTAATGCACATATCGACAATGGAAAGCTTTTCGGTTACATTAATGCAGTTGTTATTCATGGATAATGACATGGGTGGTATATTTCGCTTATCCGACTGAAGACAGCATTGTGTTTTTGAAGCATTAAACTAAACACGGTTAATAATACCCCTTGTATAATGCTGTCTAGATTGGAATTAAATGAGCTTATCATATGCTGTCGTTGCAGTTCCACAACCGAAGCGCAGGGTTGTGAATCTGGGAACGAATATGAAAAACTAAAAGAACTGTCGTCAGCAAAACAATGAATCGGACTAGAAGTTTCAGACAAGAGATCATTTATAAAGAAAAGGAAGAGAATTGGAGACAAAACGGAGCCTTGGGGAACACCAGCATTTATTTTGAGGATATCAGACTTGAAACCATCCAAAACAACCAGAATTGATCGGTCTGACGGGTTACTTCTAATCCAATGAAGGAAAGACTCATCGATACCAAAAACATGCATTTTCGATAAATGAGCTTCGTGCACGGAAAGAATTCTTGGATCAGATCACGAAAAATGAGCTGCAAATTACGAAAAATGAATCCCGATTTATACCTTGGCTCGGGATATCGTAATTTACAACTATTTGTTTGCAATTTGCAAAACTGAGCAAAATGAAGATATTGATACTCAAAAATCGTAAATCCACACTCTTTAAGTATCGAGAGAAAACAGAAATTGCGAACAACAAATCGAAATTTGATCCAAATATTCCTCAATCGCACAATTTGTAAAATGCATAAAAGATTTGTGATCACCACTTTTATTTCGTGATATTGCTACTTGATAGATCAATCTTGCTTAATCCTTCATTTTGCAGGTATACACATTTAATTTAATTTATTGGAAATAAATACTTGACGCTTGACTCTACTCGGATTTGAACTCGCAACCCTCCATTTGCAGAGCGAGCGTGCAACAACTAGGCCAATTTGCATTATATAGATCTATGGTGTCACAAATCAATGATTAGATACATGCCATGTTGTGGTGCTTTGTCTTTTTGAGAAGTATATTGCGACAAGAAAGTCGTGATCTAGGAATCTTTTATTTGTGATTTGCAACTATTCTCATGGAGTTGCAAATTGCGACAAAAAAAACGTAAATCAGTGATGGTGCAATTTTAATTACTATTTATCGCAAATCAATATTTTTAAATGTTGTTTGTGAAATTATGCTTTTGGAGAGTAAATTACGCCAAAAAAGTTGTATTTTGCTATGAAAAGTACAAGCTTGAATTTTATGGACTTTAATTGCAAGTCACGAAGAAACAAATTTTGTAAACTGCTGCGTTTTGAACGTTAAATTACCAGTTTTGGTATTAATTTGGGATGAAAATGCTTTGATTTACGAATAAAACATGATTCGTAAATTGCAACTGCAAATTTTTCATTAAGTGATTTTTCAATTCTTTCCGTGTGCCAAACTTTATCAAATGCTTTAGAAATATCAAGTGCAATTACCTTTGTTTCTCCAAAATGATGAAACGATTGGTTCCACTTTTCGGTGAGATATGCCAAAAATCACCAGTGGACCTATTGCTACGAAAACCTTACTACCAGTCATTGAAGAACTTTCGTTCTTCAAGCTTGGGTCCCCGCAGGGGGGGTCAGAGGGGGCATTTGCCCCCCCCTAGAATGTCAAGCCTTTACTTTTGTTCTGTACATTCATATTGTTTCAATGCCCAGTACTACGATCTGGTTCAATTTTTAGAATAAGAAATGAAAATTGTAGGTATACTACCAACCTACCACTAATGCAATTCAGTTTTTGTCACTCAATAAATCGAATATCCAACAAAAAAATGTTTTTCTGCCCCCATGATATTATTAAGTTATCGGTTATCTACTCAAGCCGCAAGAGCATTAGGTATTTGAAAAAATTGTGCTAGAGAGATTTTGCAGGGAAGCACCAAGAAGGCTACAACTTTTCTTGCGAGAAAAAGAATAAATCCAATATTTCATACCAGGTCTTATTTTGAAAGTCTATTTTATAAGTTTTTGTCGGGTTACGTACGAATGACGACAAAAAAAAAATGTCGACTTTTATCGACTTTTCTGTAAGTTGAAACACCGACTTTGTTTTCACCGACTTATTGAAATGTTAACAGTTTAAAATCTCGATTTGACATAAAGTCGACTGCCCGGATAGAAGTCGAGAAAAATATTGTCTTGTCCGTATCTTTCAAGCGCGTACTTTAAAACATCATTCCCTAAACTATGATCTGACCAAAATTTCGACTTTCAAAATGTCGACTGTTGAAGTCTCAATTCATTAAATCTCGATCACTGCCGACATTTTGAAAATCGACATTTTAAAAAGTCGGTCAAATATGTGTCTATATTTTGATCTGTCGGTCTTAATTATCCAATCGAAATTATTTTTGTCGAGATTTGAAAAGTCGACACATCGTACCCATTCCTTTTTGTCTTATTAATTAAAGCAGTCGTGAAAATTATGTACACTTCTATAGTCGTGGGTCCACTGGAGCCAGCTATGTTAATACAAATTAAAGTATGAACAATTTTTTTTTCTGCCGAACTTTAAGAATGATCACGATTATTGTTTTACGAAAAAATCAACAATAGCCCTGTTTTTTAGGGCGTTTTTATCTTCGCTTACAAAAAAGTAGCATGTTAAATATAACAACAATTTGGTATAACTCCGTATTGTTGTTGTATTTAACATGCTACTTTTTTTTAAACGAAGATAAAAACGCACTAAAAAACAGGGCTAATAAGAGCTTGCATTTAATTTTTAATTTGCAATGAAAACAATAGGTCGCAATTCGCCTGTCCTAACAACATATCATTTAAAAAATACACATATGTAAAATAGTAAACAAATTAAAATCTTAAGAAACATTTTTCCTGGACTTTAAAACATCCTCTTTAGAATTCCTTAAACAAAAACTTAAATTTGGTCAAATTACATGAAATTAACAGCATACAAAACACACTGGCGCAGAGCTAATCATACTTTTTGCACTTGCCATTTAATTAAAATTTTAATTTACGCTATTTTCGTAATCGTCGCTAGACTTTTTAGCACTTAGCTATTGCTCCATCATATAGTCTCGATTCCCTGAATGACTAATTTAATTTTTCATTTCACAAATTTGAATTAACTAGAACTCAAAAACTAAATAAGTAACAGGGACAAATATATCACGAACCAACGCGTATGCTGAAACTGACCTATGGGAGCAGCGAGCCGAACGCGTCCGTCACTCTGCACTCACTTCGGCTTACTAAATGATGGTACTAAGTAGTTGGAGGGAGGTGAGGTAACCGCGGCGTTTTTTACACTCGTTTAAAGGTAGAGTATATGTCCATATTGAACCCACGATTGCAGTTAAGGTTTAAAAAAAAATTATTTAGATAAATAAATAATATTTTTATATATCTAACGGGTGTCTGTTAATTATATGCCATTAAATTTTTTGCAATAATGACTTATTTAGAATTTCAATTTTTTAAAGGTAGGTACATTTTACTTCTGCCCCCCCCCTAGCAAAAATCCTGCGGGCGCCCATGTCTTCAATATGTTTCTTAAGCTTATTGTTGATCAGCTTTCCATGACCTTGGAAAGCAGGGATGTAAGTGCAATTGGTCGATAGTTGGAGGGGGAGGAAGATTCACCTTTTTTATAAAAAAATAATAAAAACCATAATTTTATCTAAAAAATGGTACATGGCCTCTTCTAAATAAATTTACCTAAAACAATATATGTACGTCAGCTAAACATCAGAACTATTCTGACTTAGATTTAACATCTTGGCACTCTGTGGTACCCAACAAAATAATAGTTGGCACTTGGCATTGCAAATTTTTGTTCAGAGCTTCAGAGCTTCTTAAAGGTCTTGTCAATAATGAATACCCTTTGCCTGCCTACCTAAACATGGTGACGAAAAAGTGTAAAATTTGAAGTACATCGATTTATTTAAATGCCTGTTGGTGGAAGGTAGATATCTAGCTTGCAATTTTGGACGATTGTGGTCATATTGCAAAATCTCTGTAGTTCGTCCCTTAGAAAATAAAAGGTGGCAAATTTTCTAAAAACCACTCAGGTCAACACATGATATTTGGAAGCTTCGAGGCTATAGACATTCACTTATGAGTTGGATTTTTTTTTATAATCAAATGTGGTACAAATAATTTGGAACAAGAAGGGATTAAAATCGTTTTTAATTATTTTTACGGGGTTTTCAACACCAAATATTACAAACGAAATAACGATTTTATTTAGTTACATGTCCGTCAAGAAAACGAATAACAATATGAAAAAAAATATCGTTGAAATATGATTTGAACGAAACGAAAATTTCGTATTTTTTGTGGATTTTTTTAAATTTTAAGAAACTTTTAAACAATTAAAGCTTAATACAGTATAGACGCTCGATTTAGTGGATCTCGAAAAAGTGAACTATCCACTATAGTGAACACACAAAATTTTATAAAAAAACGTATTTTGTATACAAATTTCGCTCAAGCATTTTACATAGCTTGAGAGATCTGAGCAATTGTTTCTGTTTATGTTTAAACCTGAAAGAAAGCCATGTTTAATGCTTAGTTAAAATTAAAAACATTCACATCGAACGAAATGTGCATTTTGGATCAAATTCGCCTTTGTAAAGCCTTAGAAAACTCCCGCTCGAAAAAGTGAACAATCTCGAAACAGTAAACAGGCCTGATTTTTATTACTTATTTTTACACTTTATCGAGCGTCTACTGTAATAATCCAATTTTTCTCAAAATGTTACTTGGTTTAAAATAAATAATATAAATATTCAGTCACTCCACTTAAACAGAAGAATTTCTTTTCTGTAGCGTGAGGTTGGTGGTTTGCTTACTTTGTGGTATATTTGTGGTTCTCAGTGTGGATTTAACACTATGATAAAATTAGTCGATTATCAAAATGCCGCTTTGCGAAACTCTCTACCACGCGTATGCTGTTCGAAAACCGCAGTACACGTTGAATAGGCAGCTTAGCAAATGATTCCATAAAATAAAAGAATTATTTAAATTTTTAAAGAAATCATCTGTGACAAACTTTATTCAAACTTAAAACTAATATAAACAAAGTTAAATGTTGCTTATGGCAACTCTGTTTGAGAGGAAAAAAGGATTAAATAGTTAAAACATGTTTAAGCCCAGTTGGCAATCATATCATAATTTATTGCATTTAAATTATTGATCTTTCCACAGAAGGTGGCAATATTTTAATTTAAGCCCAGTTGGCAACCATAAAATATGTATTCAATGAAACATATGTATATACATATATGTATACAAGTTAATGTCTCCGGCTATCGCGTCTAACTTCATGTGGACGCTCGTGGAACGTCGCACAATCCGCAGGTACGATACCTTCAACTACACTGTATAGTCATACACATATATACCTATTGTAAGAGAAAAAAAAAGAATAATAAAAAAAACAACAACACATGAGCATGTCGACTGCCGATGGACGTTCGTGGGACCGTACGTCGCATCAACAACCGACATACACATATGTCGGGTTGATTCTAGGAGAATGCCTTTAGTGGACGCTGCTTACCAACTTCGCACTTCGGAGCACAAACCAGAATGAAAATGTTCTGACTGGAGGTGGCCTTTTATACAATTTTAAAAAGAGCTTTTACATTTTGTGCATTGATCGTTTTATAGTTACATTAGTATGTGTGTGTTTTTGTATGTTTAAAGCTTTTAACAATGTTGCCACTTGGTTATGTTTTATAAATTATAGGAAAGTTACATTAGTAATGCAATATAAAGTACTATTTTATGTTTTATTAAAGAATAATTGGAAATGAGTGTATGCATGAGTATTTAAAATAAGTAAATAATTATGTTGATTGATGTCTTGCTATAGGAGAACAAGATGGTTGTTACATTCTCCCCCTCTGTCGTAGAGATCGTCCCGATGATGCGACAGGAGAGATAATAGTCTTCTTTGGTCGCCCTCGTCTTCGCAATGGTTGTATAGGGTTATCAGGAGTTTGTGATATGGATGATTGATACTTTGTAATAGCAGAGACATGATATGTCCCTATTGGAATAGTGAGGTCATCTTTAGATGCAACTTGGTACGTAGTTGCACCCATCTTCTTGATGATTACGTAAGGACCATCTCTTTTTGGTGCAAATTTTGAAGAGATGCCCTTAGAAGCCTTACTAAGGACGTGAGTGGTAACCAATACTAGGTCACCTACCTTTAAAATGGGTTGTCGTCTTCGTTTTTTGTCAGCATAGTGTTTATTGCGGTCTTGCGTGTTTTCGGTTGTTGATTGAGCCTCTTTAATTGCTTGAGTAAGCATTTTTAATCGTGGTATGATTTGTGGAGTGAAGTTTCTTTCTTGTTTTATCGGTCTTAGGTCATGGTTGACGTCGTCAATGGTTCTAAGTTCTCGTCCAAACATGAGATATGAAGCGGTGAAACCTGTGCTTTGGCATTTCGCAGTGTTCATTGCGAATCGTATGGCGGTCAAGTTATCAGCCCATGTTGTATGGTTATTACCTACCATAATTCCGAGTTGAGATTTTAAGTCTCTGTTTCTTCGTTCCACTGGATTAGCTTCTGGATGATAAACAGGCGTTAGCGATTGTTGTATTCCGAAGTAATCAGCAAGTTGTTGCATCAAAGCAGATATGAACTGAGGTCCGTTGTCTGTTACTAGACGTCTTGGAATGCCATATCGAAAAAATACTTCTTGCAGCAAAGTCATCGCACAATTTTCAGCCGTTGCTTCCTTGAGGGGAAAAATTTCAACCCATCTGGTTGCAAGATCTTCGGCTATCAGGATCCATTGGTATCCATCCTTAGTAACAGGTAGTGGTCCAAATAGGTCAGCTGCTACGACCTCAAAACGTTGGTTACTTGATACTGTTTGGAGTAACCCATATGGTTTCATATTACTAGCTTTGTATCGCTGGCACGCCAGGTAGCTTCCTATGTGTTTGGTAACACTGCCTCTCATTCCAGGCCAGTAATAACGGGAGGTGATTCGAGCTAATGTGCGGTCCACGCCGTTATGACCTGAAGTGGTTTCATTGTGGTAATGATTTAAAATGGATTCACGTTCTTGGAGTGGTATCACTAGTTGCGCATCTTCAGAGTCGGATTCTGGTGAATATCTGTAGAGAATACCATCGTTTAATAAATATCCACGCGTTGTCCATCTGGTCAGGTTTTCATCATTGTTTTCAAATGATTCAATAATTGTTTTTATTTGTTCATCTTGTAACTGAGCTTGTCGAATTTCTTCAGGTTTTCTTGACGGTATGTCAACTTGAAAACTGCAAATTTTACATTCGAGTTCGATATGATCGGGATTGGTACACGGAGGTCTGGATAACATGTCAGCGACAACGTTTGTTTTTCCTGGTGTATACTCGATCTTGAAATCGTAGGGTTGGAGCTGTAAAGCCCATCGTGCAAGTCTACCGGTTGGAGATTTCAAGCTTAAAAGCCATTTCAGGGGTTGGTGATCAGTCATGAGTATAACTTCTCCTCCTTCGATGTATCCGCGAAATTTATTCACTGCCCATACTATGGCTAAGGCCTCTCGTTCAGTGGTTGAATAGTTGCGTTCGGCATTGGAGAGAAGACGTGACGCATACTCGATAGGATGTTCATCTGATTTCTCCCCCTGGACCAGAACTGCTCCAATAGCATAGTTGCTAGCGTCTGCTTTCAAACGGTATGGTTCTCCTTCAATAGCTTGTTGTAGGATTGGTGCGGTTGTGAGGTGAGTCTTAAGAGTTTTAAAAGCGTCTCTTTCATCTGCACCCCACTTCCATGTAGCATTTTTCTTTGTAAGATTGCTCAAAGGCTTGGCGATATCAGAAAAATTGGCAATAAATCGCCGGTACCATGAACATGTCTGTAAAAATGATAATATTTGTTTGGAGTTCTTTGGCTCAGGTCTGTTGCTAATTGCTGTGATCTTTTCAGGATCAACTTGTATACCCTCTTTGGTTATGAGGTGTCCCAGGTACTTAACAACTGAACAGCAAAAGTTGGATTTTTTCCTATTGACCTTAAGTTTGAACATTTGAAGTCGTTTAAAAATTCGTTGTAGGTCTTGGCAGTGTTCTTCAAAACTACCAGAACAAACGATAACATCATCTAGGTAAACCACCAGTAAAATGTCTGGAAGACCATTTCGGAACTTATCCATTAGTCTCTGGAAAGTTGCGGGGGCGTTTCGTAAGCCAAATGGCATTCGCTGGAAGCGAAACATTCCAAAAGGAGTGATAAATGCGGTTTTGTCTATATCATTTTCATCTATCTTTATCTGGTAGTATCCCGTTTGCAAGTCCAGGGTACTTTTGAAAAGAGTTTTCTTTGTGGAATGCAGCATGTCATCTATCCTTGGAAGTGGATACCTGTCCGGAGTAGTGATGCTGTTTAACTTTCTGTAGTCAATACAGACACGGATACTGTTGTCTTTCTTGGGGACTAACACAACTGGTGCAGCCCAAGGTGACTCGCATTCTTCAATTATATTAAGCTTGATCATTTTCGTGAGCTCAACCTTTAATTGTTCTCTTCGAGTTGCAGAGAGTCTATATGGTGGAACTGCTGTTGGTTCGTGATTACCAGTATTGATTCTGTGAACTGCGTATGGAGTTGGCTCAGTTATTTCACCAAAAATATCATCTTCCTGTAATAAGAGTGAATTGAGTTGTTGTCTTTCTTCGAAACTCAATTCATGTGCCTCGTTGCTCCTTAGTTCTATATCGACTGACAGGATCTCAGTGAACCATGGTTCGAGAAAAATTTCTTCCTCGTTTCTGACGAGTGCTGGGAACAAATTCTCTCGTCTTGGTTCCGGCGTAACATCAGTACTTCTTAGTGAACTTTGGAATACATGCTGGATAAATCCAGGGGAGTATTCGTTGTTTTGAGATGATGTATTGGCTATCTTTCTCTTCAATGGTGTTTTTGATGGACTACTATTCTCATGGTTTTTAACCTTTGGTGTTGCGGCAAGTGGTGAAATAGGTTTACGTTCATCGAACCATGCTAAGAAAGCATTTACATTCTCTGTCGGTGAAGATTCAGCTACAAGTGGCATGCATTCCGCTGCGCTTGCTTCCAGCTGAGATCTTTCCTTCATTTCTTGTTTTATATCGAGTTTGTTTGGTAATATCTGGACATTTGTGACGAGACGTGGCTTGAGAACTTTTGTATGGGTGGTATCGTAGAAATCAAATTTCTTTTGAATTTGGTCAGCAAAGTACCAAACTCTTTGACCCAAGTCTAAGACAACACCGTTTTGCTCTAAGAAGTCTATTCCTATGAGAGTTCTATTGTCATTGGCTGTCGGGAGGGCGATAAATGTAATCGGCCGCAACCGGTTACCGAAGATTATGCTGGTTTCTGCCATGCATACTTCCTGTGGACGAGCTTGTCCGTCAGCAAAAGTCACATCAACATCTACTTTTTGAAACTTCGTCCCATTTCGTAACAGGTGCAAAAATAGTTGCCTTCCTGCAACACTCGTTCTGGCTGCAGTGTCGATATAGGCTATCCCAGATTCACCATGAGATAGAATGGGTATCGTAGGCAAATCGGTTCCGAGAGTCGTTTGCAGACAATTGAAAGAAACCGTTGATGGTCCTTTCGGTAAATCTTTGCATTTCGGACAGTTGGATCGAACATATCCTGGTGCTTTGCATTTATAGCAGTGTACGGTTGGTTCATTTGTTACGGTGGGAGTCTTCTTGGTTTCAATTTTTTGTCTCTTGCGGCAGTCTGCAGCGACGTGCCCTGTATGTTTGCAAAAATTGCATCGCTTCTTCTCCTCAGATCGGTTTGCCTGCTGTTGCTTCTCGTGCAGAGAGATTTCTACAGCTCTGGCTTTAGTGAGAAACTCTTGAAATGTCTTGAAGCTGTCTCTAGGAACTCCATCGCGAATGCGGATGTTGAGCAACCCGTAGATCATGTCCAGCATCATAGGTTCTTTCGGAGCTGGTGCAGGAATCATCGAGAGAAGGGCGCGTTTCTTTGTGATGAAATCATCAGTTGACTCATCTTGCTTTTGTTTAATGTCAAAGATCTCCATATAGAGTCGATAGGCTGGCTTAGCTGGTGCAAATGCATTGCGTAGGAGTGAAAGAACGTTTTCCCATGTTTCCGCTTCGGATTTCACTCCTTGCCACCAAGTTACAGCGTTTTCTTCAAGTAACAGAGGAAAACCTCTAATGGCGTCTGCGTCGTTGATTCTCTCTACGTCTTTATACACATTGATTGTTGTGATGAATGCATCGACCGTTTGAGGATTGCGTTCGCCTTTGAAACGGGCAGTGCAGTTGCTGAAACTACCTGCTTTTTGTTCGTTCATTGCAGAAATGAGTTTTTTAAACTGAGCGTCAGTTAATTCAGGCATCTTAATTATCTTCTACTTTATTAGTGTCCCACTCGTTAGGCGTCAATTTGTAGCGTGAGGTTGGTGGTTTGCTTACTTTGTGGTATATTTGTGGTTCTCAGTGTGGATTTAACACTATGATAAAATTAGTCGATTATCAAAATGCCGCTTTGCGAAACTCTCTACCACGCGTATGCTGTTCGAAAACCGCAGTACACGTTGAATAGGCAGCTTAGCAAATGATTCCATAAAATAAAAGAATTATTTAAATTTTTAAAGAAATCATCTGTGACAAACTTTATTCAAACTTAAAACTAATATAAACAAAGTTAAATGTTGCTTATGGCAACTCTGTTTGAGAGGAAAAAAGGATTAAATAGTTAAAACATGTTTAAGCCCAGTTGGCAATCATATCATAATTTATTGCATTTAAATTATTGATCTTTCCACAGAAGGTGGCAATATTTTAATTTAAGCCCAGTTGGCAACCATAAAATATGTATTCAATGAAACATATGTATATACATATATGTATACAAGTTAATGTCTCCGGCTATCGCGTCTAACTTCATGTGGACGCTCGTGGAACGTCGCACAATCCGCAGGTACGATACCTTCAACTACACTGTATAGTCATACACATATATACCTATTGTAAGAGAAAAAAAAAGAATAATAAAAAAAACAACAACACATGAGCATGTCGACTGCCGATGGACGTTCGTGGGACCGTACGTCGCATCAACAACCGACATACACATATGTCGGGTTGATTCTAGGAGAATGCCTTTAGTGGACGCTGCTTACCAACTTCGCACTTCGGAGCACAAACCAGAATGAAAATGTTCTGACTGGAGGTGGCCTTTTATACAATTTTAAAAAGAGCTTTTACATTTTGTGCATTGATCGTTTTATAGTTACATTAGTATGTGTGTGTTTTTGTATGTTTAAAGCTTTTAACAATGTTGCCACTTTGTTATGTTTTATAAATTATAGGAAAGTTACATTAGTAATGCAATATAAAGTACTATTTTATGTTTTATTAAAGAATAATTGGAAATGAGTGTATGCATGAGTATTTAAAATAAGTAAATAATTATGTTGATTGATGTCTTGCTATAGGAGAACAAGATGGTTGTTACATTTCAAATTTTCTTCATATTCTATTAATATAAATCTATTTTGATTTCGTTAGGGAAATATTTTTGTTTCCTTTCAAATTTAAACACATCGAAGAGAATTTATCTTTGTAATAAATTTTTCTCAAAGTTAAGTGTATACGTATGTATAACTTAATCAACTTCTACCATAAACAGAACAATCTACAAATTATTTAAGATTCAACTCAACTCTTTTTTCTCTCTCTCTATCTGTTGGGGGAGTTTGCGGTGGAAAAAATTTTCCAGGAAACTTCACGGGTTGTGATGATGTTATCCATCATAAGACTGATTGATGACCAAAACAAACAAAAGACCATAAGCTGTGCAAAATGGATCCTCATTATGATAGTCTCAACCAAACAACAACAAAAAAAAACCACTGCAATCCCTTCGTGATTTAATTTTGATTGATGAATCAAATCAATCAGTTGCAGCAAGTGTTTTAATATTTACTTCATGTCTCACAGTAGGAATATAGTACCTATACGCTATACGCAGCAAAAATAGGTAAGGTAAATAATTTTCTATGTAAAGTAGCTACCTTAAAGGTGTAAATAAAATATTTGTTGCCTGTAATTTAGTTTATATTTTTATATAAATTTTACGTCTGCTATGATTTGAAGTTTTTAAATTCTTGTTGTATCGTACAATTTGTGGCTTAAAATAATTGATAGATACATATTTCCTTTTTCAACTTAATGTTCCGTAAGCCCATTTTGCGTAAGCTAATCTAAAATAGAAAAATATTCGTGTACCGTAGCTTGATATCCTTGATGACGACAAACTCCTCATATCCTTGTCGTCATCAAGGATGTCTTCAAGGAAATTGAGTTTATGTTATGATATATATACTTCTATTAAGAAATACACTTGTATATAAGTACTATTCTAGGTTATACATATATATCAAAAAATATAATCCAGGCAGAAGATATGGCAAGTGAAATTGTGTTGGGATTTCTATTCATCATATGGGATATTCGTGGTGAATGTGCTGAGGTGTGAACTCACGAAGCAAACAAAATAAATTAATGTTCAAAGATCATAGCCACCAAGGCAAAGATTCATTTCGCGGTTCAGAGGTTTTATTTGGGTGCAAATAAATAAAAAGAAGAATCAAGGAACTTGTGGGTACCCACTTTAGTAACAAATTCAGTCTGTTTCAGTGGAATTGATAAAAGAAAATAATAAACATTATGACTCAGTTATTGATTAATAAATGAATGAATTTGTTAACACGACAGCTCGTGGAGAACTAGACCATAGTAGCTTGAAACTCTCAACTATTCCTGTGTTTTGCAGAAATGGAGGAGACCTACTAGTTTTGAAGAGTTTGTAACTTAAAAATCACACCATCCTTCCAGTCATTGAGATAGGTTTCGCTTTCTCAAGCAATTTATATCAACGGAAGTTGAATTTTAGCCGTTGTTATGGCTTTCAGGAACTCAGCTGGTATTCCATCAAGTCCAGCTGCTTTATTATTTTCGAGGAGATTTATTGAAGTTTGGATATCCGATAGTGAGGGGGTTTTGCTGTCAATACCCTATAGGACCTGCGCATCTTGTTAAATTGGGACATTTCAGCACTCTTTTCAACCGAATCCTCATTTAACAGGACACAAAAGTGATCCTTCCATTTTCGTAGCTGGTCCTCAACTGTTACCAAAAGTGTGCCATCCACATTCATTAAAGGATAGTTGGTGTTGCTTTTTTATATAAATATTAAGAGAAAAGAATTCCAATTCAAACTTTATCAATTTATTCATCACAGGCGAGACAATAGCTTTGAGTTAAACCCAATCGTGATATATTGAAAGGATAACGATACAAAAATTTATTTCCAGACAAAGTTTCAAGTACCTACCTACTTTTACAAAGAACTCTTGATTTAGTTAAATAAACTAAAAGTGTATATATTCTGAATTTTATTTCGATTAAAGGTAATTCCTTATTTTTTTTAATTACAAAAATAACGAAAGCCCATCAGAAAGATGGAAATTTTCGTATAAGGACTTTTTTTTTGTGAACATAGGTACTATTTGATCTGATATTTATTGTGTTGTAAAAATTGCTATCCTGCTGTGTTATTTCTTCAATTTATATTTTTCCTTAAATCAACTTTGTGTTCGTCTTAAGGACCTCTTGGCGAATCTTCAATAAATATAACACTGTAATTGTCAATTTCCTTTCTCAATGCACGTGCTTTCAATCAATCGTGCAGAGTCGTCAAGTCAAGGATGTTTAAAAAACTTCTAACGTTAAAGAGAGATGGGGGAGCTTTGATTTGTGAACACCACAAATCGAAGGATATACATACATTTTACCCTCCTCCCTGGAGAAGAATATTGCTTATATTGTACATTTTATATGTAAAGCACATTTACAATACTGTCGTAAGGCCCTATTGGGTAACAAAAATTTGCACGGGACCCAGAGCACAGGGATCGTGAACACATAACCATATAGTTGAACACACAAAAGCTAGCTACACAAGTCGTAGGTACATATAGTTTGTAATGCAGTTACGTGCATGCAATAAAATGATAACTGCAAGGATAACAATAGGAATCAGTATAGAAATGATTACTTTTTGTGTAGTTGTTGATGGTTTGGAGGGTCATGACTTGTGGGTGGCGCTGACGATTGTGATTGTAGGTAGGTACCATCAAGGAGTAGGAGCATGGACCTACTTCAGGATGCCAGAACATGGCATCACAGTTTTGCTATGAAGTAGAGAATTTGATGCAATAGTGTTAATGTATATCGTTTACATTATAGTTTTTTTTCTTTTTGTCTTTTTTGTCTGAAGGTATACGTTTTGGATCTCTTTTATGATTTTATCTCCGTTGTTTGAGTTTGTTTGCTGTGGTGAGTGTTCTCTATTGTTCATGTAGAGAAAACGAGTCCTGCGAGGGAAGTGTATATGTAATATAGAAAATGTAACATGCACATTGCACAGAGGACGGATTACAGTTTGGGTATTGTGTTGCGATATTGTGCGACCATAAAAGAGTAGGGAATTACAATGGATGGGAAGTTGTTTTGTTTTTGTTTCAAAAGATTTTTTTTTCTCAGTGGGAAAAGAACTTTGGAGTAGGTACCTATATCATACCAAGATAAAACAAAATATAATAGTAAACGTGAGAAATAAAATAAAAAACATTGCGAAATTTATCGCAGTAAAAGTGCTTACATGGATTTTATCAATCATAATTGCTTTTAGACTTTGCTTTACTGCTGCACTTTTCAAAGTTGGAGAATATAGTTTATATTTTGAAAGTATTATTTCCAAAATGAAGATACATATTTCTATTTTATAAATAATTTTCTTGTTAAGATTATTAAAGCTTAAATTTCGAATTCAAAAGATAAAAATATTAAAGTTTCTTTAAATATTTTAAACACATCTATTGGTGAGAACCTTGAATTTGAAAGTAAGATTCTTGGTTTACGAAATATTTTTTTATTTTTCTATTAGAATGAGATTTTGTTTAGTAAATAGAAGAATGGCAAGCTAGTCCAAAAAAATTTTTTGGCAATTATATCTCAGCAAGTTGACGTGTCTCTCAGCAGGAATCTGAAACACTTCATTCTATAAATTCCTCTTCTTATAATATTTTTTGTTTTGAAAAAGTGCTTCATAGCTTAAACGATTGGATTTGACAGGTTTAGTTCCAATTTTTTATTGATCACAGTCTTAAAGTCATAAATTGTAATGCAGTTCCTTCATAAAAAGGTAGGCAATTATCAATTAGTATTCTTTGTAAGAAAACGATACACTCGGGCGTATACGTATTTTTTTTTAAACTTTTTTTGAATTTCCTTTGTAAATAAGGGCCGATGTTAATTTCAAATAAACTAATGATTGGTTGATCGAGGTGTAAGACTTTAGAGCGGAAGCTCGATATTAAGTATATTGGGGCATGTTCATGGTAGATTAAGAGCCCAGAGCAATTTTTGCGTGTGAATTATAGCAACAAATGACTGGTATTTGAAGATGGATCTTATTTTTTTAAATCCTTTTTATATAAAAAATCAAAGTCTTACTTTTCGTGGTTGGGGCCTGTTGCATTTAAAATGCGTTTTTTTTAAAGTCCAGATAATAGACATATCAGCTAAGAAATCACATTTAATATGGGGGTCAAAGACCTCTAAGTCTTGTAAGGTAAGGTCTTATGCATGTAAGACGAGCCCAAAGAACAGTTAAAACACGATTTCTAAATAAATTATGATACTATTTAAAAATTTGTTCTCACTGATGGAAGTTTCTCGTGTGATGATGAATATGGGGGTCTAAGAGCTTTCCTTAGGGGCTGCCTGTCTCCAAGATGCACTTGAAAAATGCAAAAAACCGATTATGTGACTAATTTGTGATAGCAAAATAATTCTTGTCTTCGATGAAGGAGTAGTCAAACAATGCCAAAAATCGATATTACGAAAAATATTTGTGATAGCAATATAATTTTTGTTCCCGATGATGGAGTACAGACTCCTTATTACTAAAATGAGGGTCCAAATCCTTTCACATGGGGCCAACGCCCTGCAAGGTGCAAAATATCGATTTTACTATACTAAATGTGATAGCTAAATAATTCTTAATCCCGGTGATGTAGTAGCACCTCCTCATCCCCAAAACGTGGGTCCAAGACGATTTCCTTCTTCCTTGGGGCTGTTTTTATGCCAAGTACACTCAAAGACTGCCCAGTAAATCAAAATCAAGTGGAATTGATATTTTTCCACTTAATTGTTGCTTACTTCAAATCAATGTAACATGTGCTATTTTGTATTAAAATCTCAATCCTTTCACCATGATTATAAAATATATAGGACAGAGCATTAAGGCCTGGGAGACCGGTGATATATTTTTGTTGGTAATTTAACAGAAGTCTAAACAAGCTAAAAAAGTTATTTCAATAAATAGGGAGGTTGAGCAAAATTTTTTTTCAGAATTAAAATTTTGAAAAAAAAAATATTGAGTTTAAAACAAATTTTTGCCAAAATTGTTCTTCAAAAAAATCAATTTGAAAAAAAAAACATAAGAATGGACTTTTGGCTTTTTAATGTAAGTGAAAGTATATTGCCGTTGTTTTTTAATTATTTTTTTCTGTTTTATGTAATTTTTTATAAAATTGCCCCTCATGTCCAAGTGGAGGGAAACATAAGCCCCTTCCCTTTCAAATTACATACTCTGAAGCTTTTGGCAGAACTTACACAAATCACTTTTTATGCAAAATAGGGAATTTAATTAACCCCTACAGCCAGCGACGATAAGGGATGAAAATAAAAATCTGAAACAATTAGGGATTTTTTTTTTTCATTTAGAGCCGATTTAGGCTCATCCAAGATCACTTTGTTTTTAGCGACCAACCTAATGAATATGCCTCATTCCATAGAATATTGGTCGTTCAAAATAATAAAAGAAAAATCTAGTTGACCTTTATATTCAGTGGCCTTTTGGAAATTTCACAAATAAGGTGCCAAAATCGCTATGACCTTTTAAAATTTTTAAAAAAACCTCAAATAAAATCTAGCTCTGAACAATTACTGCAAAGACCACTGATTCAGTGGACCTTAAAAATCTTTAACCATTGATTAATAATTTTCTCTGGCTGATAAACTTCCATAAGTATCTAGTTAACTTTTTTTTTAACCAATTACTGATCAATCAATTGGCATACTATTTCTTTTTTAATATCCCACACATGGGTGAGATATAAAATCTCGCAAATTAAAATCTTGAATTTGAAATGTCGCATTATGAAATCTCGCATTACTAAATCTCGCATTCCAAAAATCCATATTCGGAAAATCTCGCAATTAAAAATTCCCGTTCTTAATAATCCCAGGTTTTCAAAATCTCGCAAACTTAACTTAAAATCTCACAAAATGTAATTGCTTTGCAAAAAATACATTTTCTTTAACAAAGTCTCTTCCAAATTCTGCTTCCAAGACTCTGGTTTCAAAATTCTGCTTTCAATACTCTGCTTCCAAAATTAAGCTTTTGAAAATTCGTATTTTTAAAAATTCTTTTTTACAGAATTCTGTCAATAATAAAAAGAAGGTTTGGAAAATGTTAAAAAGCGTCCACTTTTAAACATTTCCCAAACCTTCTTTTTTTATTGGCTGAATGTTTTAAAGCAATTTTCTCATACTTGTCTCATCATAAAATAGGGAAAATTTCTTTCATTTGGTTTAAAGACTGCTCTTTTGTCTGACAATAGTTGCAACTTAAAGTATACTTTATAGTTTCAAGCATAGTTTACAGTTCCGATGCGAAAAAAAAATCAAAATTTCCAAAACGATTTTCCACCTATTCTGCGCACCAAGTTGAATAATATTCAAGGCGAAAAACGTTTGCTTTGGTGTAAGCCACCCATTGAGTCATTAATTTACCCTTAATTGACAAACTGTAGGCCTAAAAATGGAAAATAATTATTTTTGGATGCGAAAACCATTTACATGCTAATAATGCCTTGAGGTGGATATATTTTTTTTTTTTTTGAAGTAACTATAAACCGACCATCAAAAAAAAAAAAATATTTTATTCACCACACTTTTTTTCGCATGCAAATCAATTGTTGGTCCATTGTTTTGCATGACATTCCATGATAGCATAGTTTTTTTTTGCTTGAAACTGTAAACCAATCATGCAAAAAATTAATTTTACATTTCACCTCAATTATTTTTGACATGCGAGAATATTTGCATAGATTTTTTTTGCGCACGGGAACTGTAAACTAGGCTTCATGCGCAAAAAAAAACAAAAACTTTCTTAACAATTTTTCACCTATTTTGTGCATAATTTTGTATAATATTATAGACGAAAAATGTTTGCCTTGGACTAAGCGACCCATTGAGTCAATAACTTACCCTCAATTAATAAACTAAAGGTGTTCAAACTGAAAACAATTAGAAAGCAAAAAAAATTAGCATGCAAAAAACGCTATGAGGTAAATATTTTTTTTTTTGAGTGTAAGCCAACCATACACAAAATATTATTATTCACCACACTATTTCTCGCACGCAAAACTGTAAACCAACAACCATTCACCTCAATTAAACTATAAACTACACACAGAAAAAAAACGAGGTAAAATCAACAAAAACAATAATGATTCAATATGTTTTGCCAATGATTTTGCTTCATCGAGCATTCGTTTTATTTTAACATGATTTCTGTATAAGGGAAATCAATATTATATCATGTTTAAATGACATTGTCTTTATAGTTGAATCAATTTGTTTTCATTTTGAAATAATATGAAAAACCTGCAAATAAAAATGGAATCCATAGCAAATGAATGCTGAATCAATACGATTTCATGTTGAAGTACCGCGATCATCATGTTGAATCGCTATGACCAGCATATATGTATATATATCTTTACTACCATCATGTTTAATCATTATTACCATCATATTAAGCCATTACTATTATCATGTTGAATCACCATGGTCTGAAAGTATAGGAATTCATTATATATTTATTTTATTTTAAAAATACTTTGTGATCTTACTGAGTTTTGAACTGGGAACCTTCCGCACCCGGAGATAGCACTCATCCACTGGGCCAATTCGGTACGCAAAAAACTAGTGCCAAACGTCAACTTGAGGTACTTTTAACTTGGAATTAATATGTGAATCATTTTATTTTAATTCTATTTCAATGTTAAAATGAGTTCAATCATGTTATTTCAACAGGGTCTCACACATGAATTAATTTGTAAATGAAACCTTAATGATTTAATAATATCTCCCTTAGAATACAAAACATGTTGAATTAAAATAAAAACGTTGTTTAAGTGTATGCCTGGTTATTTTTACATGAAAACGCTTTTTTTTGACATGAATTTCTTTTAACATGGAATTTATATACGAATCATTTTATTTTAACACAACTTCAAAGTTGAAACAAAGCGAAAACTGTATAATTTAAAATGAAATTCCTATTTTCTTGTTTTTCAATCAAAATTAACAGGACTAAGTCATAAATTAATGTTTTGAAATGTTAAAATAAAATGAAAACGTATTAAATCGAAATGAAATCCAATGATTGAAAAATTCATCTTTTTTATCAAAATCAATAATTCGTCATGTTGATTTTACATTGCATTTTTTTTCTGTGTGTAGGTTTAACACAACTTTTGCAGTTACAGTTACAGCTTAATTAGCTCGTTAAAGTATAAAATAAAGGAAAATAAAAGTTGTGCGTGGAAAGTTCGTTGTAAAGAAACATGGGCAGCAATCAAAGACATAGATAAATGACTACGACGACTCAAATCTTTTTGACTTATTAAATGTTCACCTTGTTGCGATTCAATGCTACATTTTCAAAACAATTTTCTAAAATCTGAGGAAAAAAACAAATTATTCCATTTTTCATACTTCATCCTGTACTGCTTACTTATAATCAATTTTTCTCAAAAAATTCAAACTTTTTCGACTCAAATCTTTTCGATTAGTTAAATAATTGCCTATTTTGATGTATTTTTAGACTTTTTATTAGATACTGATACATGTTTGACAAGCTTTCCTTATCACATCACATTGTACGGTAAATCAAAGTAGATTTGTTAATTCTAGCATCTTGTTTTATACCTAATTCTATTTATTCAAAAATCTATCAAAGATTTAATTTCGCAACAAAATAAATACATTTGATTGAAGATTACATGAACCCTTGTCAAAAACAAAGAATTCAATACAAAAATGTTATGTTCTCTTGAACTGTCCCCAATGAAATGAAATTGGAATCCTTTTCATATTCATTCAATACTTACATGTACATACATATCTACTTACATTGAAAACAAAGATATTTTCAAAAGATTGAATGCTAAAACTCAAAAGGATATTTTTACAGCAACAAATAATAAAGAAAGCTCAAAATCTTCAGTCATTCGAACAAAATTCTGGTTTATTTGAATATTATTTCCTTTCAATTTAGCTATACATATATCCTTTTTTCGCTCAACTGGACGTTTGCTTACAAATCATATAACTATGCTCTGCATTATTATAACACTTTTCTTTTCTTTCATGCTCTGTAAAATTAATAGGGAACAATATATACATAAAAGTTTTATTAGAGTGAACTGCTGATGCTGAAGGATTAACAATATTATATACCAACCTTCTATATACAAAGTAATAAATCACCATTTATACCACCTTTAAACTTAAATTCTAGATGTTTTGCTCGAGGTCCGAATAACCAAAGGCAAATGGCATTCAATTTATTGGCTACCCATTGTAGTTGGTATTATGGAACAGTAAGTATGTAGGTGTAGTTGTCGTATTTGAACAAAAGTACTTTCTTTTGAATTCACGTCCTTTGACGTGCTTCATAAATTCATTTGAATCGATTGCTTATGGTGGAGTGGGAGTACGTATAGGGCAAAATACCATCTCGAGAATAATTTATAGTAAAAGTTGTAGGTACTATAAAATGAATTATTTGCATACTTTATTCGAATGAACTCTTTGCCAATATCTTTTTCGGCTAGGAAAGGACAAGAAGATAAATAAAAGTCTGTTAAAAAATGGTATTTCTCTTAAAACAAGTTTATAGCTATGTACGATTCTTAAACCTATGTCTGTTTTTTTTTTTATATTGAAATTGTTTTTTTAAGAGAATAATTGTTTTAGATGTTCATCAATAAAACTTATGAAATCATTATGCTGAAGGAAGATGTAATTCCGACAAAACAACATATATAGGAACATAAGGAAACCACATAAGTGTTCATTCAAAACCTTTTTAGATTAGTTTTCGAGATTTTTGGAGCTTCAAAAATTAAATAAATATGGTAGTTTTAGGTGATACAAATATATAAATATATTGTGTGAGTGACTGATGGTTGCTAATGTCTTCATTGTAGGTTTTGTATCTCTACTCAATTAGCCCACTCGTTTAAATTCTTGCTTGGACCATGTTTTTGTCACGTTGAACAGAAATAATGGGTGATAATATAAATCATGGGTTAAGATTTGTATTATAAATAATCATAGATTGATTGGAATTCAACTGAAAAGTAAGATGTCAAGTAATAAGCAATGCGAAAATAGAGAGCTTAGATCACAAGTTGTGGGATGATGAATATAGTGCAGATGATCTATCCGTTGATTGATTTTTAAATAAATTGCAAAAATTATAAAATGTAGTCTTAAAAAGTATAGAAAACATAAAAAATTAAATTTCTCAAACAGTGGATATCAATTCAGTTACTAAAATGAAACATAAAGAAGAGGTAACTCTGTTAACTTCTTGAAAAACATCCTAGCTTTTACGAAATAAAAAATGCTATTATGTTCAAGACGCTGAGGGTTTATGAAAATTGTGTATAAAAACATGTAAACTATGAGAGAAAAATGTTTAAAAGTAAAAAATAAAAAAAATTTAATTGTCGGAGTGTTTTTAAAACAAAAATTGTCAACTGTTGTTTGCGATATCGAATATTGAACGTAAAAATTTGAAACTTTTATAAAACTTCAAAAACTTTTTTCTTAAAATATTGATATCTAATATAATAATATTTAATCTTATTTAAAATTTTTACATAAAGAATCTATATGGGTGATTCCATAGAAAACGACCCTTTACGAAAAATCACAAAATATGACTTAAAATGGAAAAAATTACCGTTAGACGGTTTTAAAAGATTGCATGTTTCATTTTAGAAGTGAAATTATCAATAATTTTTTTTATCGCCGCATATTTCGCAGCTCGAACTACTTTGCAGAATAGGTCTCCAAAAGTCACTTTTTGTTATCAGAAGCTCAAAACCCTATTTTCAATAACAATTTTTTTCACAATTTGAGAACTGGTGGTTGTTAACCCTAATCAGAACTCTAAGCACGTTTTCGTGTCATTTAATTATTCAATAGTAAATATACAATTTTAGTTTTTAGGCAGTTGATTCATAAAGTGGTTAGTGTCACGCCCGTAACAAAAAAAATTAAGTTTCATTACTAGAAGAAAAAAGTTTGTATCAATGTGATAATTTGGGGAAAAAAGGAGAGTACTATGATCTACTGTCAGACAAAATTTCAAGACTTTGAAATTAATACTGACCCCGTATTTACAATTTTAAGTCTATGTCACACCCGTAACAGGTTGGCATTTCAAATCATAATCTTTCTGTTTTTCAACTCAATTTTAGTTTTGTTGCTTTTAGATATGAAATTCATGACGTAGGGATAATATGATTCTAAGAAAATGTACTTTAAATATAATTTTAATAGGCCTTAAATGAAAGTTTCCCCTATTTTAAAAGAAAATGGAAAAAATCTCATTGAAGTCAGAAATCTATTCACTTTTCAGTGAGAAAAGCTTCATTTTTCTAGAAAAGGTGTTTCTGACATCATGTGAGAAATGATTATACATCGATGACTACAATTTCCCGTCAAAATATAGTATATTACATTGTTTTTAAGCCTAAAAATCATACTCGGTCACACCCGTAACGATGACATGTCACACCCGTAACGTTTTCAAATAAAATTTTTTAATAGTTTTTCGTAGTTTTGGTTCTCATTTCTTAACTGAAAGATCACCTATCTAGGTTAATATTTGCAAAAGAATGATACATACTTTTCATGCAATATTTTACACCACATGAAAATTAGATATCTTAATCGCAAATCACCAGTTTTCTAGGGTCACACCCGTAACGCAACCAAATTGCATCCTATATCTGAACCACTATTTTGTCATACTTTAATATGCAAATTTTTTAAAAGGGGTTCAGGTGTCCTATAGAATAGTAAAGTTGTTATTTATAAATGGGGAATAGTATGTGAATAATTAATAAAATATGGAGTCTCACTGTCACACCCGTAACGATGGAAACACCCATATATAAAAAGCCTTCACTACATGTTGTGGTATCATTTTTTCAAAAAGTATTTGATCGATTTGCATAAATTTTATGTGGTTAGAAAGCCATAGTTGCAGGAGGTTTGTGAATCACAAAATTAAACAATGTGGGTTTATTTTAGTTAAAAACTATTTTATACTGCCGCGATCACTGTGGACATTCAAACAAATTAAATTTAAAAATAAAAAATATTTTTTGCTTTAATTTTCAAATATGTATTTTATTATAGCCAGCTTTCATTTTCTAATATACATACATATGTGTCGAATTTCAACAGAGGGTGGGGACGAGACTAGTTATTCTAAGTCCGTTTAGCTAACAGTAAGAAAATTCAAAATAAAAAAGACTCCTGACAGGTACCTACTATTGATAGTTGCTAAAAGTGAAATTTCTTCTTAAAATAATTTAGAAACTATTAAAAAACCCCTAAATACCGAGTTTCATAAAAATCGACCATGTAGCTTTTAAATTATTTCATTTAAGAAAAAGATAATTTTAGAACGTTTTTTAAAAATCCAAAAATTAAATGTCTAAAATTATTATATTCATATGTATTTTTTATAAGTTTCTGTATAAAACAAATATTGAAATCAGAAATACCATTTGGAATAAAATCGAAAATTATAAAAATGGTTCTTTAAGAGGTACCATTACCAACCATTTTTTGAAAAATGGTTTCCTATCTAAAAGCAGCTTTTTATTAAAAGAAATTTAATTAATTTTTTTTAAAGTTGTGGAGCCGTTTTTGAGAAAAATAAGAATTTGAAAAATTGCTAAGAAAGATTGTACCTAAGGTACCGTTATTTTTAGTTCTTAAAAAAAGTGAAAAAATGTGGGGAGAATAACCAAAAACCATTATGTTAAAAAAAATAAATGGCGCAACAGCTCGTGGAGAACCAGGGCCTAGTGAGTTACAACTCTCAACCATTATGCGTTGTTGGCAGGAATGGAGGGGACCTACAGTTTTTGGCCGAGTCCGAACGGCTAAATGAGCAGCACTTATTCATGACAAGTATACTCTTGGAGGATTTGTCAGTTCCTCGCAAGAGGCAGTACCTCGGATAAAATATTTCTGTTTTAAGGTGGCACGGCACACCTTCGGCATCACAGTCCTACGCACTAACCATCATGAGGAAGAGAGTCGGAGACAAAACAAAGCCCTGATGCACACCAGAATTTATTTTATGAATATCAGACTTGAAACTGTCCAACACATAACACAACTTGTATTGAACAGTCCGAAAGGTTATTTCTAATCAAACGAAGAAGAGATTCATCGATACCAAATACGTTGTTTTGATAAGAGAGCTTGATGTCAAGCTCTATCAAATGCTTTTGAAATATCAAGTGCAACAATCTTACTTTCTCCAAAAAGATGTAAAGATTTGTTCCACTGCTCGGTGAGATATATCATCAGATCATCAGTGGACCTATTGCTACGAAAGCCGTCCTGCCGGTCATTGAGAAGATATTTCTTAAGCTGATAATTTATGAGCGCTTCCATGATCTTGTAAAGAAGGGACGTAGGTGCAATTGGACGAGGGAGAAGAAGATTCGCCTTTTTAATAAGGGACAGGCTGGACAAATGCTGTTTTCCATCCACTCGGAAAGAGGCCAGTAGAGTAGGACAAATGGAAAAGCTTACGCAGTGGCTTTGTCAGCGTTGAAGAATACCTCTTCAGAACAATGGGAGGGATACCATGCGGATCAGCGGATTTGTGTATATCAAGACCTTTTAGAACTCTTGCCACTGCACGAGTGCATAATAAGATTCGTCCCATGAAATCATTAGCGCTCTCAAGTACAGAAGGAGTTGGGACACTCTCTGGCAGCGTCGAATTAATAGCTAACTGTGCTGCAAGCAAATTGGCTTTATCAATTGAGCTAACATAGGGGGTGTTATTGAAGACGAGTATTTGAACCGAAGACGAGGTGGTATTTCTAATGTTTTTTTTGAAAATTATCAAACATTTTTACTACCTTTGGGACACTGTAGTATTTGTTGCCTTAATTTCTGGTCATGCAAAAATTTGGCCGTTACAGGTCTTTCTAGCTTGCTTGAACTTTTTCCTGTTTTCCTCAGTAGGGTTGGCTTTATAACAACGGAAGCTTATTTCTCTTTCGCTGATAACTTCTTTGCAGCTCAAATCAAACCATGAATTCTCTTTTGGCTTGATAGATTTTTTCCTATGCGGGATGAAATTTTTCATTCCGTAAGTAATCAAGATTGTTGCCATATCTGCACTGGAGTCTACGTCACTTTCGAGGAAGCATAGTCCCTGAAGAAACTATTTAGACCATACGAAATTTTACCAAAAGCTGTTACTTTTTTTTTATTTTCTCAAAACGCTTGGCATGTAATGATCAAATTTGTATGCAAAAGCTCTTTACTGCTTACCAAAACTTTGGTTTAAAAAACATAATTTTTTTTTTTTTTGAAAATTCAATATTTCAAAAATGGGAAATGAGTTTTTTGAAATTAGTCTTTTAAATGTATATTGGTACCTACTCAACATTAGCATGTCAAAACTAAAAATGAAACAAAATTGTAGATATGTAATATTATATAAAAAAATTACTTTTTTTAAGCAAAATACTCTATTTTTAAAATATTTCTATTTTTTTCCTGAATTTTTGTTATAATGTAAGTAATCAGTGACATTTTATAAGAAAATCGTTGAAAAAATTATGAAAATCCATACATTACTTCAAAAGTTATTTGACGATGTCCACTTTTTCAGTTTTTCGTTCCACTGTGTGTCCCCTGAATGTAAAATTGCAGATTTTCGTTTTTTTTTCTTTTGAAAGTACCACATGGTCTATCGTTGTGCAAAATTGTAAGATTCTGCACAGTGTGCCATTTTGCCAATTTAGGTGGGCAAAATTCAATTTTCAAAATGTTTTCTATGTTTAAAATTAGTTGATATTCTATGACACACATACTCTACCTTTAATACCCCAACACATAAAGCAAAAACTATCATGCGTAAGTTATAGGAATGTGATTTCAAAGTTTCCGTTAATATCTTTGGAGAAATACACGTGAAAAATGCAAATCAGTTGTTTTTTTTCTCGGGACAAGTGCCATAAATCCGTGGTTCGTAGATCATTAAAATTTTTTTCATTGTTCAATTACTTAAAGAACTTTGTGTTATGAATTTCCTTAAAAATAAAAGTTTGTGAATCTTCACTATCTTGTTAAATCGATGAGTTATTTTTACAAAAAAAATCGAAGTTAGAAAAAATATAGTTTATTTGGTTATATCGCAGAATATCGTTGTCAGCTTATCATCATTGTGTAGGAAAACATTCAAATTACAATTAAGGAAAAAAAATATTCTGTGAACGTTTGCGAAACACCAAGTTCTGTAGTGATATTGAATGGACCTTGAAATTTTGTTTGATCCATTTTTGATGTTTGCAGCATGACCTCAGGCTCCAACAAATTTGGTGGCATCTTTGGTCATATTCTAATTCTGTTTAATAATGCAACTCTACCCGATACAGCATTGCAAGAGGTACAAAAGTAAAAATAAGAAGGTTATAACCATGACCAAGGCAAATTTTGTCATTTTGCAGGTGCATTAATTTTACCCACCTAGAATGCTTAAATTGCACACTGTACGGTGGTGGGAAGTGCTGCATAATTTTGATGATCTGTCTGTTAGTCAGTCAGTCTCATAACTGGCAATTTTTGAAGTCATATGTATATCTTAGGAATTACTTTTTCTAAAGAGATGAGATGATTTAGTAAGGTGACTGTGTTTGATTAGCTCAGCAAATACTATTTGAAGTTTCTAAATTTATTGATAGGCTGAAATTAGAAAGGGATCAAAAATCGCCTGAGTTTGTTCCTGTAAACAGGGTGTACTTAATGCCGGGAACTTGGGTGGGCACTACCGGCCTTGCCCTTTGATCTTTTTCATCGAAATATAAGTCCAATTAAAAAGGTGATGACAATTTGTGATAACTTAAAAGAAAATCTTTCATTATGCTGGAATTTCTTAGCAACCATATCAAAAAATTGTAATTATTCCTTAATTTTCAATACAACACAAATATTGTACACAAATATTTCCTTCAAAGTCTTAAGCTCCACCGAGTGACGACCTTTGCACTACGGATCAGAAAGCTACCATCATGTTCATTAAGTATTCAAATATTTTGGTGTCAGTAAATCATTTCAGTAATTTCTTCTTCTTCTTCAAAAAAAAAAAAAAAAAATATTCAAAGCACCAATTAATTAAGCTACCCTAAAATATTTACTTTCTGAGACAATTCAATTAAAATAATAATTTTTCAACAAACCCCAAAAATTCCTTCAAAAATTTACTTTATTTACGACTTCTTAAGTAGAATTCTCTTTCATTTATATTAATAAAAAAAAAAGAGAAAAAATAATGAAATGTAAATATTTTTCCTTAAGGATATCAACAACAACATATCTACAAAAAAAATCCCGTCATTATGTAAATTTGATTGTGTGTAGGGAAAATCAAGTGATGTATAAATTAAATAATAAGCAATAATAGTAGTGCTTTTGTCTAGTTTACTTGCACTGAATAAATTATTTGAATCGTTTATTTTTGCTTGGATTCAAATTTTATAAATAAGTAGAATAAAAGTTTCATGGTTTGATTTGAAGGATTTGATATATGTATTCAAAGTAGGTCATTAAATGAATCAAGTAGCTGCGAGTAGGTATAGATTTCTTCAAGTAAAATTGTATTTTGAACCAGCCTTTAAGTGGAGTGGAGAATTTGGAGTCGTTTTTATTTAAGAAATTTCCTTTTTTGTGTTTCTTTCAATTGCTTTTTTGTGCATTTTGTTTTTAAATAAATGCATAATTTAGTTTTAGTTTAATTGAAAATTATGTTCTACAACTTCCATAATATTTATTTTTAGTCCTTATTAAAAAATGGGCGATTTATTTTATCAGAACTAGTTCGATTAAAATGGCGCCCAACAAAAATGGGCTAGTAATTCAAAAATGAGTTATCGAAACCCTAATGATTGGTTAAACTAAAAACCTTATACCTACTTAATTTGATTTATTCCAGTCCTTGGTGTAAATATTAACTGGAATTTTAATTCAATTTCAGCTCATTAATTTTGATATTTTCATTTATTAAATAAAACAATTTGAATTATTTCAAAGCCACTGGAATAATTGCCCAGAAAGTCAACTTTCATTATTTTTTTTATTTTATTAGAAAAGTACAAAAAATATTCTTAAGTTCTACACGTATGTAAGTAATTTTCTCACACCCAACAAATTCCCCCCAACCCCTTTCCAATGATTAACACAGCTTGATGGTTTGGTAAATTAAGTAAATAGCCTTTAGGCCACCCCGCTTCGGTTAACAAATTATATCACGCACTCAATTACACTTGACTTCCAGGCGATAGCAATTACTGGAATCAGTTTGATTCCACTTGACCAGCTGGGCAATTGGACGACTTGGTTTCATTATTAGGGTTAAGTCTTCGTTAAGATGGAGCGGGGAGAATTTATTAATTACCACCGCTTTGGTTGCGTCTCGATACTTTCCAGGTGATTTCGTTATTCCACCATTTTTGACATTGGTCGCTGCTACAATATCGGCATTGTCATCGATAAGTCGATAACTGGGTGGCCACCTGCTATGGTAGCCGAGTTTTCGGCATATTTGAGCAACTTCATTACTATCCGGGGGTTGATGACGTGGAAAACATTTTGTGTGCCAAATGCCATATGATTGTTCAGTCACCTGTCCATAGCCTGATGTATATGCTGGTTGAGCCTTAGAGCTTAAAAATATAAGAGAACAAAATTATAGGGTAGCATCCGCAGGATCCCAATTTAATTATGTATTTAGGTTTCCTTTTATACACGAGTATATTCGAGTACAACATACCTGTAGGACTTAATTGGCTGGTCTATACCATAGCAGTATCGCTCGTCCTCACCATTTGGACAATCGGGTTCTTTGTCACATACAAAATCCCTGGGGATGCATTCACTATGGGAACTGTTAAGGATGAAGAACATCACACAACCCACCCACCCGAGGGATTAATAAATCGATAAATGGAGAGTGTGTCACTTTTGAAATTACCTTCCGCATGGGAATCGATCTGATGTACAATTGCATAGCACAGAGCTCTCGTCGCTTTTGTCCCAGCAGTTTCGTATGCCATCGCATATCTTACTTGGATCTGTAGCCCTATACAAATATACACACACACACAAAGGGGATGAGTTTTTAAGAGCAGGAAGAGGTAGGTGGTGGTTAGGGGGGGGGGGGGGTATAGTAAGAGTAGTGATAGTAAAAAATGTTACTTTGTGAAAATTATAGGTAGATACGTGAGACTTACTGTAAATACGTGAAGCAGGAACAAATACTTGGTTCATCGGTCAAGTCTTCACAATCCGATATGTTGTCACAGAACTTCGTCTTAGGAATACATTTACCATTCGAACGACATTTCAGCTCTGATGCTTTACATTCTGTGAAAAGATGGAAATGTTTTTTTTTTAAGCAGGCATAACGGAATAAGTTAAAGGATTTTATCCAACAAAAGGTAGCTCTGTGAACCCATTTAGGTTGTATAAAATGCTTCGTTATTTTTGTATTCAAAAGTATTCAGTTACCACCTCCACAGCCAAAAAATGGATTGGCTTTAGATGTACTCGGATCCGGGTTGGGTAAAAAGTCTTGTCAACTAAAATCTCGCATCCTGCATACTAAGAACTCGAAAATTAAGATCTTGCGAAAATTTAAGCAAACAAAATCTCGCATAAGGAAATATATCTTTCATAATCTCGCAATCTAAAAATACCATAAAACTACAAACTCGCAAATTCCCACAAGTTCAAAACTCGCAATTTTTTGTAAATCAAAATCGAACTGAGATATGTTTACTGTGATATTTGAATTTGCGAAATAATTGTTAATTGCGAGATTTTGAAATGCGAGATTTTAGATTGCGAGATTTCTGTCGATATTTGCGAAAGTTTTTAAGTGCGAGGCATAATTTGAATTTGCGAAATCTTGATTAGCAAGATTTCTGTTGATATTTGCGAAATTCTTAAAAGCAAGATTTGTTATTGCAAGATTATGAAAAGCAAAATTTTTAATTTGCAAGATTTAAGAAAGAGGTGACATCAAGTTATTCGAGATTTTGGTTTGCGTAATTTTGTACCGATCTTCCGGAATCTTGCTTAAAAATATTAGTTTCACTCAAAAATGACAAAACAAATCAAACATATTTATTTGGGTGAGTTAAATGCAAGATTCTTTAAAGCGAGTTGTTGCAAGATTTGAAAAGCAGGAATATGGATTTGCGATATTGCGTTCCTCGTGATTTCTTAAAAATGAAAGATTCAGCCATTTTGGTTACTGGGCATTTGATTTGCGAGATTTTGATATGCAAGATTTAAAATTGCGATGTTTCTGTTGTTTCTTACGAAATATAATTTGAACTTGCGAAAATTTGATCTGTGGGATTTTGATTTGCAAGATTTTGATATGCGAGATTTGTGTTTAAATTTGCGAGATATAATTTGAATTTGCGAAGTTTTGATTTTCGAGATTTCTGTTGATATTTGCGAAATTGTTAAAAGCGAAATTCTACTATTGCAAGATTATGAAAAGCAAGATTTTTAGTTTGCGAGATTTAAAAAAAGGCTAGATTTCGTTATTCGAGATTTTGGTTTGCGGGATTTTGTACTGATCTTCTGGAAGTTTGCTCTGAATATTTGTTTCACTCAAAAATTACATAAATAAATCAGAAATTTTTTTGTGGGACAAGATTTTGTTTTTGCAAGATTATGAAAAGCAAGATTATTTATTTGCAAGATTGCGTTCTTCCAGATTTTTAAAAATTAATGATTTATTTATTCGATATTTTCAATTGCAAGATTTCTGTCGACTTTGCGAAGGTTTCTTGGTGTTTGAGTTTGCGAAACTTTGATTTGCGAGATTTTGATATGCGAGATTTTTCTTGATATTTGCGAGATATAATTTGAACTTGCAAAGTTTTGATTTGCGAGATATTGATATGCGAGATTTCTGTTGATATTTGTGAAATTGTTAAAAAAAAGATTTTGTTATTGCAGTGAGGTTAGGAACAAAACATCTTTAATTTGCGAGATTTTAAAAAAGGCAGAATTTCGTTATTCAAGATTTTGGTTTGCAGATTTTGCACCGATCTTCTGGAATCTTGCTTAGAAATATTTGTTTCACTCAAAAGCGAGAAAAATAAGTCAAAAATTGTTTGTTTTGGGGCGAGATAAATGCAAGATTTTCTTATTGCAAGTTTTATAAAAGAAAGATTATTTATTTGCGAGTGTTTAAAAAAAATCAAAGATTCAGTTTTTCGAGATTTTGGTTTGTGAGTTTTTGATAAACGAGATTTTGATATGTGAGATTTTATATTGCAAGATTTCTCTCGATATTTGCGAAAGTTCTTTGTTGCGAGACACAATATGAATTTGCGAAGTTTTGATTTGCGAGATTTTGATATGCGAGATTTCTGTTGATGTTTGCGAAATTGTTAAAAGCGAGATTTTGATATTGCAAGATTATGAAAAATAAGATTTTTGGTATGCTAGATTTAAAAAATGGCTAGATTTCGTTATTAGAGATTTTGGTTTGCAGGATTTCTTACCGATCTTCTGGAATCATTCTTAGAAATATTTATTTATTTCACTCAAAAACGACAAAATTTGTTTTTTTGGGTGCGAGTTTTTTGAAGACGTGATTTTCTTATTGCAAGATTATGAAGAGCGGGATAATTAATTTGCGAGATTGCGTTCCTGAGACTCTAAAACTTAAAGATTAAATTATTCGAGATTTTGGTTTATGGGTTTTAATACATGAGATTTTAAATTGCGAGCTTCCTGTTCATACTTGCGAGATTTTGGTAGCGAAATTCTTGATAACCACAAGCCAAAATCTCGAGTAATGAAATTTTGCATTTAAAAAAAAATCTCGAAACGAAATCTCGAAAATTAAAAATCATGTTTTCATGTATATCTCTCAATAACAAAATCTCGCTTTTAACAGTCTCGCATCTACATTTTGCACCGAAAAATCTAGTGAATTTTAAACAAAATTTTGCAAACTAGAATTTCGCAATTTAAAATCTCGCAGATCAAACTCTCGCAAATTAAAATCTCACATCAACGTTTCGCTCTGGATTTCACACTGAAAAATAAGAAACCTGCCAATGGAAGAAAAAACCCGAAAACCAAAACTTTTTGGCAACTTTTATTGCTATCAATTTTTCCATTGAAAAAAAAAAAACAAATATTGATATCTCGTGCGAGATTTGAATAAAAAAATGTAGGTATTTATTGCAACGCAATAAAATTTTGCGAGATTTTGATTTGCGAGATTTTAGTTTGCGGGATTTCGTTAGAGAGAGATTTTGAAAATCGGCATTTTACTATTCCGGGGTAATGAAAAGCGGGATATTTTGATTGCGAGGTTTCGTTATGCGAGACCTCAAAAGCGAGGTTTTAGTTTGCGAGATTTCGTACCCAGTGCGATATTTTTTGGTGCAAAATATGTATGAAGCAAGATTGTTAAAAACGAGATTTTGCTATTGCAAGATTATGAAAAGCGGGACTTATATGCGAAGTTAAGTTTTCCGAGACAAAAAAAAGGCCAGATTTTGGTTCGCGGCGTTTTGTACCGCTTCCGTTTGGAATCTTGCCTTGAAATATTTTTGTTTTGCTCAAAAATGACAAAAATAATCAAAAATTTACTAAAACATGTGAAAATGGACTACCTGTGCCAACCACAGTTACACATTGAATAGTTGAACCATAATCGCATCCAAAAACAAAAATGCTTAAACTAGGAAGTTTTGTTTTGACAGAAAAATATGAACTTTTTTGGATTTAAGTTTCATTCAGATTCACCTTCAGGTAGATATACTGATTAGGTAACCAAACAAAAATAATCAAGACAAAGAAATCTAGAGACTGTGTCACATCTTTGCATTATTTCCCATGGCAGTTATCCTAGGGTTGATGTTCAACCCTTCTATAGCTACCTATCTATATTCCTACACCTACCTTTACCTTTCCATTTTTTATCCAAAGCCTTTTATACTTACCATTCCTATAGAGTCGACAGTATTCTTTTTCCTCATCGCTTCCGTCATGACAGTCGACCTTACCATTGCAAATCTGGTCGGGTAGCAGGCAATTGCCCAGAGGACATCGCAACCCTGGACATTGTGGACGGGGTTTGGGATCACTGTTTTTACATTTTGGCTGATCTGAAAACAAAAGCAAAAAAATAAGAAGATGAAGCAAGAATTTATAAGTTCATTCCGCAAACTGGATGAGAATTTGTGTGCAAATGAAAATTGACATCAACTGAAGAATATGGTTGGAATGACATTTGAAAACAAAAAAATAGGAAATAGAACTTAGAGCAGGAAGCCTTTCGACCAAAATGAGAGGATAGAGAGGACGCTACAGGAAGAATAAGAAAATATGACTTGGACACTTCTGTTGCACATGAATGATTGATTAATATCATTACTTAGAAGACCAACAAAGAGCTTTAGTTCATTGACGACGATAGATAGGAAGAACTTACCAATGATTTTCTGTATGAAGCTATAGACTTTGTCCAATGTCCTTACAGCAAATGGTTGTTTCGAATTATTGCAATCGGTAGCGTTAAATGTATAATATGCCATAGGATACCAGCCAGTACTTTCCTCCCGACAAACTATAACTCCTTGATTATAAGAATCTATATAAAACGACAAGAAGTTATTGAAGTGCTATAAAATGGATATAAATAAAATTATAAAAATCCTCAACTTGTATTTTCCTCGATGTCCTTGCAGAAGTCTAATAAACTTTTAACTTCTTCATTCTGATCTGTTTGCGACAACGGCGATAATGATACTTTTTCCTCATCTATATCGTCCTTTCCAAAGTGCTTCAATTTAAAGTCCAAAATAGCTTTTGGATCCCACTGATAGCACAATAGTTCATTATTTTTGCTACACATTGTCGCCTCTAGTTGCTCCATTGTTGGTGTTACCTTAATCCCACCAAATTTATCATGCACCACTGACATACACTTGTTCGAAGTTTTAACTTTATCCTTTTCTGTCAATATCCTGATGGTCAGCCAGAAAATCAGCAACAAAAAAAAAGAAAAAGTTGAGATAAAGGACATTTTAAACACAAACTGCTGATGATTGTAATTCGTTTGCTTCATTCAATTACAATCACATTATTATCGCACATCTCTTCCCTGTCCGATGCTTCAGTTGGTAGCAAAGAAGGGTGAAAAAGGACAAAAACAAAGATAGATACTTACATATCCGGCAGGAAAGTCGGCAGCACATGGCGGGTAAAATGAGCTGCATTATCCAAGTGCAATAGCATTACGTCGCTGTTGTCCACAATATCGAAGCAGTCGACACGTTTAATCTGTTCGTGGGGGCTTTTGTGGAGGGTTTGTTTACTTTTTCCACCACCAAGTAGAACAGTCACGACTTCCGTATCAAGGCTGATGGTGGGTGAAAAAGATGTTTTAATTTAATACCCGATTACTCTTAATGTTTTGGTTGAGGTAGTTTTTCAGTTCGAGAAGGACCAATTTTAGTTTGTTATTGGCTGAAACCACATTGGGGGTATTATGGTTTACCTTAAAAATATCATAAGCTACATTTTGAGAATTTTATAAGTTTGGATTTATATATGCAGGTACATTCTTTTGAAGAAGATTGAAGAAAATATTACCGAAGGACCAACGGAGGAACTAGTCGGATATATCATTGGTATTTTATTGAAATAGAAAATTTCTCAGTAAGTATAGATAACAGTTTTAGAGGCTAAGGAAACAACGGACATGGTTAGCATATTTTAGTTCCAGGTAAAAACTACACTAATTAAACGATGTACTTTTCTGAAAATTTGACATTGAATAAAGATAACGCGCAAACCAAAACCTCGAATAAGGAAATCTCGCAAATTAGAATAATCTTGTTATTCATAATCTCGCAATTACGAAATCTTGCTTTCAACAATTTCGAATTTAACATCTCGCACCGAAAAATTTCGCAAATTTAAATCTCGCAATTTAAAATCTTGCAAATTCAAATTTAACAACAACATTTCGCACATGGCTTTTGAAAAATTTGAATTTCTTGCATAATTTTTGTCTTTCGAAGTGGTAAATAACTAATTAATAAAATAAATAAAAATAACTAATTCAAACTTCGCGCGAGATTTTAATTTGCGAGATTTTCAGTATAAAAATATATTTGTTGCAATGCATTTCTATTTTTGCGGGATTTTTATTTTAATGGTTTTAGTTTGCGGGATTTTGTTATTGTGAGATTATGAAAAGTGAAATTTTGTTATTGCGAGATTATGAAAAGTGGAATTTAGTTATTGCGAGATTTCGTTATGCGAATAAAAATTTTTATTTGCGAGATTTTGTACCCATCCCCAAAAATAAAGCTCTATTATTAGAATGGTCTTTGAAGATATCTGGCAACCCTTTTTGAAGAAAAAAACATGCTGAAAAGCTAGATTTTATCATAAGTTTCTATGTTGGTTAAGTTTGATCTTTTTTTAACTTAAATGAAATAAAAAAGGCTTTAAAACGTTTCAAAACTTGAATAAAAATAGTGTTATGGCAACCTTTTCTCTTGTCAATCAATTTTGACTTACGGTATGGGAACGAGTTTTCGATTCATGCAAAAAAAGTCTCGAAATAACAAGCAAACATGACATTACGAAGACAGAGGATACGAAAGAAGTGAGTGCCACAATTCTGTCTGTTTAATGCCAAATCAATTGAAGCAATTTTCTTCAAATTTTGAACTTAAGGTTTACCTAGAGGCGAAATAGAATTTCCGTTATCTCCAAAAATAACGGTACTTGTCATACAACCGTTAAGGAAAAGCTCATTTATCTCAAAAACGGCTGTAACGATTTAAAAAAAAAAAAACAGAAAACTATAAAAAAAAACAAGTAACTATTATCATGGGTAACCTCTGTTTATTTTGATTTCAGTTTTTGTATTTCTCATATTTCTTCAAATGATCGGAAGACATCCTTATTTTTGAGCTTAACGAGTTTCATGCTTGGCTACAATTTTCTGTCATTAATTGCATATTTTTAAAAGTTCTCAAGTTCCAAGCTACTTGAACTTTAAGAGCAAGTACGTACGACCCAGCCATGCATTTTATTTCAAATAAAAAGATCAAGCTTCAATTTTTTATATAATAAATTCTCAGACTTCCTTTTATCCAACACAAACAAAAGTTGAAAGAGTTGCACTATTTGAAATATCTGGCAACCCTTCCCTTTTTTGATTGAACACTTTTTACTAGAGTCAAAGCTTCTGGAAAATTGGTGCTTGGAATCCATCAATCTAAAAACTATGAGTTGCCTCCTTTTAACAGAATGCATATAATTATAATTATAGGTACGTGGCAACCCTTATTTAAAGAAAAATACTTCCACTCTTTCGTGAGATGAAGTATACTTATACAATTTCACACATAATTTAAACTTAAACTGTACAGCCCATGATTATTGCTTAAAATTTCCCCCATGGTGAGTTTACTTGGCAATCCTGAGTTTCTCAAACATACTTAAACCACTACTTTTTCAGCTTAAGTGTTTACTTTAAAATAGACGTATTTTAAGGCACCAAATGTTTACTGAAAATATCTTCTTTTTAAACAAAAAATCGTTTGTTAAGGAATGCATGCATAGCTGGTAACCCAGGCCATAACAATTTAATGCTAACAATAATTTGTGTTGCTTTAATCATAAAGTATACAAAATAATTGTTGCTCAGGGGAATTCCGGATTCAATTTAAAAAACATGTGAAAATACTACTTTTTGAGCTGAAATTTGTCAAATTTTTAATGAGGAAGGTTCTAAAAGAACGTAGCGAATATATTCATCTATATCAATAGTGGTTCCTTTGTCTAAGCAGCGCATAACTCTAACATTAAACCTATGTATATAAGTGGCAGCCCTAATTCAATGCAACAAATGAAATATAATCTTCAAGGACGCAAAGTTTCAATGTGATCTACATTCTACACCTACATTATTCGATAGGTTAAACAAAAATGTTTTAATAACATTAAAAGTTAAAATTATTTCTGTTTTCAAACACATTCCTTCACTTTCCCCAAACTTAAGAAGTGGCATCACTTTTTAGCATCAAATCAATAACAAACTCACCTCACACCATAGTAGCATGATTCATGTACAAGAACCCAATGCTTATCCACCAGTACACCAATACACCACAATTCACCATTAACATATACACTAACCAACCATGGCCAATGCACTTTCTCCACACCTTCGTGCAATTTATCATGTACCACAACCGTTTTCTTTGTTTCGATAAGTTTATTCAATTTATCTAGGATTTCCTCCTTTTTATCCGAAAATAACTCCGTAATTGATGGAGATTTTTTGTTTGGTTTGAAACTTTGAATATCTAAAGTTTTCGGAGTTATTTCATTTCCGGCCGTTAATGTTTTCAATGGTTTAGTTATGTTTGATTTTGGGACACATTCAATGAATAAACCTTGACAATTTCCGTTGGGTTTCTCAAGTCTTTCACTTCGTGGGGAAGATGGTAGTGCGATATTCATATGAAAGGTGTAATGTTTTGTGAAGTGTCCACCACTGTCGCCAATTGCATGACGTTCTCTTGATGGAAAGCCCATCTGAACAAGGTCTGGGTCAATACTGGGAATAATCGTGTCTTGAGTGATATCAGTGGTATTATGGAATAGGGATCCCTTGAAACCGAGAAGGGAACATACTTCATCAGCTGTTTTGGCAACGTGTTGGTAGTATTCGGTTTCGTGTGCACACACCAACCGCCATTGGCCTTGGAAATTGCGAGAGAAAATTCCAACATTCTGATATTTTGGTTGTTTGTGGGAATCTAGTTGGACTTCACGTCCATTTGTAAGGGCAACTGGAAAATATTAAAAATAGATTTGGTTTACTCTTTGAGTTGAATTATCAATTTCTGAAAGGTTTCTTACAACAATCTTTTTCGTCTTCCTTGAACTGACAATCAACGATTTCATCACACCGACTTGTGGAGTTAATACAAATTTTTGACATTGGACACAAAAATTGTGATTCAGTACAGTTTCCTATAACATTGATGGATTTTGGGTGTAGTATCGGTCCTTAAGAATAAATTAGGCTTTTTTATACTCACCACAATCATCTTCATCGGTTAAATCTTCACAGTCAATCTTTCCGTCGCATATGAGGATGTTAAGGGGTCCCTACATTAATATAAAAGAAAAGAAAATTATATTTTTTAACAGTGTTATTCAAATTAGAACTAAAAATTTCTAAAGCCGAGAAATAATAATAAGTTGCAGACGCAAATGCAGGAACTTTTAAAACTCTTACGTGGATATAGAAATTTAATGGTAATGGTTCAGAATTTAATTTTTAATGGCGTGTTTATTTATTTATTTTCCACCATTTTGTTTCCATGAAATACTTAACTTTATAACCAATTCATTTTTGAATGAGTTAAGGGATGTGTTGGAAAAGTATTGCACTTTTATGTCAAGTTAAATAAGAGTTCAATGAAATGCTTATAATGCAGGTCGAGTTAAATTTGAGTTGAAACATTCAATAGTAGTTGACAAAAAGAATAGCTTGCAATTTTATTCTGCAGTACGCTGTTTGATGAATTAAATTGATGACTGTAGCAGATTCTTTGGAGTGTTCTCTATTCTTTTTTAGCACAGAACAATTTGCGATGACCATTTTGTATTGTCCAGAAATGTGACATTTAAGGTTCCTTCACCCTCCCTTTTGCGTATTAAGCACGGAATGCGCTGTGAGGACCATTTTGTATTGTTTGCAGAAATGTGACATTTCAGTTTCTTTCACGTTTCATTTTGTTTTTATTTTTATAACTGACGAAACTCTCCAATCCACAATAAATTCAAAATCAATGTTGTCTTCTCCAAATAATCTGCTACAATTGTCAATTGTTCTCTGCCATTAAACATGCACACACCTACTGAAGCTACGCTGCTGATGCAAAAGGAAATTTGCAGTTGGTCTCCAACAAGACAACGAAATTCTTATGAACGAAATTGATTATTCTAGCGGATTCTTTGGAGAAGTCTCTAATCTTTTTAAGCATAAATAAATTGTGAGGACCATTTTATACCTATTATGTGCAGATGTGACATCTCAGTTTTCGTTCACGTTTTTATTTTGTTTTTATTTATGTAATTGGGGAAACTCTCCACTCCACAATCAATTCAAAATTAATATACACTTCTCCAAATAATCTGCTACGATTATCAATTTCGTGCTGAGGTTGAACAGCCTACCAACTGAAGCTAGGGCACTGACGCGAAAAGAGATTTCTAGTTGGTCTTCAACAAGACAGCATAATTCTTATTAACGAAATTGATTATTGTAGCCGATTTTTTGGAGAAGTCTCTCTTTTTTTAGCAGGAATTGAATTGTGAGGACCATTTTATACCTTTTGCGTGCAGAAATGTAACATTTATTTCACGTTCCTTTTTATTTTTGTATTAAGCAAAACTCTCCACTCCACAATCAATTCAAAATTAGTGTAGACTTCTCCAAATAATCTGCGAAAATTATCAATTTTTTGTTTTTATTTATGTAATTGGTAAAACTCTCCACTCTGCTATTAATTCTAAATTAATGTAGACTTCTTCAAATAATCTGGTAAAATTATCAATTTCACTCGTCGCGTCGTTGAACAGCCTGCCTACTGCAGCCTATTACGCCGCTGTTGCGAAAAGAAGACTGTAGTTGGTCTCTAACAAGACAACGAGATTCTTACTAAATCACAGCGGAAAAATATTCATTGACAGTTTCACGTTTCACCAAAAGTGAAACAATATACATATTGTTAATGCGAAGAATCACTGGCAGAGACAACAAAAACTTAACACGAAAAAACACAACTGTACTTTTTTCGGACACAATAAATTGTGTAAGAGTGTAGACTTCTCCAAATAATCTGCTATTTTTACCAATTTCTCTCGTCAAACAGCAGAACAAAAAGTAGAACTAAATTTTTCGTTTATGATTTCATTGTGTCATTCTAATACGTGATTTTTCGTTGCGCATCAGCAGCGTACTAAGTCTTAAGGATATGCTGATATTTTGCTTATTTCCACAACTCATTTGGCCCTGAAAAATCGTATCTAATAGCATTTGAATATTCTAGTGAGTGGCATGAATAGTCAAAGATGTTATTTCAGAGAGCCTAAAATGGGCCTATAGACATTATGCATAATTCATACTTATAAACTCTCCTTACCTTCAAATATTGCCGGCACGTGCATCCATCCTCATCAGTCCCATCCTCACAGTCTGTTATTCTGTCACATCTATTGCTAATGTCAATGATCTGAGGAATCCTGAAATACCACACACACACATAACATATTAAGCACTCTTATTTCTACAATCAAACTTTTATAAACCACTCTACATACTTTTCACATACGAATTTCTGGGAAATTTTCTTTGGCATTGTTTTTAGTTTCACGGCTGGTGTTTCCTTTTCGGTTGCATTTTCCCGCTTAAACACTGTTGTTGGGTTGTTTTCCAAATTGACTTCTCCCATCTCAGCCTTAAAATCTCCAAATCCAGTTACCGAAGAAGTGACACTACTTGCTGTTGGCAGAGGGGTTGTATTTGTATTTTCAGCATCCAAACCTTCAGTAGTTGCTGTTGATGCAATTTGCAATTCGATTGTATCTAAAAATTTAACTGCCAAATCCTTCAACTTAGATTGGTCGGCCTCTGATGGCGGTAAGAATGACGGCGACGACGACGAAGATGGGGGATTGAGTTCAGTAATTGGCTCTGGAGGAGTTGCAACAGCAGTTGATGGTGTTGTCATGGAAGGCATTGTCGGGGTGTTTGCAATGGTTTCGACTTTTTCGCTTATAGTCTCAGCAAACAAAGTTGAGGATGGATTTGTTGTTGCATCATCAGTAGTTGATGCGATGGCCATATTATCATTTGGAATTTCCAACGATGATGGTTCTGTGTCAGTTTCACCATTGAAATTCTTCCCATCAACTCCGCCATTGGTCTCTGTTGTTGCGGCTCCATCTTGATCTGCCTCATCCATCACTGGAGTCGTTGATGCATTTTGTCCAGCAGCACCAACATCCGGAATGTAATTGTAAATGCAACCAACTTCATCCTCGCCGCCTAAGCAATCTACCAGACGATCACATCTCTTCGACTGGGGTATGCATCGTTTGCCACCCCAAATGCAAACAAAACCAGGACACAATTGTTTCGGTTGCACCTTTGGAAGGAACTCCAACTTCATGGCCATCGCAATCCAATCTAGATACAACGCCACCCGTGTGTACACCCCAAACTCTTTGGGTCGAGCACATCCGTTGCCATGGCTCACAACCCCGGCCAGATACCATTCATTGTTGTTGGACACACTGCGGCAGAAAAATGGTCCACCTGAATCACCTTGGCAGGCATCCCTTCCACCGCCTACCTCACCCGCACATATATCCTCAGCCTCCTGGTCATCTTTATCGGTACATCGTCTGCGAACGGGTAACTGGACTTCTTTCAAGCGGTCACCTAATTGAACGTTTGCAATGTCAGTCTAAGAGAATTGAAAATCATCTGCAATCGCCATCAGCTTCCTCCTCAATACAGATATATATTCATAGATAATACTCACTTCCTGGGCCTTTTTCTCGGACAGCACCCCATCCAACTACAGTGCAAATGGTGTTGACTTCTGGTCCCCAAATCCAATCAGAACCCATTGTCGTCCTTCCTTCGTCTGGCAGGCAAATTGGCTTCACCCACCTGTTAAACCGCAAAGGGGTATCTATCCGCAGCAGAGCTAAGTCATTTTTCATAGTTCGACGTTCATACATTTGATGGACCACCACATGTGTGACATGATGGATCTGTGTCGTTGACGAGAAGCTCGAGCGCCTGAGCATTCCTGCACGCACTTCGTAGAAATATTTTTGGAAATTAATGGTGCAATGGGCGGCTGTGATAATCTGGTAGAGACAGAAAAATAAATAAAAAGGAGTCAAGGAAAGAGATACAAAATGTTCCTAAAATGCACACAAAAATGTCTCACCCATTGTTCGGAGAAAATGGTTCCTCCGCAATGGAAGTCTCCATTTCTATATACTGCCACAACAAATGGCCACTGAAGTGGTTTACTGTAAGTTCCTCCCACAATGCGGCTTTCTTCACTTCTTCGTCGTCGTCGTCGTTTGGATCGCAACAATGGTGATGTAAGTTCTTGAATAATACCACATTTGGCCTGTGGACATCTCACGTGTGCTGTGATATCACTGAGCATGTCTCTGTCTCGTTTTTGGCAAGACTGTGAGAAATGAGCACCACCACTATGGTGAGATTCAATAAATGGACCTGGTAGTTCAACTTCCTGGAAAGTGACACTAGGCTCTTCTGTAAGAACGCCAAGTTCTTCAGAGCAAGCTTCTCGAGCCCATCGTAGAGCATTGTTACAAACAGGATACCATTCTCCATGAAAGTTGCGGTAAAGGTAACCAGCTGATCCAGACACCGCATGGGACTAGAAAGATAAAGAAAAAATTTTTAACTATTGCTGTCCGTCATCAAGGGAACAAAAAAATGAAATGAAATTACAAAGCAAACTTACCATGTGGTGAGTAAGATCACCCACAATTAAGTTGCATCCCATTTCGTCCCTGCCATTTATGCAGTTTTGGGCTCCATCGCACCGTTCATCAGAACTGTAGCACATAGCGAGGGTAGAACGATTGGCTCTTTGGAATTCTTCTTCATTATCATAGCAAGAGTACATAAAATTCTCGCAACCAAAACAACCAATCTAGAAACAAAATTTGTATTTAATAATTCTCCACCATCCTCAAAAAGTTTCCACTACTTCATCTTCTCCCAAAGGACAATCCTGATATCCATCACAAATTCTACTTTCCAGAATTCTTTGCCGACATGTACACGCCGCTTCGTCACTTCCATCCGAGCAATCAACCGTGCTGTCACACCATTTTTTCTCCGGGACACATTCATGACCACCATAGCAAGGAACATCGCCCTCAAGAGGACACTGAAATCGATCTTTTTCACCTAAATTTGAACCATGATAGCCTGGAAATTTATTCCAATACGAAGAATAGATAATTTCAGAAGGTGAGGACACATTTCCTGAAGAATTTCGCTGCTTAAAATTGATATTATTGAAACCCCTGTTACCAACTGATCCTGATTGTTTTCCTCCATTTTGCATGTATGTACAGAAGAATTGTTGTTGTTTTTGTTGTTGTTGTTGTGATGAAGCACTTTTTGAGAATATATTTGGAATGCTGCCCTGGGACCTTAAAGTAAATAAAATGAAAATCTCGAGTTAATTAATACAAACAAGCTACTTAAAATACAAAATGGCGCCCAACGCGAGTTCACTAGAATCATGAAGAGTATAATTAAGACTCCTTATGACCCCATATCACTACTGTGTGGTTAAAGAATTTGCGGTCAGTATATTTATAAACCCCAGTTCTTAACATCTTGCCCGAAAAATCAAAGTTCCTCAAGTCAAAAGCTGTACAAATCCTTAAAAGCTTTCCCTAATTTAAAAATTGAAATGTTAAACTCACCCGCTTCCAGATGGACTTGTCTGACCGAAGAAGTTTCCACTATTTTGTATATTACCAAATGAAGGTGGTACAATAAACACACCACCTGTACCAGAGTTTCCAGATCCTCCCGAATTTCCCCCACCCAAGCCGTGCATTCCAAAAAATGGCGACCAGAACGGCTGCATCATCATTCGAAAACTAGCTGGAGTTATGTAAAAGCAAACCGGTATTGAGGGGACAGCAAAATTTGGATTGATGAAAAACTGCGCTGATGCTTTCATTGTTTCTCCAGTCACTGGAAAACCTGGACCACGACTGGTAAATTGAATATTTGGTGATGGAGTAATATCATCGTTTTGTTCAGGGCTTGAAGTAACCTTACTGCGGGTTTGCTGAGCCAAGTATTCACATAGAGTAAGCAGCTGTTTGTTGTTGCCTAGAAAATGGATACAAATGGGTATGATGTCGAGTTTTGATGATCTTCAAAATTGTTGAATGTAAAATGGGGTACCACAACACTGCATTCTTAGACCTATATTGTTTTTTTTTTTTATTAAAGCATTGCACTTCGTGCATTTTAAAACTTACCTTTATCTGCCATATTATTTGCATTCATTTTGGGTCCAAATTTGTTAACATTCATATCATCAAGTTCTCCAAACGTATCAATAAGCTCAGAATTGGTTTTTGTAATTTCAGTCAAGTTTTTCGAAAGATCTTGAGCTCCTTCTTTGAATTTCTGTATCCACTTTTCCTTAATCGGAGCTGGCGTTGTTGTAAGTATTTTAGAATTTTCAATTTGATCGTCAAGCATGTTCTCCTTACTGCTTGGATTGTCTAAAGGATGTTCAGCTATACGTGATTTTGGAACTATTGTTAGTTCTTTCAAAGAAAGTCGTTCTTGTGGATTTCGTTCTATCATTGGACCTTCCGTTGATGGATCTTGGAGTTTACAATCAGCTGCAGTTGAATTACTATAAAGTGAAGTGTTTGAAACAGTTGTTGTTTTAGCTATACACTTTTTTGTGTAAGTAAATTCAATATCAGTTGTGTAGTTTGAAAGGACAGTTTTAATTCCAGGACGAGAACTGTCACTTGACCGTTCTTCAGGACTAAATTCATCAAGTCGTAGAAAAGTTGTTTTTGAAGTCACAAAATCTTCAAAAGCTTTGGTTAGTGGTTCAATATTATCATTAGTAAAACTTTCAGTTGTTGCATTCAAATTTTCGATTTCAATCATATCCATAGGATCTACTTTATAACTATCCAAAGTAATAGTTGTTCTTTTAAACTCTTCAGCTGCCGAAGAAATTGTAGAAGTATCAGTTGTTACTTCAAAATCTTCAGCTGCCGATGAAATTTTAGAAGTATCAGTTGTTACTTCAAAATCATCAGACTCCGAAGAAATTGGAGAAGTGAAAATTGTTTCGGAACTTGTTTCTTGTTCCGCAGAAAATGTTATTCCATCGGTTATTGGACTAATAAAAGAATTATCAGTGGTTGATGAAATTGAAGAAGTGTCAAGATCAGTTTCGTTAACTGATGGTTTATCCAAGGTCACTGGAATGTTATCGATAGGTTTTTTTAATTTTTCTTTAACATGAGGAAGTTTATCTACTTCAACCCAAAAGTGAACAGATGGTGTAAGATCATCACCGTCGGTCTTCATCAATTTCTTGAGACCACGTTTAGCTGCTTCGGTTGTTTGGATCAATGCATCAACCATGTTTTCAGTAACTTCAGAGAAGCTTTTTTGTTCATCGAAATCCAAGGAAATAGTATGATAGCTTTCAGTAGTAGCGGAAGTATTATCGTTTGATATCTTGAAATCCAAGTCAGCATGGTTTTGAGTTTCAAAAGATTCATTAAATTGAAGAGTGCTTGGTTTTGAAGTGAACAAATCACTGTCGGTTTCTTCAAAAACGCTGGTTATTGATTCGATAAAATCATCACTAAGGCCCTGAGTTGTTGTATTAGAATTTTGGATTTTTATCACATCCAAAGGATCAACCTTGAAGTTGTCAAAAGTATCATTTGTAGTTTCGAAATCATCAGATAGAGAATAAATTTTAGCGGTTGTACCGTTTTCTGCTTCTTTTTCAGTAAGATCTTTTGATGATTTGTCAATAACTGATGAATTCGAAAGCACTGGAAGAATATCTACAGTCTTATTCAATTTTTCATCCAAATGTGGGATTGCATCTTCATTACCATATGGTATAAGCTCCCCATCATCACCGTGGATCAGTTTTTTTAAACCGTGATTTTTTGGCTTGGTTGTTGAGTTAATTTTATCAAACCCGGCTTCTTCAAGACCTTCTTCTGAAGGCTTGGCCTTAGGCTTAGTTGACTCTTCATCTAAATGTGGAAGTGCATCTTCATTTACCCATATATCAGCAGATGGTATTAATTCCCCATCACCACCGTGTATCAGTTTCTTTAGGCCGTGGTTTACTGGCTCAGTTGTTTGGTTCATTTTATCAAACCCTTTCATACTTTCTTCTGATGGCTTCACTTTCGGCTTCAAAGTAGACTCTTCATCTAAATGTGGAATAGTATCTTCATCAACCCATACATCAGCAGATGGTATTAATTTTCCATCACCACCGTGTATAAGTTTCCTTAGGCCGTGGTTTACTGGCTGAGTGGTTTGCTTCAATTCATCAGGCCCGGCCTTTTCAACACCTTCTTCTTCCTTTGTTTTCGGCTTCAAAGTTGATTCATCCAAATGCGGAAGTGTATCTTCATCAACCCATACATCAGCAGATGGAATAAGCCCCCCATCACCGCCATGTATCAGTTTCTTTAGTCCGTGGTTTACTGGCTCAGTTGTTTGGTTTACTTCAACGAACCCGGGTTCTTCAATATCTTTTGACTTCTTTTCCGGTCTTAAAGTTGATTCATCCAGATGTGGAAGTGTATCTTCATTAACCCATACATCAGCAGATGGTATTAGCTCACCATCATCACCGTGAATCAGTTTCTTTAGTCCGTGGTTTTCTTGTTCGGTTGTTGGGTTAATTTTATCAAACCCGACTTCTTCAATACCTTCCGTTAATGGCTTAACTTTTGGGCTCAAAGTTGGCTCTTCATCCAAATGTGGAAGTTTATCCTTCTCAACCCATACATCAGCAGATGGTGTAAGCTCATCGTCATCGCCCTGTATCAGTTTTTTTAGACCGTGGTTTGGTGGTTTCTTTGTTTGATTCTGCTCATCGAACCCGGCTTCTCCCGATGCCTTCACTTTGGGCTTCAGAGTTGATTCTTCTTTGAGCTCAGAGCTACTCTGCTTAATATCAGTATCATATTCCTTTTCTTTGGAAGATTTTTTCATATCCAAATATTTCTCCATCGACGATGACACAGAACTTGCATGCAAATAAATTTCCGTATCCCGAAATATCTGCTTCATTTTCTCCATTTTTGCACTTATGTCCTTTGCTATTTTGTACATTTTTATAAATGTGTCCATACACTCGCTGTGTGTTAGCGACTCCTTTTTACATTTGGCATAATCTTTTTCTAATTTCGAAAGTTCAATGATTGTTCGTTTATCACGGATTTTTGTTCGAAGTTCATTAAAGTCTGATTCCATAGGATCTATCATCATTTCATCGCTGATAAGGTCACGTTTATTACGTAATCTTCTTTGATATTTTTTGTGAAGTTTAAGTTTACTCCATTTCTTTAGAATATCTGCTGAATAAAGTTCTTCGAAAAGTTGTTTTTTGATTCTTCGTTTTCTTGAATGTCCATTATTATCAAGAGCTGATGGGTTTTCAAGGACTGTGTGATCTAAATTGACATGCATTGTCCCATGTAGCACTTCTGAAATAGTGTTTAGTTTTTATTAAATGTTAGAAAATTGAAGAAGGGATATTTTTTCACCTTCAGTTTGAAAAAATTCTCCATAGTAAACGACTGTGATAAGCAGTACTAACAAAACCAATGCAGTAAATATAAGAATTTTAGCAAAGCTGTGTCTAGGCCATCTTGGTTCATAATGTGATTTTTCGTCCTCATTATCTGTAAAATCAAATCAAATATAATTTACTATCAAAAAAAAATTTTACTTTTTTTCGAGATATGAAAAATGGAAAAGTGATTAATATTTTTGGTATTAATATAATCACAGATTTTAGTCTCCAAAAATTATTTAAAAAAAAAAACATTCAAAGATAGCTAAATTTTGACAACTTAAATGCCTTAGTACAGTTTCTCGATGGTATCTCTAGTCTAGAAGATTAAAAAAATGTTCTTCAATTGCAATCAGTCTTTTGTTTATATTTGTTTCATATTATTTTCCATTTAATAATAAAATTGGTCGAAAATTTGTTGCACAAGCAATCTAAAAAATTGTAGGGTTCTGAATAATTTAAGCCCTATTTTGGGATAATTTTGTGCAGTTAAGCTTTTTGAAGCTTCCACAATAGAAAAATTAGGGATATTGTTGTAGCTACATATATTATACCGTTAAAAAAAAATCAAAAAATTGACCTCATGGGAGATACCATTAAAAATCATTTTTCAAAAATACCTTTTCAAAAGTTGGTTGTGTTTCTAATAGGAGTGATTTTTGCTCAAGAAAATGCCTGACGCCTACATTTTTATCAAACTGTGAACTACCCACAGAAAGAAAATTTTATATTCACAATGAATATGTTTTTTTGAGCAAAACAATGTCCTTGACTATTTTCGTTCTGTTGGTCCTTTGTGGTTGTTTTTGCATAAGACTGATTCCGATTTTTACTTGCGATATAGGTATGTATACTATAAGAAAAGTTTTGGATTCGTGAACAAAAATTTTGAGATAAAAATCACACATGATATTACGATGATAGAGAACACCAAAAAAGTGGTTGGCACAATTCTGTCTGTCTGTCTGTTCGTATACAGCCTAAACGGCTCGATCGATTTTCTTCAAACTTGGTACATAGTGGTTTTTGGTGGTTATGCAAACATGTTTTTTTTATTTAGAACCAAAAATAACCGTAGGTACCTGCCACGCAATTTTTTTAGCAATTTTACACTATCGTATCAAAATTTCTCAAAAACAGCCCGACAACTTTTCTTAAAAAAAAAAATCAATAAATTTATTTTAGTAACGGAATCTTTTGGGTTGAAAACCATTTTTTCAAAAATGATTATTAATGGTACCTCCCAAAGAACTATTTTTTTGAATTTTTGATTTTCTTCAAAACGGTACGACCGATTTCAATTATTATTTTTATGCAGAAGCTTCCAAAAAATATAAATAGTTTTGAGTGCCAAAATGTTTGAAAAAATATTTTTTGGAGTTTTAAAAAATGTTCCCAAATTTTTTGTGGAAAATCAACTATTTCGAAAAAGACATGATCGATTATTTTGAAACTCGATATTTAAGTGTTTTTTAGTATCTACTCTCTAAAATATTTTAAGAAAAAAATTTACATTTATGAACAAATAACGGTATACCTTCCATACAAAAGTTAAAAAACCGCAAAGGAAAATATTTTTTGCTTAAAAATGACTCCTACGATTTTGATTAAACTTTTTTCATAATACTAAAATTAGTACGATCTACTACCAAAAATTATAAAATTTTACACTAAGCAACTATTAATAATACCTGTCATAGAACGTATTTTTTTATTTTGAATTTTCTCGTTTACTGCTACACGATGAATTTTCTTATATACAAATTTCAGATAAGATTAAATAATATTGCATATCAAAATTAAAAAAAAAAAGTTTTTGGATTTTTAAAAAAAGTTTTAAACTTTTTTTTTGAAAATTCGATATCTCAAAAACGGGTTGACAATTGTTTTTCAAGTTTTGTTTTATATACACATAAATATATACTTAAGATTTGCATACCAAAATTTGTTCTTGAAAATATTTTAAGAATTTTATATATGAAAAAATAATTTTTTAAAAAACGCTCCAACGATTTAAAATTTTTTTTCCCATACAGTCATATTCAATTGAAAATTAAGATGGTATTCTTCTTATTCACCTCAAACTGTCAAAAGAGTTGTTTTAGCCAAATTATATGTCGTATTTCATGCTTTTCTACATTTTTCTCTCATTATTTGCATGTTTTTATATGTACATAATTTTCTCAAACCCGCAGTGACTTGAACATAAGAGCAAGTACGTGCGACCCAGTCGTGCATTTTATTTTTTTTGTAAAGTGTAAACTGACAACAAATAAGAAATCTCGTTTAATCCACGAACATTGTTTCTCTGACGAAAATATATTTTTTTTTTTCACCTCAAAGCTTTTTTTTTTCAAAGGAACTGTTTATCTACTAAGCATATAAATCGTCAGCCAAAAAATAAAAATAAAAATAAAAATAATTATTGTAATTTCCAATTTTCTCAAAAAGGTAATTTTTTCAAAAAAATATTTACCTAAACAACTTGATTTAGGAATAAAAAAAAAAGATTTCTGGCCTTAGGTAAATTAGCTTAGTCTTTTCACACCGAAGCCATAACGCGGTTCTCGCGAAAATATCGGTTTTGGAGAAAACCCTAATTGAAAGCACAAGTTTTATCATACATTTTTTGTAGCTTCAGGTTTTCGTAAAACACAAGTTTTATTGTATAAAACCAGTCGAAAATTTGTTGGAATTCTGAGATGAACAAAACAAACATACCTTTCAATAAGTTCAGCGCCTAATTGAAGTGTCAAAAAAGAAACTGATGGGATGCTTTTAAAAGAAATTGAAAACAGCTGACGAAATTCTGTCATATCAAATATAAAATTCAAATCTCAGAATAAAATAATTTATTTAAAATTGATAAATAACGGTGTGTGGAAAGTCAACTTGTTCATTTATGATAAGTCAACTTGTTCATATGGATCCTATTTATTTAATAATTCACCATTTTTATTTCCAAAAAATTTAAAAAAAATAAAGAAAATTGTGCGTGGCTTATGTAAACAAAACTGGAATGTCAAACGAAAACGTGTAATGTTCAGGGTGAATGGTTTTCGAGTCTTTGAAATGTTTTCGCCGAAAACCAGTTTTGGGGTTTGGTGTGAAAAGCCTATAACCCTAAATTTGCATAGCATTGAAAGTTTTCCGTTGTTTTTGAATACTTGTTTATATTTAGGGCCAAGCTTTTAAAAAATTTTCTCTATCGTCTTATCGATTCCCAACCAGGGTTGCCAGAACAGGGTCTTTATCGCCAATTGGGCTCCTTGTACTTTGCACTTGGTCCTTCCAATTCTGATTTGCGATAAATCCCAATTTGGGTTATTTAGTTTTGAAATGGGGCGATTTTAGCCTCCTCAAAAAAAACTTAAGACTTGCGAAAAATCTACTACTTACATTTCAATATTTGATTGTAACCACACCCTTTACTGTAAGCAGTTGATTCAGTTTGCACACTACACACTTGATAATTTGGGACTAGAGATTTTATCAATAAGTGATTGATTCTCTTTGATAGGGACCCTTGAAGCAATATTTCGAGTTTTAACTTCTGACCAGAATTAAGTTGACTTGAAAATGCCTAAGAACTCTGAAGTTACTTAAAATATGTATATTTCGATACCTTCCCGTAAGAATGTATTAAGCGACATTTAAAAAAATTTAAAGGCATCGAAAAGAACCTCTTGTTAAGTTATTTATTTGTGTATTTAATGGAATAAAAAGATTTGGCATCGGATTTTCAACTCAAAATCCCTTTAAAAATCTTTTTAATACAACAAATTACACAAATAAATAATCAAGCAAGAGGTTTTTTTAAATTTTAATTTAAAATTTTGAAAATGTCGCTCAATACATTCTTACGGGAAGGTATCGATATGTAAGTATATCTATGACTTGTTTAATTAGCAGTTTGTGATTTTTGTTTTTATTTTGTAAACATTGTAGGTACATTAGGATGGTCCTTAAAGAAGGCATTGTTTCACTACGTACTACCCTAATTTTTTCCAAGTTAAAAAAATCCTGTAAAATTTAACTCATTATTTAAGCGTTCACCCGGCCCCCAAGACGAAAAAAGTTTTATATGTGAAAACACATACAAAATCTTTAATCAAATTTTGAATTTTTATAACTTTAAATTTTAAACGCTTAATTTTAATTTACTAATTTCTGTGCATCATTTCTTGAGTGGGGCTAATTTTGCCTCAAGATTTTTCAATTTGGACTCCACTCGTCCTTAAAAATCTGGCAACACTGTTCCCAGCTTTAACGTTCTAGAATGTTGATGCATTTTATCCAAAATACCCTCCAATATTATACAAAATTAGTTTTCAAGGAAATTTATCCGACGGCTTTTGGTAGTACCTCGTGGCATGATGGTTAGTGCATAGGACTGTCATGCTGAAGGTGTGGGTTCTATTCCCAGCCGTGCCACCTAAAAACAGAAATGTTTTATCCGAGGTACTGCCTCTTGCGAGGAACTGACAAATCCTCCAAGAACATACTTGTCATGAAAAAGTGCTTCTCATTTAGCCGTTCGGACTCGGCAAAAAACTGTAGGTCCCCTCCATTCCTGCCAAGAAAACTCGCACACAGGACTGGTTGAGCCTGGATCTCCACGAGCTGTTGCGCCACCCAATTTATTTATTTATTTATAATTTTTCCGACGATTTTGAAGTTTTGTTTTTTTGTTATGTAGATACCTGCATACGCTCATGTCAGTATTTATTCTAAGCCAATTGAACTAAGAAAAGTTCGTGTAATCCACTGTTACCACTCTTAGCCATGGGAAATAAAATTTATTTATATTAAAGTTGGAGTTTAGGGACAGTTGCAATAAACAGTAAATTTAGGTTGTGGAACGGTACGAGTTTATAAATAAATAAAAATAAACATTTTCCTTGCCAGAAAATTATCATTTTAAGCCGTTTCTTAGGTAAAATTATTGTTTAAACACATGGGATTTCAGCAGTCCCAATCTTAAGCGGTTAATTTTTTCAAAAGGTTTCTTTATTATATATTTTATTAAAATTACTATTTTGCATCATATTTAACAAATCATTTTATTAAGCAATGAACAATTAGGTACTAGCATTTTCAGATAAATCGGACTTGAAAAAATCGTTCTATTTTTGTTATTTGCCATTTTTGATAATGTTTATAGGAGGTCTATTTTTGTCAGAAATTTTAAAAAACCTCGTTTTCACATTCCCACCCCACCTTTTCGCCCACCCACCACTCTTCCGGTCATCTGTTGCGGGGAAATTTATTTGTCCCTTTTTATATACCGCAACAATCTTTAACTTCTAACGATATTGATGTAGTTTTTTTTTATTTAGGTAAATAATTAACAATACAGTTTTGTTAAGTTTTTTTGGAACACCTTTTATAATAATATAACATAGAATGTAAAATTTAACTTTAACCATGGACTGTTTTCTTCTATTGATAGAGCAAATAAAAACACACCGGCACAGCAAAATAAAACTCAGTTACAAAAATTATTTATAATTTGTTGTTACAAAATTTACCGAATTGGTATTTTTTTTTTTTCAAAGGTTATTGATTTATGTTATCGAATCAAACATTTTAAAGCTACAAGAACTTTATTCTTTTCTCCACAAAAATATGCTTCTAAAAATATTTTAATATTAACTGGGTTCGTTGGGTAAATTTTTGATTTTTGTTGAAGCCACACAAGAAACACTATTTAAATTCTTCACAGCTGATGTCAAATATTTGCACTGAATGATTTTTGTAAGTAGCATAAGATTATATATAAGAATAAATTTATGTTTAAAATTTAGCTTATTTGATTTATTTTTAATAAAAAATGTCTCAAAAGTGGGAATTTTAAATCAATTACTTTAAAACAATTACTGTTCAGAATTTGATTTCATCCTATTTTGGCAATTATTATTATTTTTACTCTTCACAGTATTTTCCTTTAAATTAAAAACAGAACCATTTTTTCAGCAATAAAATTCTATTTTTAGAATAGAAATTCGATCAAATTAAGAAATATTTATTTTAACCACAATTTACAGACAATTCACAGACTATATTCGTACCTTCACCAAGCAAAATATTAATTTTCGACGTCATCTGTGCAATTTGACACTGATTTTATTTTTCAATTCATTAGTGTTCAAAAGTTGTTAACAATGTAGAACTGGAAATTGTACTTTTGAAATCCAATATCTGGGGATGTTTCAATTGTTTTTTTTTTTTTAAATTTAAATTCAACTTAAAATGTCACTGGATTTCTAGTATTATTATTCACTGGACAGACATAAATAATAATCAAACAAAAATTTTACCCGGTAACTTAAGAACGTGTTCTTTTTCGCGCACGATTCGGTTTCAAACTAAGCCGGCAATTAAAAAAATCAGAACCTTTTGGTCAACCATTTGATTGAAGCTACAATAAAAAAATCAAACTTAATAACAAAAAACACCTTGATCAACAGTGACCTATATTTCTTTTTGATTTTTTACTTTGTAAATCTGTCAATCTTGCATAATATTGTTGACACTATTTAAATCGATTCAAAACCATATTGCAATTGTTTACAAATGCAAACGTTGGCTTCTGTGGATGTCTTATAAATTAGGAAATTAATTGAAAATGAATTATGGTCGAAATTTAAAGAAAAAATGCGTTACGCAGCAATCAGTTTAAATCGTGACCTATAAGATATCAGGTTTCAAGTCTTATGGATTTTTTTTTTGATGAATGTAGATTCTTCATAAAATCAGCTGAATTTATAACTTTTATTGATTATTTTTTTAAAGGGATTTAAAATTTTTCTGGATTATCTCGAAGGTAGAAGGTTATCAATTAAAATTATTATAATTTTACACGTTTTTACTTGCTCTAGAGGGCTAGTATTGGTTTAAACAAAATTTGGAGGTTTCAACCAGATGTATTATTTTAAAATGATGGAGAAGTCTAATAAAATGGGTTTTTTTTACATCGTCTCTCAGTCTGATCGTATTTATTGGACTGTGCATGCCTCTGTGCTTCAGTATGTCTGTACGCTCATTACCCATCAAGCTGTAAAGCCTAAACGGCCAAACTGTTTTTTTTTTTTTCAAATTTAGTAAAGTGCATTTGTATGCGATTTCCTAGAGAAATTGTACAAATGTATAAGCTCATCTCATCTCACAATGATCTTGGTTTGTTTTTTCCAATTTTCTCAAAAACTAACAAATTCTGATTAAACTTCGTACCCTAGTGACTTAAGACTCTCAACCATTCCTGTGTGCGTGTTGTTAGCAGGAATGGAGGAACCTACAATATTTTGCCCAGTTCGAACGGCTAGATGAGAAGCACTTTTCATGACAACGATATTTTTGGAGGATTTGTCAGTTCCTCGTTAGAGGCAGGACCTAAAAAAAACAAAATTTTGGTTTTAGGTGGATGCGGCTGGGAATCGAACCCAGACCTTCGGCATGACAGTCCAAAGCACTAACGCTTATGCCACGAGGTACTACGCCAACTAAATCGGTCATGTGCTAATTGACAGAAGACACGCTTCTAACATTTTAGACGTGCCTACTTTTCGAGGGGCAAACATTGACTCTGACCATATCCTTGTGTCAGAAAGGCTTAGAGTTCGACCGTTCGAAACTAAAAACCATTCCATTGGACGTTGGTTGCCTTAGCATACATGGAGTCGCCACAGCATAGAGTGAGCATCTGAGCAAGAAGCTCTACCCTATGCATTTACTTGCTACAGACGCCGCCGTTGAAACCACAGTTACCACCACCCCAAAAAAGAACCCGTGGCCGTGGTATGGTGATGAATGCGTGCACATGCGAGTATGCTACAGTGGAAAACAAAATCATCAAGAGCGGAGTACTGATAAAGGAGAAGAAGACTCTGCGTAGAAGGAACAAGGCATTCGTAGCCTCCCAGCTCAAGGAGATCCAACAGTCTAACGATCAAAACAACACCCGGAAATTTTATAAAAAAATCTAAGCAACATGCTTGCTGGCTTTTAAACCGCAGCGCAGGCTCTTCGAAACAGCAAAGGTAACCTAGTCACCGAAGCACAGGTAACAGAAGATGTATTCAAGCAGCGTTTCCAGAAGGGACATTAAGTAGAGCGAGAAGTAGGACAAGAAACAAACCCATCTCCAGTCAATGAAGACCCGTCAGTACCACCACCTAGTATAGAAGCTCAGAAATAAAAAGGCCGCAGAGCTCTTCAAGCACCGAGGGGGTGTTAATAGGGTATTTGCATCAAGTTGTCAACCAACTTTGGGTGCATTTCCAATGACTGGTTTATCAGTTCCATACGTCCCATCTATAAGGCGTTCCTATATCCTGCAAAAACTATCGGTGCATATCCCTGATAAACATCACATGCAAGATTTTATCCAACGTGTACCTACTGTGTTAGCGTCTTAAGCCGTTCTGTAACACTACTTTAATCGGCAAGTACCGGTGTGGCTTTACGGAAAATCTAGGAGAGATCCCCGGAGTTTCAAATCAATACCCACCACCTTTTCATCGATTTCAAGGTCGCGTATGACAGCATCTATAGAGACGAGCTATATAGAGCAATGTCTAGTTTTGGCATCCCTGCCAAACTCGTCCGTTTGTGCAGGATGACGATGGAGATTGCACGCTGCTCCATCAAGTTCGGCAAAGAACTCACCGACACCTTTGATGTCAAAAAAGGTTTTAGGCAAGGCGATGCGCTGTCTTGCGACTTCTTCAACATCGTTCTTGAAAGAATAGTGCAAAACTCTCACGTCAACACTAGAGGCACAATCTTTCAAGAGTCCGTCCAATTACTTGCTTACGCTGACGATATTGACATAATCGGACGAACAAAGCGTGATGTCAGTGGTGCTTTTGTGAGTATTGAGAAGGAGGCCAACAACATCAATCATCTGAGATCAAACGGCAATCGCTGTTTCCTTGGGCTAAAAAGGCAATTGAGAAGCAAAGCCCTCTCTCGAGCAACTAAACTGCATAAGACGCTTATCATCCCGGTCCTGATGTATGGTACAGAGGCATAGACACTGTTAGTGGTGGATGAGAACACGTTAGGCTGTTTTGAGAGGAAAATTCCATGGGTGATTTTTGGTCCCGTCTGCATAGATGGGGAATGGATAAGAAGATACAACAATGAACTGTACGGGCTGTACAGCGACACCGACCTAGCCACAAAAGTGAAAAGCCAACGACTGAGATGGCTGGGTCACCTAGAGCAAATTGACACCAATGCTCCGATCCAAAAAGTCTTTGAATCCAACCCCGTGGTACAGCGCAGTAGAGGTGGAAAGCGTAAAAGGTGGTGCTCGCAAGTGGAAGAGGACCTCAACCAATTTTTGTGTGCGAAACTGGAGACGGCTAGCTAGAAACCGAACCGACTGGAAGAAGCTTGTTGGTTGAGGCCCTGGTCCACCCCGGACTTTAGCGCCACCTTAAGTAAGTAAAGTTAGTAAGGCAAATCGAATATAGAACAAATATTCACTCTTTGGTAGATCCTGGTAAAGAACGACCGATTTCAAGTAGAGGAGCACCATTTACATTGACTACAAAGCAGCAAATGATAGCATTCATCATCAGAAGCTATATATGGCGATGTAAGAACTTGGGTACCCGGCAAAACCCAGTTGTGCCGCAAGACATTGCAAAACACTCAACGAGATTTGCAAACTAGGGAAAAACTCTTCCGAACTATTCTTCAAGAAGATATGCTGTCACTTGGTTTTTGTAGTATCGTTATGGAGCAAAAAGTGCAAAGGGCAGGCGTTAATCCTGAAGGCACTATTTTCAACAGGTCTGGCCAGTTTCTAAGGCATGCCAATGATATTGACATCATCAGCTGCTCCAGGCCATTAAAGGGACATTCAGGGCAATAGAAGAACAGGCGAGCAAGTAAACGAAGAAAAGACCAAATACATGCTATCGACAAACAATGTAAGATATATCAGCCAGCTACGACAAAACGTCACTGTTGATAGCAACAACTTTGAAGTAGTAAAGGAGCTCATCTACCTCGGAGTAAACATTAATCTCAAGAACAACATCTTAGAGGAGATCCAATGAAGTTTTACCCAAGCATATCAGATCAGTGCTACTTCTGTTTGGAGCAACAGATGGGTTCAAAACTCCTCACACGAAAGAAGAAGTGAACGCTCTATGAAACTCTTATATACTGCCAGTCCTGCTTTATGGCACAGAGTGATGGCCAATAAGCAAAAGGGAGAAATTTTCTTCGAATTAAAAATTCCTTGACGTATATTTTGGTATGTGTGGAGCAAGAATGATGGAGAAGATACAACCGTGAACTCTATGAGCTGTAAGATGTGGATGTTGTCCAGAAAATCAAAACATAATGCATAGACATGGATGCTTTAAAGCCTTGAACCAGGAAAGCAAGGCATGCATAATTTTGGCATTAAATTGATGGCCTCGAACAAGGTACTTAAAAATTGAAAATTCTGTAAATATCATTGGAACCATAGGAAGAAGACTTAAAATGACTAAAAAGTTTATTCATTATTGGAGATATGGACATTATACCGCAAAACTATGGAGAAATTTATTTAAAGAAGCTCTTAAGCTGCAACATCACCATGTCATAATTTTCTCAAATAAAAGTCATAATCGAGCCTGAAGCTTTTAATTTTAGTAGGTATTGATTTGCTTTCATCTAAATTAAAGACTATTCTAAATGTATCGATTTTGAATACACCATGTACGAGTAAAGTTGGTAGTAGGAATAGTATAACATATTGCAACATTGTTTTGCTTCAATATCCCTAAATCAACCCCCAAGCCCTTTTGGCCCATCCAAATAACTAATCTGATTATGTGCTTATCTGAAATCCCATTACAGATTTAATCATTTGCATAGTTCAGCAATAAGTGGCCGCCACCGCCACCGCCCGCTCACCTCATATATACACATATAGAGAATGAGGTATTACAGACGACTCTCCCCTTTATTCAAGAGAAATACCATTTGCCTTAAACTGACAAATATCCCTTCAAAAACAATAGTGTTATCTATATATAGGGCCCTATACTTATTTACTCCCAACAAATCCTGACCACCAACCTCCTACACGGCCCCCCTTTCAGCCTGTACTCTTCCATAAAATGACATACACCAGATTCCTGGACATATACACCTTCATATATGTATACAATTCTTGTCATATGCCACATTGACCCGTTAGGTGGCAGCAATGATACCATGTGTATAAGCGAATAAGTGGCAACGTGCGTTCTTGGCGTTGTGTATGCGTGTAATGCGATATAAACGTGTCTATAATGCAAATTACATGACAAAAACGACGACAAGGACGAAGACGAACCATAAGAGTTCCCAGAGTTGCCATCAGTTTTCATATCCCCGTAACCCCTCGGGGAATTCCATACATTCGGCATACATTGTTTCATGCGCACATAGTCATCATTAAATCATTGACAAATGTGTGTGAAGGAATGTGCGGTTGTGTGTTGTATGAGTATATGTATACGAATCGCTTTATACACACAGAAGTTTAAACATATGAACGGGCAAACATCCTGTTGACCAAGTCAGCCCCCCCCCCCTGGGGAGAGGCAAATATTTAAGCACCTTCGCGCCAGTTCGTCCCACAAAACAACAACATCACAGTAGGACTTTCGGAAATTGTGTCGCACACAAAACCGAATCAGGATAAAAGTCCTTAGTTGTTTTTTTTTTTTTTTTTTGTATTCGAAATAATCTTTTTGGACCTGTAGAATGAGGAAGTGGATAAAATAAAATTTAATGGCAAATGTGGGGCACAAGGACATTTTTTCTTTTTTTTTTTGAGATAATGGTTTTAAGGTACTTGGTATGCCAACCCCGAATAAGGATCGTGAAATCGTTAAATTATATACAAAACAAGCAGAAAATAAACTTTTGTTGTTTGTTTTTTTTATTTTTATTTTGTTTTTATTTTTTTTTTGGTGGGTTTATTGGGAAATGGAAAACGTCCAAGAGTAAATGAATGTCGCAAAAGGAATCAACTCTAAAAAAGAGTAAATTAAGCCAATAAATTATTGTTTTCTTATAAATAAATCCTATGTACCTCAATCCACTTATAAATCCAGTGGGAATAATATTCCTTTGTATTTGGTGGAACTAAGTCAAAACTCACCATTTGTCATAAAAAAATTTGATTTTTGGTTTTGCTCCCAGGTACCTAGATTCAGGTGAAAAATTTAGAACTTTCAAAATTATTGACATATCTGGTTTTGTTCTAGTACCACATAAAATTGGCGAAGAATGGAAAAATACAAATTGCAGAAGTGATAAGTTTAAGGTAGCAAGGACTACCAAGAAGAACAAAGGCATTGACTTTAACTAATATTGAGTTCTAAGAAATTTTCCTCAAACCAATCAAAAATAAAATTTAAATCTTGGTGGAGCAGGTATATAAGTATCAAGAAAAGCACAAAGATAATTTCCATATCATCGACATAAATACAAAATTCGAATAAGAAGTACTTATTCAATCAGCATCCATGTTATGACAATAATAAATAGCAGTGGACCAAGATGGTTGCCCTCAGGAACTCTTGCGGTGACATGGATGGAATCAGACTAGGAAAGTTTGAATATAATTTTGTATAGGCGTAGACAGTTACTTAAGTAACACATCGATTAAACTTTTGTAAAGCTATCTGAATGATCGAACTCAACGAATTTAAACTGAGGCCGTCATATCAAATCCTCTTGTTACATATAAGGGAATTCCCCGTGGCTCAGTATTGGGTCACTTATTGTTTTCTTTATTTATAATTGACCTTCGTCACGTAACTCGAAGCTGCCAAATTCATCTTTATGAATATGATGAATTACTTTATACCTTTTGTCCAATTGTTTTGATCGAAGACTGCATAGCGCGTTTAAATGAAGATTTTTGTCAAATTCTTTCTTGGTCATATGATAATGGTATGAAATGGTAAATGTATTGGAAAGATATAAACTGATATTTGAAGAAGAAGATAAGTGCTTTTAGATAGTTTCGCAAATTTTGTTGAAAAATAATTATTTATAGATGTTACAAGGTCTCAAAAATAGCGAAAAACACGAATTTTGATTTTTTTTCTAACGGGAATTTTTTGAAAACCCAGCTGATAGCCACAAACGGATGAAAGGATTTGAATTCGGCATCCAAAAGCGTATTCAAAAAAGAATTCTCACTGGCTGTACTAAAAAGTAAACCGGTATTTACAAGCCTTTTTAATTTTGTCAAAATACTTTTTTCCCTATACGTTTTTAAGATACAATTTTTATTTTGGAAACTATAATTATGAATCTAACTTTTGTATTTTTTTTTGTGGAAGCTCATCTTGATATCATTATAATATATTTTGTTCAGATTGTTTCTATCAATAAAACGAAAGTAATAAAGAAAAATGCGAAATATTTTTTTGTCAAAATACTTTTTGTTGATTTTAACGACTGTATTCGATTTATCTACTCCATTCGACTGCAGTGTATCACATCTTCGTAGCTCAGTTTTTAGAATTAGCCTTGATAATTACTTAGATAAGGTTCAGGCTTTTTCTGAAATAACATAATGTCATCCACAACAGATGTCCGAGTTACCTTAGTGAAAAACTCTTTATTGAGCAGTCGAATAGAGGACTGAAATTATTATATTAAACTCTGCCACGCTTTTCGTACAATATTGCTGAACTTTCATTTTATGTTTCTGCAATTCGTTTGTGGAATAGACTTCCTAATGAATTGCAACGAACCACCACACCAGCTGCTCTTAAGAGCAAGCTATTTTCATACTTTTCAACGCAAATTAAGGTTTTGTGGTTATAATTCTTTGCTTTTTACATATATACATATAAATAAAAATAAATTATTCTTATATTGAATATTGTTTTATTTAAATAATTTCAAACTATAACATTCAATATCTTTCTGTTTTTTTTTTTTTTTGGCTTTACTTTATCTAGAAGCTAGAATCCCGATGTTATTTTGCTCTTAAAAATTGCCAATTCAAGATCTTCATGCGAAGACCAAATATTAGTTTTTTTGGAGATATCGAAGGCAAAACCGTTATTTGTGTCCAGTGCTTTTTTTGTTATTTAATGTTAAGTGTTCGTATATAATTTTTTGGTTTGAATTGTGAAAATGGCTATTTACTACAATCTACATTCGATATCATGACCAAATTTGCTACTACTTTCACATGGCTTGGAAAAGTGTAGTAAAAATGTCAGTACCGTGGCATGTCCGTTCCTTGTTTTTCCGATTAAATCTACTTTTTTCTAATGAAATACTTCATTGAATAGAAATGTTGTTCGAAGAAAAGTTTGAGTGCAACACTTGGTTGACAAAATTATGCAAAAATTTAATCAAAATACTTAATGCTGAATAAAATAATCACGAATGAATGTTGTCCAAGGATTTACTTTTATTTTTTAATTCAAAAGATTTCTCACTGAACCGCCATTTTGTTTTAGTTTCAAGACACTTGTGTGGTGAGTGGTTGTTTTCTAAAAGAGGCACTATTTATGCATAGATAACAACAGTCGTTTTATTTTTTTAACGTTTTGGTACTTTAAGAGTGATTTGTTTTCATTTGAAGAAAGTGTGTCACAAATTAATTTGTCAGTACCGTGGTAGTACCTATTTTTTAAGCATTTTATAACATGTTTTTGGTTGGTTATCAGCATTTTGTACTCTTTTTAACGACATATGTAAAAATTGTGCTGGAAATTATTTTTCTCATTAGCATAGAGAAGTTAGGTCACATAAACTGTCTAAATATCAGTACCGTGGGTGTCAGTACCGGTACCGTGCCATGGCACCGTGAACTTTAATTAAATTATTTCTTGCAATAATATTTACTTTTTCCCAATTTTTGTTAATTAAAACGGTACCAAAACCTGGAAAGAACTAAACAAAAATTATTCCGTGCAATAAAAACTAAGTTATAACCCAGCACAATGAAAAGGGTTGCCATTCAGACGAATAGACCACAAAAACGAAAATGTTATACATATTTAAAGAAAATAAGGAAAGTAGAAATGTAAAGAGGTCTAAACATAATAATTAATCTAGAATCTCAACAAAATTATGGTCAAAAAGAGAGAAAACAAAATACAAATAGAAAAAAGTAAAAGAGCTTCATTATCGTCTATTCCAGTTTTAGTACATTTCACCATATTTTTTGTTCTTTAAAAGTTGTAGCAAAATGCTTTTACAGATTTGATACTCTGACTAAATGAAGTCACAAAAACGAAACAAAAATTGTACCCAATAAGTTTAAACTTTTGAATATTAAAAAAAAAAGAATCACAGTTGGCAGAGTATCACCCATATACAATATGATTGTAATTTAAAACAAAAAAAAGTTTATTAAATTTTTTCCAAATCTTTTCAATTATGAACTAGTGTAGAATAAAATTAAGCCAAAGCCAATATTATTGTTTGAATCGAGACCAAATATCATTTTCTGCTCTCAAGATATTCGATTCGAATAACTTTTTTTCAACAATTTTCTAATTTCTTTTAAAATTAAATAAAAAACTATCAGACATCCACAAGGTATCTTCCAGGTACTTGTAAGATATCCGCCAGGTATCCACGTGGTATCCGCAAGTTATTCACCAGCTATGCACCAGATATCTCCAGCATCTACTATTAGGAATCCACCAGGTAACCACCTTGTATCCACGAGGTATCCACAAGGCATCCCAAAGGTATCTGCCAGGTATCCGCAAGGTATCCGCGAGGTAACTGTGAGGTATCCGCGAGATATTCGCCAAGTATCCGCGAGGTATCTGCAAAGTACTTTCGAGGTATCCACCAGGTATCCGTGAGGTATCTACCATTATCTGCCTGGTAGGTATGCCAGGTGTTCAACAGGTATCCGCGAGGTATTCGGCCGGTCCCCGCGAGATATACGCCACATAACGACATTATAATCTACTAGCCTTTACCCGCGGCTTCGCTCGCGCTCATGTTTATTTTGCCAATATACAGAAATCATTAACGAACAGATTATTAATTTCTGTTATTGGTTAATACAGATGAACATAAAATTTTTACAAAATGAAAAATATTTACTGCAGTCATAGGTTCTACCTCGCTGCGAACTGAATATCCCACTATTAGTCCAACAGTTGGTAGCAAATTTTTTGGGTGAACGCATAACCAAAATATGAGTTCGAGAATCTGTGGTGCATCGTGCATGCATATTGATATTGAATTCAAAAGTCTGGAAGTATTTTTTCAACACCCGTGTTGGGGATGGTGTGTTGAAAATATGTAGCTGTTTTCCAATGTTTGTGACAGGGTTACAACCACATCAATCCATTTTCAAAGAACATGAAATGATTTTCTGTCATTTCCCTAAGTCCATAAATATTTAAAAATTTAAAAAAATCAAACGAAACATAAAGCTGATAAGCTTTGCTTTAGAATGTCATATCTTGAGCTCTATTAATCAGATCATAAAATTAATTTTTTTGGACTTGGAAGAATTCCAGAGCGCAATTTCTCATTTTAAATAAATGAATTGAAGTGGTTGTACCTCTGACACAAAAAATTGAAAAGTGTTATGTTTAACCCCTCGTCCCGAGAACGGGCGTCAAAAAAAATCTGCCAGACTTTTGCGTTTAAAGGGATGACTCATCAGTCACTCTCATAGAAAACCTGGCGGGCAGCTTGGTCCTCTTATCTTTTCTGTCTTTGAGAAGGTGTCTCATAAGCTTGTCGCTCCACTTGTTCTTGCCTCCTTAATTCAGCATGAACAGAGGTTTTTTGAAATCGAGCAAGTTTTGCTACCCCGGCTCGCAGTGAGATCCTGGCATTGTATATAAATTCTATAGTATTCTCATGAAGAAAAAAAGCTCGTGGCCATCTATGCGTCCAAATGTAATACTAATTTTTGTAAAGGGATTTCGGTAAGGCGATCACAGCGAACCTATCGACCAAATGTCAACCTACAAAATCGTGTTTCATGAGAATACTATAGAGTGGATATACAAAGAAAATGATCTTGGTTAATTTAGAACATCGTTTGCGAGGCATTTCAAAAAGAAAGAAACTAAAAGAGAAAGCAAAAGTAAGGAAACTGAAAAAGTAGAATTAGAAGTAATACATAAACGAACCTCAAAATAATAAAGAACAAACTATCGCTCAAACGAAATTTCAAAATTGATTGATTTGTTTTCAAACTTTAATATTTTTTTCTTTTTTTGTTTCATATGGTAAAAAAAAAGTATCCTATTGACGCTTCCAGAGTCCCATCTATCTCTATATCAAAATTCATCCTGATTGATTCAGCGGTTTAGGCGTGAAAGCGTAACAAACAAACAAACAAACTCACTTTCACATTTATAATATTAGTAGGAAGTAGGATAGGATTGACAAAATTTATCTGAAGCCGATATCTTTATTCGTTCATGAAACATGGTTATCGAAAAAAGTTTTAGGAGCAATCGAATGGATAAACGCACGAACATATAAACACATAGACATATCTCTAAAAAATCCCATAGAGCTCGAAACGTCAAGATATGTCAAAATTTTTGATTTGACAAATCGAACCAATTACAATAACTTCCAATGGAAAGTTTACTAATAATAAAAATTTTAACTACATGCCTGTAAGACTTAAGGTCTTTTAAATACAACCTGAATTGCACGGCTCTGGTTAGAAGGAGTAGGAAGATAGGAAAGATTTGGCACAGTGGATTGAGATCAAGGTGTTTATTATGTCATTCAATCCCACGGGTGGTATCTAGTTAAGCTTGGAGAATATAGAAAAGAATACTGCCTAGAATGGGTCTCGAAATCACACGTCTAAGTAAACAGTCAAGCACTACATTTAAAATTTTTAAAGGTTTTAAAAATTTGTATATATAAAAAAATAGTTCCCAACGATTTAAATTTATTATTAAGCAGTCATATATTTGATCAAGAATAAAGATGGCATCCTCTCTTTTAACCTCAATATATTAAACGAGTTCTTTTATTTATTTTTCTCTCATGTCCTTATAAGCAATTCTCTTTATATAAAATATCATAAACACTAAGCCATGCCAAAAATCAAAGATTTCTAAATTGTTTATGAGTTCTTGCATAATTTTTCAAAGACGAAATGCTTAGAAATAAATAGGATAGGCTCAAGATTTTAATAGAAAATTTTCAAAAATTGCTTTTGTTGAAAAGATATAGCCATTCAAACTTTATTATTTCTTAATTATTTTTGTAAAATGTTTTGAAATCTTTGATTTTTTATTTTTTTTGTTGATTTTTGTTAATTTTGATGTTTACTAATTTATTAATTAAATTTTACAATTCTCTCAGTACCTAATACAAGTGTGAATTTATAGTAGAATTTTAACATTTTTAACCCTTAAACCCTACCTATCCATAGAGAAACATTATTACTACCCTGGGGTCCAGAAAACCTCATACACATATTTGTCGTTTTTCCAAAAACTATAAAGCATTTTAATATAAATTAATTTTTATTTAAATGAGACATAAATGTCGAATATATAAAATTAATTAAACCTTAGAGTCAAGGCATTCTTGGGGCACAGCCCAGCTGTGTTCATCACAAAGGGGTTTTCAATACCTCCCACATCAGATTTTTGTTTTGCGGTCCTTTTCACTTAGGCAGACTGCTCATCTTTTTTTTGTATGTTCAGCAGGATTGGGCTCAGCTATTGGCCGTTTAATTTTTAACATATCTCCCACCAGTACCTGGAGATAAGTAGGGCAAAGTAGTGGTTTTTTATACTAAAACACGAGGGACGCGTTGAATAAATCATGGTAACAAAACAATAAATATTTTTTTTGTTTAACTTTTTGTACTTATTTTCTTCAAATACGCATATAATAAAAAAATTCTAACTATTTTATCGACTTACCAATCAAACGTAATGAAAATAACTCAATAAACAAGAACTCGAAAATGTTACAGTATTCCTACCCTGGGGTCTATGAGACCCCGAAGTGGTTATATAAGCAACTGTAATGCACTAACTGTAAAAAATAGCTTATGACAGGACGCCCACTGATGTTTTATAAGAATACCATGAATTGGGCGATCGTGGGTTGCCTTGTTAAGAAAATATTTAATAAAGTTAAGTTTTATCATCGCGCTGGACCCCAGGGTAGGGTTTAAGGGTTAAGCATGTTTATACCCCAAACATAAACATATTCAATAATAAAACCCTTTAACGTTATTTTTCTTAACTTAAGGTAATTTACTAGCCTAATTAGGATAAAAATAGGTACATACAAATCAATTTGTTGACTCTTCAACTTCAATATAAAATAATTTGACGCCGAAAACAATACAAAAATCAAAACTTGATTTACACTCCAATCGCCTTATATTTATATAAGGTTTTCTATTTGAATGATACTTGGCAACTAACCCCACCGAAAACTACAGCACCATCTAATGTGCACTTTTATAGATTTAAAAATAATTTTCTCACAAAAGATGGTATGGTTAATGGTGGAATTGCGTATAGCATTTTGGATGCATATTTTATATATAAATAGATACATATAAAGATTTTTGCGAAATTAAATAAATTTACTGCAACTGTATGTGATGGGCTTATAGGTAGATATACTATAGTTACACAAGCAAGCATTGACTGCAAAAATATTTTTCAGCAACCATATGATATGACAGACATTCGCATAAATACACCTCACCTATTTGCACATCATCAAATGAGCTGCATTAAAAAGTATTTTATTTTGCTCATTTAATTGCAACTTTTGTAGGATACTCCTCCACCCTCCGCCCATCAACAACTGATAGCTCTCTGTGTTCTGTATAGTCTATAACATATACCATACCTTGACGAACTTTTATTCCAGAAGTAGCTTTTAACACCCCCAGAGCCCCGTTATGTGTTCCCACACTTTTTGTGCAACAGAAGCAATAAGTGCATTTAAATTATTATTCCAACTACAGTCAGTTCATATACAGTCATATACTTTTAGATACACATATGTACCTCTGTATCTATCAGCAGGATATCTCAATTTATATAGAGGAGTAGATTACCAAGCTAAATGTTAACTCAAATGAAAAACACTGCGAAAAAAGTTAGTATAGCTTATTTATTGGTTGACTCATTTGACATTAGAAAAGATAGAGTAATAATCAATAGAGCTTTTATAAGTGAAGCAGTTCCCTGATTTCGAACACAAATCATTTCAAGAAAGGACTCATAATATAAGACAGCAAAAACCTCTTATCGTTTTTAAGGCCCAGCTATTGGGAGCGGTTTGATACCCCGCAACTCAAAACCTCGAATAACGAAGATATCCCGCAAACCAAAATCTCGAATAACGAAGTCTCGCAATTTTTTTTTATCTGGAATAATAAAATCTCGCAAATTAAAAATCTTGTTTTTAATAATCTCGCAATTTCAAAATGTAACTTTTAACAATCTCGAATTTACATTTCGAACCCAAAAATCTAGAAAATTTCAACACTAATCTCGCAAATCAAAACTTTGCCAATTCAAATATCACAGCAACAAATCGCACACGGTTTTCACATATCAATTTTTTTTTGAGAATACACGCAGGAAAATTTTGTATATAATTTTTTCATAACTATATTCTCGCGCGAGATTTTAATTTGCGAGATTTTGATTTAAAAAAAATTATTTGTTGCATGCAATAAAATTTTGATTTGCGAGATTTTAGTTTGCGGGATTTCATTATTGCGAGATTATGAAAAGTGGGATTTTGTAATTGCGTGATCATGAAAAGCGGAATTTTCTGATTGCGATATTTCAGACTCATGTTAGCGGAAACATTTAAGCTGCAAAACCTATTCATTATTTGAAAAGTCTAAAATGCCTTGCATCTGAGTTGCAAATAGCGAACTACGAATTGCGAACTGTTGCGAATTCTGACATTTGTTTCACATGAGTACTTTGTTTGGTCGCTGACAAAAGCGAACTGTCATAAATAAGGTGCTTTAAAAAAATTAAATTCAAGCGAATTTTTTTTTTCGCAGTTTTGTGGAATGCGTCCTGATGTTGTGGATTGTGAATAAGTGTTTGACAGTTTGCAGGAAATATTTTTTTAGTCGCGTAGAAAATGTGAAATAGCTTGATTGCATTATTTATACTAGTTTTGGGTCGCGATTTCCTTTTAAAATTGTAGATAGGGTCGTTTATTCACTTTGTTGAAAAGTGAAAACAAGAATTTGTTGATATTTGCGCTTGAGCTGCCTAAAAAAATGTATTCGCATTCGCAGGTCGCAGCTCCTGTGAAAAGCACTTCACTTAAGTGATTTATAAAATTTCTTTCTGTGTATTTGATAGGATTAAAGTAGTTACTGTAGCCCAAAGTGCATGTAGATATTGCTTTAAAGGATATTGTATAGTAAAGTTGGAGCAAAAAGAGCATTGCCATACAAAAAAAAGTGTCTATATGTTTTTGAACACAGTAGGTACGTACGTACATACCTAGCCATTGTCTATACTCTGTGGTAAATACCCACAGACTGTATATAATTTTCAATTTAAATAGGCCGTGAACTCGTCAGGCAAGCGGTCAAGCCACCCGCACCTCTACTTTAAGTATGCTTTCCCCCATACATTTGTATTTATATTATTTTTTGTTTTGGGTTTTTGTTCAATTAAAAATTTCAATATTGCGATCATAAATGTAATTAAATTAAATCTCTCACGGACACACTGTAGTACGAACCAACAGTGGTCAGCCATCAACCAGCCACCCATCTCACTCTACCCCAAATAGGCTTAGCTGTGAATAATTATTATCTACATATAACATCGAAGCACCTTCCCCTCCCCCCATATACAATCAATATGTTCAAAAAAAAAAAAAAAAAGCAACAACAACCTTATGAATCTCCATTATATGGGATCATTGAATGTGCACAAAAATTCTGATTTTTATTTTTTTAACATTCTGTGTGTAATTATTATGATTATTATTTCGAAAATGCATTTAATGAAAAAATAAAAATATATATAAAAAACAATAATGTGGCAGGAGGATGGATATTAATGCGAAGGACCAAAGAAATGGTTGAATTTCATCCTGTTGACTTCTCTTTTATTTTTATTATTTTTCTGATTCTGATTAATAAATAAATCGATTTATCCTTGATGAGGAGCCAAAAATGAAAGAGTTTTTTTGATTTGTATCCTTTGTGCTGTTTCATATCATAATCATTCGAAAGCAGTTGTTTGGGGGTGTATGTTTATGTATACAGTGTTGTTCGAAAATAATTGAAACAAATTATTTTTTTTTTTGAATTGTTGTAACTAAACTTTTATGTTTTCAATCATATTTTATTTTGCATGTTTGCGACAGGTACTGGCTGAGGTTAAATTATGTTTCTGTCAGTTTACTTTAAAAGAAATTACTTTTGCTAAATGCACTTTTTATTCATCACTTCCTCAACATTTTTGCTTTAAATATCCCAACGAACGGTATTTTTTTTAACTAGCTAGTGCAACCAAACATTTATTACTTTTTTAAGAACTTTCAACAAAAACGAAAAAATTATGAGCGAAGGGCTTTAGCAAATATTTTTCAAACAGAACTGTGAGTACGTAGAATGTATATAATTATAAGGTGACCATACTATTCAATACTTAATTTAATTTTAATTTAACTAAAAGTGTCAGATTTGTGATTTTTGTGATTTCCTCAAAAATTAAAGTACGCACAAACCAGGCACGAGGCGTGACTTTTTCGGAAGCGGAAGCACACAACTTAAAACTCAAAAAATAAAAGTCCTTTAATTTAGAATTTATATCATACCGCTTTTTTGCGCCTAATAATATTATAAAGAGTATACAAAATGTATTTTCTCTAGCCGAAATAATTAATTTGAAACACTCTTTGCTATGCATTTGCAGGTACTCATAAGCATTAAGCAAAACGCCAAAGCAATCACAAACAAAACAATTCGCCCAAAAAACTTAATCAAATCGAAAAAAAAACCAATCAATGCATTTCTTATGGATGAAACACTATATACGATTTGCATTCACAGTCACACACACACAATCACAACACCGAAGATCCAAAGTATAAAACTAAAACTACCCCTTTTTCAATAGGAATGTGCGGCAGGAAACGACTCAATACTTCTTTAGTTTTGCTATTGAATTTTCATAATGAATTCACTCAACTCATTCTTCACACGTTGGGCAAACAGAAAGAAATCATCAGATTTTACTTTGAATTTTGGACGGAATTTGAGTTAAGAAGGTAAAATCAGAGAATGCCAAGCTGTTGCGCATTCTAGAGCAAAAACTCTCGTATAGTATTTTATAATGGAGAATGGAGTGATGTTACGCATTCTCAAATGGCTTGGCTTGGCGTATAATGGAAATTTGTGGGTTTGGTTAGATGATGTGCGGATTTAAGCGTTGTTCTCGTGAGTGATTTTATTAAAAGATAATATGTAATACCTAATATTGGGAAATAATTAATTAATATAAGAGATAATTTATTAATATTAGATATCAAGAAAATGTAAATCGTTGACATACTATAATAATAGGTCAATGATGTAAATGTATTTAATGTATCTACAATTTGAATTTTCGAATATTAAAATTCTTTGCTATGAGCATTTTGTGAACTGTCTTACGGAAGCACTCATTCCACTCAATATATGAACGCTTCGTCACTGGCACAAACATTGATCTATCTTATTTAAAATTTTGGACAGTTTTATCTTTGGCCAAACTCTCTGTAGTTAGCACTTGAGAAGAGCAGGCATATAGATAGAAGGGGAAAGGGCACAAAATCCCGAATTGCAAAATCCTGGTTGTACATATTTGAGATAAAATCCCGAATTTTAATTCTTTTTTAGTAGGTTCAAGATCTCCCAGCTTCTCAAACAAACGAAGAACGAATAGAAAAGCAAATAACGAAGTCGGTGCACGAAAATTAAGGAACGAAACATCAAGAATGTGCTGTGGAAATGGAAAAGTTATAAGCTTTCAAATGTTCATCCTCCATCTGAGCCCTTATTGGTTGTTTTCGTACATCTTCCACCTGAATCCCTGTTCTTAGCCGGATTGAAGCAATATGTGCAAGTTTTTCGCCCACGAATGAGATTTCTAAAAATGTATGTCCAATGTCCAGCATCAAGAACAGGCAGAAGCGATCCAATGCGGTGGTTAATTTGAAATTATATTTTCAAATATTAAATAGAAAACACTTCTATTTGGCTGAGTTGCCTAAAAGCAATGAAAACAGGGATTTAGATGGAGGATGCAAAAAAGCAGAAACAAAAAAATATCTGTTTCTTTCATTGAAAACCATGGTATACAAATTTAAAAAAAGTGAAGCAAGGTGAGCACGGGTCAGCTAGTATATTTTCATCATTAATGAAAATCAATCATTTTTCCCCTTCTCACGCCATAACTCAAGAACGGCTAGACTGATTTGGATGATATTTTTTTGGTTAATCTTTGGTATTGGTCAGGGAGGGTTTATGTGAAGCTTAGTTAAATTCGGTCTTGCAGTTTACCAAAAATGTTCAGAAAACCACACTTGTTTAATAACAAAAAAATCAATTGAGTTTGAAAACAAATCAATCAATTATGAAATTTAATTCTCACAAAATAAAATTTTAAAAATAATAGGTACAGTCGAATCTCCATTATCCGGAATTCGTTCAATCTAGAACATTTTTATCAATTTAATAGTTTGTTTTGTTAATTTGTTTTAGTGACTTTTTTCTATCCGAGCGCACTTAGGGAGAGCCAGCTAGCCAAATATTAGAATCTTGATTGCGAAAATTTAAAACGAACAAAAATCTAACGTACAAAAATCACGAATTGTATAATTCCAATAAAAATTCTCTTAATACTTTGCGATGCGAAATTTTGGCATTCGGGATTCTGGCATTCGGAATTTTAGCCATTCGGAATTTTTTCCATTCGGGATTTTGTCATTGGGAATCTTGGCACTCGGGATTTTTTGCCATTCGGAACTTCGTGCCCAACCAGATAGAGTACAGATAGAGGATAGCAATAAAGTTTTAAGAAATAAGGGGTTTCACGTTTTGAGCTTAAAAAAAATAAAAAGCGGGAACTCTATCCCACAATCTTTTCTTGCGTACTCAATACAAAAAATTTGACCTGAAACTTAAAAAAACAATTTTTTTTTTTATTTTTTTTTTGAAAAGGGTATGGTTGATTTCTATAATTTATATTTTTCTTAAATAGGGCTGCAACGATTTTGATCAAAATGTTAAAATTTGTGCGATATACACTACTCGTAAGCAAAAATTAAAAGTATCTCCTGTACAACATTTTTTGGATTTTGGCTTCGTGGATTTTAAGAAGCTTAGGAAAAAAGGTGACATTTGCACTTTTGGATTTTTGTTTTTTTAATCGGGTCCAGAACGCTGATGAATTCAAGCGATTGGAATTAAATCAAGAAAATAAAGTGCATCAATGAAAATTCAACTTGAAAAGCACTTTCGGGACAAAAGCTAATATTTTAATTTTCTTAGTTAAAATTTTGTAGTTGGTGTTGAATCAAAAGGTGACATTTTTAACTTATTTGGTTTAAAAACGGGACATTGGGTAAGCACCTTAATTTTCTTTTTCTCAATTTCTGAAAAAAATGAAAAATTGAAAATGAATTCATTTTTCCATATGACAAGTTCAAATAACTTTGGAAAAATATTGTATAAGAAAATTTTCAAACAAAATTTTTTTGAATTTAAATAGAATCCACTTTTTTTTTTGAAAATTCAATAATTCAAAAATGGGTTGATAATGTTTTTTAATTCTATTTTTATAATCAAGCCTAGTTCGCTGCCGATGCGAAACGAAAAATCCCATACAAAAATAACACAACGAAATCATAAACTAAAAATGTAGTTCTACTTTTCGTTCCGCAGTATTGTGTGCGAAAACATGACATTTGTGTTTTTCCGTGTTTATTTTCATTGTTTCTTTCAATACAGCATGGCTGCTTGTGATTTGTTTGCATTTTACATTTTTGAATTTTTTTTAATTTGTGCAACTGTCAATGTATAATTTTCCGCTTCGTTTTCGTAAGCATTTCGTTATCTTGTTGAAGACCAACTACAAATTTCGTTTCGCATCAGCAGCGTACTAGGCTTAATTAATTGCGTTTGAAAACGGAGTGTAGACTTCTCCAAATAATCTGTTACAATTTATCAATTTTACCAAATTTTAAGCTGATGGTTCTCAGAAGGCATATGAAAGGTGAATTGTCTTGCTTTATTCAGTTGGTGCGATTAAAAAATCGGAAGTGCAAGAAATTATGGCTATGCACTCACTTGCACATAAGTCAAAGCAATCGCAACGATTAATAATGCGTATCTAGTTGATGATTTCTCTAGGAACAACTTTGTGGTTTTCTGTCATGAAGATTAAGAAATAATTATTGTCATGCACTCACTCCATTCTGATTATCAGTCGCGTGATTATATTAACTAGTACGTCCAGCCCTAGAAAATCGAGCTATCGTCTAGTTAGCAAACTTCTAGAAAAGAGTCGATCACCAAAATGTTTCAATCACTTCAATAAATCAATCTTTCCATGATTTTAATTTCATTTAATTTATTTCCGATTCAATTTTATTCATTTGGATTTCGCTGGAATTAAATCTCTCCAATTTTAACGAATTCAATTCAACACTGTACCGAATCCAATTTGATCAAAATTTAAAAACAATAAAATTTTGGATTGATCAGAAAAGCTAAACAAAATATGAAATTTTCAGTTTTAATTGCCCTAGAAAATGGTAATTTTATGTGAATTGGTTGACATTTGGATCGTAATACACTTCTAATGTGAAAATATAGTTTGGCCTTATCCATCAAGACGTCAACTGTCAAATTTCATTGACGGATGCCTACGATGTTAATGGATTAAAAAACCTCTAAAAAATCAAATTAAGTCAAAATATAGGGTGTTTTCATAAATGCATGGTTGTGAAAGTCTGACGAATGCATAACTTTCATACACGCAAAAATGTCAGACTTTCATAAAAGCAAACGCTAATATTTGCAGCGCAAATGTGCAAATATCAAAACTCACATGCATTCTGAATTTCTTTCTTAAAGAAAGAGACGGATATGGTGTTATCGATGATATTGCTTGACAGTCCTTTGACAGATGACGCAAATCAAACGGTTCATAAATTCAGTGTAAACCACATGCTCAAAAATTTTGAATGACGTTTATATGATTGCAAATGATCGCATGTAAGCAAAGCAACTACGCTTTTAAGAAACCACCCTAAGTTTTTCCCCTATGTTATAAGCCATCAACCGTCAAATTCCATTGAAGGATGGCTACGATGTCAATGGATTAAAAAACCTCTGAAATTTTTGATGAATTTTTACTGCTCCAAAAAAGGGTGATTTTAAAACAGTTGGGTGACAATTGTATCCAAATATACTTTTTCTGTCAAAATATAGTTCGCCCCCTATATTTCAAGAAAAAGGTGGTTTTAAAGCAATTGGTGACATTTGGATCAAAATATACTTTTTCTGTCAAGATGTAGTTTGTCCCTTATATTTCAAGCCATCAACTGTTAAATCCCATTGGCGGGCTACGATGTCGATGAAATAAAAAAAAACTCTAAAAAATCACAAATGATGAATTTTGACTGCTCTAGAAAAAGTTGATTTTAAGGCAATTGGGTGACACTTGGAGCCGGCATGTTAAGCTCGGCATTTAACTTAAAAAAGGATACAAACTGTCTTACTGGCTAAAAACTAAAATTTTACTTGTCAACGCGTTGACAGCTCTTAGCCAAAGTGACATTTGGATAAAATTGGGGCTTAACAGGTAGAGAACAACCTCATCGGGCTAATTTAAATGAAAAGAATTATCAGCGCTTAGCTCAAATGCGTCGAAAAACTGTGTTACCGATGTGAATAAAACAACAAACGTTTAAGTTATAAGCACGTTGACTACTCATAGCTATTTTGCAAGCATGGGTGAAATTGGTCGAAGAAAGACACTAGGAATTACCGATGCCATCACGGAAAAAACATGGAGTTTCCATTCAAACTATCGATAACATGTATGTAATTTATTTATATGAGATATGAGTTTTTATGGTGCAATTATTTAATAATTTCTTGTATTCCGTACTTCTGTGCAAAAAACCCTTCTCAACGATATATTACTTATATGCCTTCGGCAAACCACGTGAATTGTACCACAAAACAAATACAAAGTGTCGCTGGTGCGTGCAGATTCATTTAATTTTTTCAATTTTGTATTTAAAAAAAATTCTCAAAAAATAGATAATTTTTCATTTTTTTTAATCGTTGCGATTTTTAAGTCGCATAATTGTGGATTCACATTTCAAACTATGGTTGCTGTGTCTAATTCTTACAGCTGAACATCAGAAGTTAGTGCATGACTTTTTCTCGTTGCGACAACGGCTTTTAAGTCGAACGTTTTTAAATCGCAAGTTTGAGAGTAAAACTATTAGTAGGTACATTTGATTCGTTTTAACTTTAGACAATCTTATCGCCAGAAAAATGGAAACAAAATTCGAATTTTAGTCGTCATAATTTCTCGTTAGCGTAATGTGCCTTCAATCTTAATTAAATTCTTATGATCCATTTCTGGCAACTGAATATTCACGTGATTTAAAGCGCAAGTGCGGTCCTAGCCTTAGAGAGTGAATGCAACTGGGCTACTGACGAAGTGGAATTCCGTATGTATTTGTTAATTACTAAAAATGTTTACTAATAATTGAAATAGAATATGGAGAAAATCTCAAAAGAAAATACTTCTGTTTAAGTGGAGCGACTTATTTTTACAAATTTTGTATACGAGTATTTCTCAAAATCTATAAATCATTTTTTTTGGTTCAAAAAATTGAAAATTTTGAAAAAAAGAGTTTGAAATCCTTCCTCCTTCCCTTTAAGTATTAACCCTGGATTTATAAAAAAAACTAAAAATATTCAAAATGCTGGTCACACTATTAACTTTCTGTTATTAATAAATTATAAACATGCACCTTTTACCGAGAAGCAATTTATTGACTGGTGGTATTTGCATATGAAGATGGCTGTTTGGTTGGCCGTGGAATTGTTGGCGCTGCCCTTCGAACTGACACAGAAAATAAACATAACACGTGTACATCTCTACACTCGTATAAGCTTACGATAGCCACATACCACTCTACTCCATACAAACGCATATATAGGCCTACTTTAGTATACAGATACAAGCCGACTGGAAATGGAAGTCATTATATGCTTAACGGTCATCCCCGCTGCGTTTATATGATTAATTAATATTCCTACGAAGAGTTATTAGTAATGAACACAGCAAACCCCACGATATGGCGATGGACGATGAAATGATGGTGGTGAAGGGTTTGTTTCACTCATAAATAATGTTCATACCTTTTGGCCAAGCATTCAGCAGTAGGGCTGTAAAAGTAACGACAATATGAGTACCCGCATGTTTACGTTACTTTTGGTTCAAGTACTCGTTACTTTGGTATCGTTACTCGTTACTCTCGTTACTTTCGTTATATTGGTATGTTGATACCCTGAAAATCGAAAAGGCATTTCGCATTTCGGATTTTTTATTGTAACGATACGAATATGATTATGTATTTGTATGTGGTTCGGACTACATAACAACTAAGGTTCGGAGAATGATAAAATATGATTCCTTCTCTCATGGTTTCAATTTAATCGACACAGGTGATAGCTGAGACATACCTAACTAAAAAGAAAAAATATTTTCAAAATACCTAGGGTGTTTTACAAACAATTTTAACATTTTTCAACTTCGTTGTTCCTTCAGTGATTTCAATGAATTTGAAATGAAGAGGTAATAGCTGAAACAGAATTTCAACAGAAAAAATGTTTTCAAAACAGGGTGTTTCAAAAATATGTATGTCAATAATTTGCAACTTCGATGTTCTTTGAGTGATTTCAATGAAATTGACACAGTACACATTGATAGCTGAGACAGGATTAAGAGGAAAACAATTATGTATTTCAAAACAGTGTTTCAAAAATATGTCAACATTTTCCAACATCGTTGTTCCTTCAGCAATTTTAATGAAATTGATACAGGTGATAACTGAGACAGAATTAAAAAGAACAATATTTTCAAAATAGGGTTTTTCACAAAAAATTTCAACATTTTTCAACTTCGTTGTTCCTTCACTGATTTCAATGAATTTGACACAGGTGATAGCTGAGATAGAATTTCAACAGACAAATATATTTTCAAAACAGGGTGTTTCAAAAATATTTCTACGAAGACCGTCACGACGATGACGATGGCCATGACGATGACGGGCAGGACGGCCGGCCGGCGTCGATGACTATGTTACGGCGGGCATCATATCGCAGGCAGATCTTGGCTCCTGGGAACTGGGATAGATTTTCTGGAGGTTGGTCTGGAACAAAGGATATCTACATTTTTTTTTTTGAAAAATTTATTGAAAAAAACGTAAAATTTTTTTTTCTAAATTTTATAAAAAAAGAACTTTTTTTGTAAATATGTTTACAAATTTGAAAAAAAATTACTTTTGCACCAAATGTATTTTTAAGATAAATTTGCATTTTAAAAGTCGCTAACCCAGAAGCTCCATTGGCAATATTTGAGGCAGTAAATTGCCTCACTCATCGCTATTGTCTTTAATAATGCAAATGGAGACGCTTGTCAATGGCAACATTGCCCAGAAGATGAGAGGCAATTATTGATTTCCATCGTCAAGACAATCAATTGAGGAAAAATGGGGTTCTCCGTGTTTGTGAATGGCTTCTTTATTGATTTTTTCAATTAAATCGTAGAATATATGTACGTACGCACATAACATTTGAACAGCATTTGACTGCATTTGAAGTCAAATATTTCTATACCCACATTTTATAATTTAAATTGCCTGGTAATGAAAATGCCCACCCAAGCAATAAATTGCCATTCCTATTTCAATTGCAATTGCCTCAAAAATTGCCAATGGAGCCACAGCGTAAGACGCTTAGTTAAGCCGAAAATCAAGGACAAAGGTGTCAACTTTGATGTTCCTAGGACGTTTAGCTTAGTCGCAAATCTTGTTTAAAGATTTCTAAAAAAAAAAAAGAATCCATTCCTATTTACAAAAAAAAATTTTAAAAAAGCTGAGAAAGTTTAGTAGCAAACTGAATATATTTTTATGAAAGTTTAGGAAAAAACTGTTTTTACCAACTTATTTTTTGATTTTTTAGAACTTCCTAGAACACGAATATGCATTTTATAAGCAACTAAGACGCTTAGGTCAGCCGCAAATCAAGTTTAAGGATGTCAACTTTGATGCCTCTATGACGCTTAGTTTAGCCGCAAATCGCGTTTAAGGATAAAAGTCAATTTTTCATATAATGCGATGCATCGATTGAAAGGTGGCACTTCTTAGATTATGAATATGACGCTTATAGCGAGTTTCTTTGCCAAGTTTTCTTGACATTGCGTGGCCTGCTTCGCAGGTTCTCAGGATTTTTACCCTCCTTTTTGGGTCATCTGTCCCGCTCACGCAACTCCGTTGGTCCGCTTCGGGTATTCAAAGTCGTCTGGCGAGCGCCGATGTCAAGTTTTCTTGAGGAACAGTACCTTGCTTGGCCCGCTTCGCTGATTCTCAGGATTTCAACCCTCCTCTTTGGGTCCTCTGTCGTTTAAAGTCGTCTGGCAGGCGCCAATGTCTAGTTTTCTTGAGCAACAGTACCTATCATTCATATTTCGAAAAAAATTAAAAAACGAAAAAAAAAGCTGAGAAAAGTTTAGTTTTTTCATTGAAATTTTCTTCAAAAAAATTTGTTTTTTCTAATTTTTTTTTTCAAAAAAAAAGTCGAAAAAGTTAATATTTTTCTATAAAAAAAATTAGAAAAAAGTAGTTTTTTTTCTAAATTTCTCAAAAAAAGTATATTTTTATAAATTTTTGAAAAAAAAAAAAATTCCCACCTCTGTCCAGAATCCAGACCACCTCACAAGTCTAGACCAGCGGTTCCCAAACTTTTTAAGTCGTGGAACCTTAAAAAATGTCCAATTATATTTCGGAACCCCATCCTGACAATAGCAAACAATGAAAAAGAATACATTTCAAAATCAATTTTTTATTTAGTGTGAAGAATGTATCTGTTTCATTGTTTGATTTATAATTGTTTTAAAACTTACTTCTTTGCCCGCAAGTTGTATTCGCACGTATGGGGCAGCGTCCAGCCTCGATGTGCATTTAGTTTTTGTGTAAGTACATGCTGAAAAGCCCACTTCACAGCCGTACGTTGGTTGTAACAAAAGGTAGCAAATTTAATATAGCTTTCTTGGCAAGCTCAAGGTATTCATTCAAATTTTGATGTAGAGATGTATACTCAGTGTCATAGGCTTGATGGTTTTGATTAGAAATATATTTTGCACCTACTCGATGTCAGTATTTGTGTCTGGAAAGTAACCCAGCATGGATCTTTTGGGATTAACCAAATGGAGAGGAATCACATTGCTAATATCTGCTCTGAGTTCATGTTATCATGTTTCCTTGCAAGAATTCATGTAAAACTGGGAAACATTCAACATTTTTATTCTTTTGTACACATGAGAGCCAGAAATTAATTTTTCTTTTCAAAGCTGCCAGTTTGTCTCTCACCAAAAATAATCTATTTGATTTATCCTGCAGCTGTAGCAGTTTCGTTGATCTTTTCAAAAATTTCAGCAAGATTTGCTAATTTTGTAATCCATTGCTCATCATGCAATACATCAAAGAGGTTTGCAGTTGAAGACATATTTTTTTCAGTTTGAACACATTCAACTCATCACGGAGTTGATATAACCTGGATAAAGCTTTCCCTCTGAAAAGTTATCGGATATTAGTATGAAGATGAAGCGATTCGTATACTGACTGCCCATATCTTTACACACTAATTTAAACAATCTCGATTGGCGAGGACGACTCTATACAAAATTATTTTTTTTCACAGCTTCATCAAGAACTTTTTTTTAATCAGTTGGCATCTTGGCATTCTTTTCATAACAAGTGCATAACGATGCAAAATACAATGACTGCTGGTACTTCTATAGTCTAGGAGCAATGTTTTTAATTTTTGAAACAACCTCTTTAACCTTTCCCATTGCTGCGGCTCGGCGCTGCATATCTCAATACATTTTCCCCAATTAATGATGTGTTTACTCATGAAACAGTTTATGACATTGAATATTTCTTCGGCAGTTGTATTTGTTACCAAAGGTGTGCACATGAGCAAATCTTCTTGAATAGATGTATCGAAGTGATACCTCACAAATACAAGAAGTATTGAAAGATCGGAAACATCCGTGCTTTCATCGAGTTGCATGGCAAACATATCACAAACATTCAATCTGCGAACGAGTTTATCTTCAATGTGGTCGGATATTTTATTAATCCTATCAGACACAGTGTTCCTTGAACAAACAGCTGCAACTTTTTTGCCGTGGTTTCTCCCAGTACGCAGCGTACTGTTTCTATTATACAAGGTTTACCTAATTAAAGTCTCTGCAACAGTGTGTTGCTTTCCAGATCGAGCTATCTATATCTCAGATTCCGTGATATGTGATCCGAGGAGCTTATCTAGGGAGGAGTGAAAACCAATTTCGGCTAACACGATTATCCTCGAAGTTGCATTCATATTTTTTTTTTGATGCACTGTTACTCGCAAAGGCCCCAGTTGTGGACTGCAAGACTTTGATTTTTTTAATAGCCTTTAATGAAGCTTTCGACGCCTATACTTCTTTTTTGCTATCGTTCACACTCAAAATCTGCTGTGGGCTCTCGGTCTAATAGGAACACTCACTGCTTTCAAACGATATTGTACCAAGCGACTATTTCGTTTGAGTGAAGTAGAAGCTATTGGTTCAACCAAAATGATCTTTATACAAGCAATAGTTTTGTGTACCTACAAAAACGAAGAAGAATGCTATCAGTTGCAATTATTATACCAGTGGTGGATTTGGTTGGCCAACCCCACCCCCTTGGCGTAAGACCAAAATGCTTGCACATTGAGCTTCAGCGAAAAGTTTTTTGTTTTCTGCCCATAATGTTCGTTAGTAAAAATTTAAAAATGTAGGTATGCAATATTAGAATATCAGGGCACAATCGTTTTTCACAAGAGAAAAGACCAAAAACTCGTTTTTACTTTCAGTTGTCCTTTTTTCTTGGCCAACCAAATCCACCCCTTTGGCATAATAATCGCAACTGATAGCATTCTTCTTTGTTTTTGTACATAAAGCTATTGCTTGTATAAAGATCATTTTGGTTGAACTATTGCCTCCACTTCACGAGTTGTGGCTCGTAGCTTTCTTTAAAAAGTGGATGCTGTTGTATCATTTTTGTTTGCTTTTTTTAATTATGGTTAGTTCACACTTCGATTACAAAATATAAACTTCAAAAAAATTTGTTGTTCAAATTTTTTTTTGTGGACATTTTTAATTTTTTTTCTTTTATCGTTTGTATTTTACTGTTTATACCTCAAGAAATTTGTGGAACCCTGAAAACTCTCCTGCGGAACCCCAGGGTTCCGCGGAACACACTTTGGGAACCGCTGGTATAGACCACCTCACACCAAATCTCCCGATCCCGACTCCCACCAAACAGAAACCTACCCCCTTTCATATTCATTTCAGTTCAAATTTTTCATATCCATACTCAAAAGCAAAACAACAAGAGGAAAAGGAAACGTTACTCTAGTGTCTTTCTGCCTGTGTCTAGTTAGTTGGTATATGGTATGTATGTCTATGTAGTATGTATAATGTAGTACGTTTGATATCGGTATAAGAACAGTTTTGCTTGATACGCTACTACAAATTCATTCCGTACGTGCGACGAGTCCTTGTGATACGATATCCGATATAGTACTTTTTGTATTGTATTGAAAAAGTAACGAAACATGCGAGTAACGAGATTATTTAGGTAGTAACGTTTCGTTACTCGGTATCGAAGTGAATACCCGTATATTAGTAACGAATACATACGATTCGTTACAGCTCTATTCAGCAGGCTCAGGGTTGTGTTGTGGCTGGCAGAAATTGGGGGCTGAGTGCTGAGGTTCTTCATAAAAAGAGAGAAGAGATAGGAAGATAGAGAGAGTGACAATGTTTAAGTGTAATTTAATCAGGTTGTATTGCAGCTGATACCTTCAAGTGGCCGGTAAATGAACCTACCTTTGTACATATGCGCATATCTATATCTATAGGTACGGAAAGATGAGGTCAGCAGGAGTGGGAGGAAAGGGGTAGAGACCAGCCTGGTATAGAGATATTTAATCTATAAATTGTATGTTGTGGTAAACATTAATTACAATTATTTTATTGAAAATTTAATTATTTCATACGACAATACCTATATGGATGTGAGAATAGATCAACTTTGCAAGACCCCATGCATATTAAGTTTATAATATGTAGGTACCTACGCACTTATATCTAAAGCTACATACATATGTACATAACATAGCCTCTGTCGTGTTCAACATAAATGTAAAATTTTATTATGATTGACATTTTATTCCCAGCAGGTTTGTAGGTATGTAGGTGGTGTGGGAGAATCAGAGATGATGTTTAATTAATTTCAATATTTGGAGAGTTAATGTACATAATTGGTAACTCAGTTTGTTAAATGGTGTGTCTGATAGAATTAATGCAATTATTGTGTGTGTCGATGCAATTTGATGGAAGTTTGATCTATTTTTGTATTTTGTATTCCATAAAGGTTCTTATTAATTTTGGGATATTTTTGTAACAATTACAAGAGCCATATGACTAGATACAGTAGATATATGTTTGTTTTGACAGCAAGTGTGAAATTTCAAGGAACAGCCAAGTTACCAAACACCTGACACTGGCACTAAAGTTGGGGGCAAAGGGTGCTTGTAGAAGTGAATGTGAAAAATAAGAAAGAGAGGATAGGTTTCAGGACTCATATATAAAAACCTTCTCAAGAAAAATTGACTGCACTAAGTAGACTTTTACAAAAAAGTAGAAGTCTTGAGTGAAAATGTGTTATGTCCCCGAAAAACCTGTTTTTTTTTAATGTTGACCATTTTTAAAGTGCGGAAATATCTTGGAACTGAGTACCTACTCAAAGAAAAAAAAATTGTTGTGTTATTTCTTCTATAAAATATTTGTATCTATACAAAAAAAGTATAAAGAGCAAAAAAATGATATTTTGAGTATTGACCGATTTTGGAAATAATGATATCTCTTAACCTTCATTTAAAGCATGGAAAAAGTCGATACAAACGGATATGGGGTCCATTTGAGCCTCACAAAGTTTTCTATTAAATTTTGTTGATATCTATGATATATAAATTAATTATAATTTTTAAACTATTGTATAAATGATTAACAAACATTTTTCAAAACAGTGAAGTTGTGGTCATCAACAAATTTGTTGACCTCAAAATCGATGGAAATTGCCTTAAGTCTCTAAGAGCTCGCAATCTGCCTTCGATAGGGATTTCTGTTTACCCAATTTTAGTTGTCGGTTTAACATAAACTGATTGAAAAACCATTTCAAACCAGTCGCTCGCGACACGCATTATGCAAAAACTTCCCCTGCAACCACAAACATTCGTTTGCCTTGCCTTTCTAAAAAAACAGTCAACTCGGTTATACACAAGAGGCTTACTAAGCTAGTAACCTGCGAAGATCTTTCTTCCCCCTCGACTGGATTCTAAAGATCTCAAGCAGTTCTAGTTTGCTATTCAAATTGTAGTTGACAATTTCGGCTGCACCTGCACCCACATGTAAAATCGCGTTTTTCGATATATAATGTATGTATATAATATTATTGGAACAAGTCAAAATTTTGCGAATATATGCCAAACGAGCCTGCCAAATATGGCTTGAAGTTTTGGTGGCTCAATGAAAGCTCAACGGATTATCCAATAAAAAATTCCATCTTCACTCTGACCAAAGTACAGGACTTTTGGTCATGGATTTGATGTGGTGATGTTGTTGATGTCATCATATTTCAACACTGGATGAAACCTTACTATTGATAACTTTTTCACATCGTGTTTTTGGCTTGAGGTTGCTGATACAAAAAACACCTTAGCACAATAAAAAAAAAGGGATGTACTAAAACCTTTTGTAGTGAAGGAGTTTCCTGATGACCATAATGAACCTATAAAAGTCAATAACAGATAGCAGTATCGCCCCATCCACTTATCAAATTTTTGATTTTCTGAAAAATTACGTTGATGAGTTAACCAAACAAACAATTGATTTTGCTATATGCGTACCTAACATAACTGAGAGAAAGTCAATTCCGGTTATCAAAATAAGACTGTTATAATACTTGACTACAATTGCACCAAAGTTGGAGTCGATTTATTTGACAAAATGGTCTCCATTTATTCCTGCACAACTAACTAGTCGTGGCAGCCCTAGCAACCTTCATCATTTTTTGACACTTCAATCCACCTAGAAGTAACAAAAATTTATTCAGAAAGGATATAAGCGAACTGGCAGAGGAGCTGATGGAGTCGGAACTGAATGACCGTTCACAACCTGAATCACAAAACACAATCTTTGCCAAGAGCGGACGAAATGGCTGCCCACAAATCGTTTAAAATTAAACAAAAATAAGCTAAAAAGCTAAAACAAAACCGATCGGTACCCCCATGGGTCCATCTACGTACCGGAAACACAATTCGCTGTAACGCTATGAGGCTTCACTTGAGGCGTACAAAGTTGAAGTTGTAAGCTCACGGTTAAAAATGTTTGGGTACTTTTTAATATTTTCTGGGTTACATTATGACAACACCAAAAATACATATATTGAAATCTAATATTTGGCAAATATTAAAATTTTGAAGTTTATTTAAAATATATTAAAGCTTAATAATATCAGATATTACAAAGGTATACAAAATCTGTAATCTTTTTGGTATTACAAATAACAATTTTAATATTTACCTATAAGAATTGTATACAAAGTTATCAGAATTTTTTTTTAATATTTACGGAATTTTAAAAAGTAATATTTTCTGTATTAAATACGGCTGTAATATAAAGGCAGTATTAAAAAATACCCCAGAAATTTTAACCGTGCTGAGATTTCCATCTTCAATGTGGTTAATCAAAAATCCAATAACCAAGAAGGGCCGAGACCTGCGAAACACTTCTTCAAATTTCATCTAGTTGTCCAAGCTATTATTAGTAGCTATATCCGATAAAGATATGAACGTTTTTAAATAAAATGCACGACTGGGTCGCACGTACTTGCTCTTATGTTCAAGACACTGCGAGTTCAAGAAAATTGTATATACAAACATGGAAATTATGAGAGAAAAATGTAGAGAAGCATGAAATACGACACTTATATTAGCTAAAACAACTCTTTTGACAGTTTGAGGTGAAAAAAAAGTATGCCATCTTAATTCATGATGGAATATGATTGTATGGGAAAAAAATTTTAAAATTGTTGGAGCGGTTTTTTTTAAATTAATTTTTTATATATAAAATTCTTAAAACATTTTTAAGAACAAATTTTGGTATGCAGATTTAAACTATATATTTATGTGTATATAAAAACAATATTTGAAAAAAAATTGTCAACCCGTTTTTGAGATATCGAATTTTCAAAAAAAAAATTTGAAACTTTTTTTAAAAATCCTAAAACTTTTTTTTTGAAAATTTTGATATGCAATATTATTTAGTCTTTTCTGAAATTTGTATTTAAAAAAATTCATTTAAATCCGTTAAGCTGATAACGAGAAAACTCAAAATAAAAAAATACGTTCTATGACAGGTACTACTAATAGTTGCTATGTGTAAAATTTTATAATTTTTGATCGTAGATCGTACTAATTTTAGTATATGAAAAAAGTTTAATCAAAATCGTAGGAGTCGTTTTCAAGCAAAATAATATTTTCCTTTGCGGTTTTTTCAGTTTTGTATGGAAGGTACCGATATTTTTTCATAAATGTAAAATTTTTTCTAAAAATATTTTAGAAAGTACTAAAAAAGTCTTATATATCGAGTTTCAAAAATATCTATGATGCCGTTTTCGAAATATTTGATTTTCCAAAAAAAATTTTGAAATATTTTTTAAAAATCGAAAAAATATTTTTTCAAAAATGTTGGTACACAAAACTATTAACATTTTTTGGAAGCTTCTGTATAAAAAAAATAATTGAAATCGGTCATACCATTTTGAAGAAAATCAAAAATTAAAAAAATGGTTCCTTGGGAGGTACCATTAATAACCATTTTTGAATAATGGATTTCCACCCAAAGAAAGCCTTTACTAAAATAAATTTATTGAATTTTTTTTAAGAAAAGTTGTCGAGCCGTTTTTGAGAAAAATACGATTATGTAAATTTGCAAAAAAAAAATGTATGACAGGTACCGTTATTTTTGGTTCAAAAAAAAAAAAATGAAAAAAACGTGTCGGCAGAATCACCAAAAACCACTATATACCAAGTTTGAAGAAAATCGATCGAACCGTTTAGGCTGTAGACGAACAGACAGACAGACAGACAGAATTTTGCCACCCACTTTTTTGGTGTTCTCTATCATCGTAACATCATGTTTGATTGTTATCTCAAAATTTTTTTTTGCACGAATCCAAAACTTGCCTTATAGTACCTATAATCGCAAGTAAAAAGGATATTCCAGAATATGAAAAAAAGTTTTGGATGCCCTCCGCATTTTCGCGAGAGTTCAGCCGCTCTAACGAAACAGTCCCCGAGAGGCTTCCTTATAAAAGGGGTAGATGTTATCTTTGCCCAAGACCAGAAGATAAAAGCAGAAGTATCAGCGATTGTTGTTTTGGTAGATATTGTTGCTTTCGCCACACAAATAACGTATGCGTCAAATGTCTCTTGGAACTGTCCATGACGTATTGGAGGGTTAAATAAACGCTAATAACACATGTAGTGCTTTCTTGTATATGATCACATCATCTATTTATTGTATACAAACAATAATTCAGGAAACGTTTTTTTAAGCTTTATTTGCGAAAAAAAACTTCAGCTTTTTAAAATTTAAAATTTTGTGTAGTAAAGTTTACCATTTAATAATAAACCATTTAGAAAAATGTTTAATAATGGTACAAAAGAAGCATTTATTTGTATTTTCAATTTTCTTCAGAATGATATTTTAGATTTCAATCATTTTTTTATACAGAAGCTTCTAAAAATATAAATATAAATATTTTTTGGATTTTTTAAAATCAAATATTTTTGAAATATATTTCGAAATTAAAGGAACCAATTTTGTTTCAATTTTTGTTATTGTTTTTTGAAGAGTTGTATCTTTGTGACGAGTGGTCGTATTGAGTTGAAACAAGAAGCATTCTACAGCTTTATGATTTTTGTTTCAATTTCGATTGTTTGCAAAAAAAATTTGAAGTACTGTTATCGCGTTATTGCAAAATATTATTTTTTATTTTTTTTTGAAGGTCCTCATTTCTATGGATAACTTTTTTGAGTTTTGGGTCTTTTCGTAAATCTTTTTTTTCCTGGCATATATTGATTGCATGGCTTGCGTTTGTATGCAAATTTGAAGACTTTTAAAGCATCAATATTCTGGTAAATTTTCAAATTGATTCAACCAACGCTTTTTCCTCACCAAAATTTCAAAGTCTTACAAACCAGGTGAAGGAAAAAATTGTGTTGTTCCTAAACAATGCGTAGTCGCCATCAAAATTACAAGAAAATCAAAATTCCAGTAGATTTTTTTCACAGTTTTGCATTAGTTAGGTACTTTTTTGACTTGAAATAAAACAAAAAGTACATTTAACAAAAAAAATCTTAATTTCGAAAAATTTTTCAAACAAAAAAAACTTGATTTTATTTTTGAAAAACGTACTTTTTATTTCATTTCATTTAATGACTCAATCGTACATTTAACAAAAAAAAGTTATCCATAGAAATGAGGACCTTCAACAAAAAAAAAATATTTTTTGCAGTAACGAAATAACGGTACCTCAAAATTTGGAAACAAATCTCAAAGAAAAAAAAATTTAAAGCTGTAGAATGTTTTTGTTTTAACTCAATACAACCACTCGTCACAAAGAAACAGCTCTTCAAAAAACACTATCACAAATTGAAAAAAAAACTGTGTTCCTTTAATTTCGTTGACTAGTGTATATGGTCAATTTTTTTTTAAACTAAGTATTTAAGGGTTTTTAATTCCTTTAAAATATTTTTAAAAAATTTACTTTTATGAAAGAATAACAGTGCCCTTCCAAACAAAAGTAAAAAAAAAAAAATTAAGGAAACAGTTCCTGCCATTTGGATAAAACTCTTTTCGTATGTTAAAATTAGTCCGATCTACATACAAAAATTATAAAACCTTGCAATAAATAGCAACTTATGTAGTATCTCTCATAGAATGTTTTTTTTCTATTTAGAATTTTCTCACTATCGACTAGACCGATTGAGATATTTTTTATTTAAATTTTTTTTATTTAATAATTTCAAATAGGTAATACTGCATATCAAAATTTTCAAAAAAGAAATTTTTGAATAAAAAACAAAATTTTTTTTGAGATTCGATATCTCAAAAACGGCTTGACAATTTCTTTGAAATATTACTTTTATAAACACATAGGTGTAGGTACTTAAGATTTGCATCACAAAGATTTTCTTTAAAAATGCTTTAAGACTTTGATTTCATAGTGGGGATTTTCAACATGTTTTTTTATATTAAGCTAACCGGACAATGGAAACAAAGCTTCCGTAATGCATTTCCAGTTATTTAAAATAATATATTTTATTTAATATACAAACAAATACTTTTTTTTAAATTTTTAAAAAGGAAAAATAACGTGCAAGGGTTTTTAGTATTGAATATGTTTAATTGGCCCATACAAATGCTTAAAACCAAAAATGCTGCTAAATTCACCCATGCGTTTCAGGGGGAGTTGAAAATTTAATTTTGAACGAAAAGTTTGAAATGTAAAATCGTCAAATTTGGCTTAGCTTTCGAGTTATACCAAAAATAGTTAAAAGTGGCCAGTGTGATTGTGATCATTCTCTCGTATGGGTGAATTTAGTAGCTTTTTCGGCTTTAAGCATGCAAACAAACATAATTCAACAATAAAAACCCATGCACGTAATTGTTCCTTTATAGCCCTCATCGGTCTATTCAATAGGCTACTACTAAAGGAAGTTGTTTTAACTAATCTAAAAATCGTATTTCATGCTGTTAAGCACTAAGCAAAGTTCAGCGTATGTAGGTTGAAACTAGGAAGAAAAATATCCTATAAGATGGGGGCTTTATTTCCTCTCGCTTGGGGGTCAGGAGGAATTTTATACAAAAATACATAAAATGGAAAAATATATGAAAATGAAAACAACGGCAACTACGGCAAAATTGATTTTTCCACTATTTTAAGTTTGAAAAGTAGGTAGGTACTTAATTTGTAGACAAACTATAAGAAAGAACTTCTGGTTTAACAAAAAGCTACAAAATAGTATTGCATTTCTGTAGAAAATAGCTTGATCTATAATAATTCTTATATCAAATATTTTTCAACAGTATAGATAATGATTATTTAACATTTGAACTTGCATATAACCTTTTATCGCAAACGATTTGGTGATGATTGCATTTAAAATCATCACTTGGATTTATTCCGTGGATTGTTCTTTTTTTTGCAAATTTATCCTGCTTACAAAGTCCTAAAGTCAAATCTTTTGTCGTGATTGAGCATAATTCAATTCTTTTTTTGATTAAGTCAAAGAAATTTTTTTTTTTTTTTTTTTTTTACACTTCAGATTCTTAGTTGTAGTGAGCTTAAGCAAGCTGCAACCTACAATCAGAGGCTCATCATAAGTGCATGTGTTAGTGGTTAGTAAAATAAGGCAATCTAAAACATGCATAATAATATACTAATACATTAACAAAATTAAACAAAAAAATTAATATAAATACATAATCAAACAATATACAAAATACTTAAGTCATACACGTGGTATCAAAAATAAGAACAATCACGACCGTGGAGCACTGCTTCGAAATATTTTCTTTAATCCCATCTTACTAATGTTAAAATCAACAGAGGAGCTGTTTAAATTAAAAATCTTGCACATGGTTAAGAGGCTCATGTATACCGTAGTTAGTTCTATGGAAATTAACGTGTAATAGTTCAAATCTTCGCAGGTGGTGAGATCCTCCGGGGTAGTTTATGCCTATACAGGCTAACAAATCAGGAGCATCTATTTGGCCATTTATAAGTTGGTGAAGAAATAGTAAATCATTATTAACACGCCTTTGATATAAGGTTTGTACCTGCAGTAGCTGGATCCGATGTTCATATGGTGGAAGGTTGTACGGATCAGCTCAAGGAAGACCCTTCAAAGCAAAGCGAATGAATTTATGCTGTATTGATTCAATACGATTTTTATGAATTTCATAAAAGGGAGACCATATTTGCGAGGCGTACTCTAGATGAGGTCGTACATAACAATTGTATAAGGAAAGGGTAACATATGGATCACTAAATTCCTTAGCCCAACGTTTTTAAATCCAAGCATGGAGCTTGCTTTATTAACGATGTAATTAATGTGTTCAGTGAATTCTAAATTTGAGCTAAAGTTAACACCCAAGTCCTTGAAACTAAAGACTCGACAAAGTTTTTGCTGCGAAATGGAATAATCAAAAGCACTTGCCATTCGCTTTCTGGAGAAAGTAATTGTTTGGCATTTAATAGGGTTAATAGAAAGACCGTTCTTACCACACCAAATGTTGAAACTGTCAATATCAGCTTGCAGAAGAACGTGGTCATGGTTAGCTTTTATTGACTTAAATATTTTCATATCATCAGCAAATATAAGTATATCACTAGAGCGTATACATGAAACAACATCATTTATAGCCAGGATAAATAGAAATGGGCCTAGATGACTTCCCTGGGGCACACCGGAGTGAGCAATGAATGCATTTGAAAGGCAGTTTCTAAATCTTACTAGGTACGATCTATTTTCAAGATATGACTTTATCCATGTGATAAAGAAAGTTGGAAAACCAAAAGCTTTAAGTTTGAAGATAATATACCCTTTTTAAAAATTGGAGTTAGGAATGAAGTTTTCCATAAACAAGGAAATTTCCCTGATTTAATAGAAAGCTCAAACAAAAATTGAAGAGGTTCAGCTAGAATATGTCTACACTTTTTCAATAATATTGGGGGAATTCCATCTGGTCCAGATGAGAAATCATCATTTAACGATGATAGTAATTCTAAAACAGTACTCTGTTCCACAGCGAAATTATTGCAATTCGTTTGGGCGTAGGAGTGTAAATTTCTGAAGTAATCTTCATCAATATCAAAAGGCGTGTCCACAAAAGAGTTACGAAGGTTTTTCGCAAATGCGTTGCAAATATCGATGGTTTCTTTCAACGCACAATTTTCATATATGAAGTTTGCCGGGTAACCATCTGAGTTTTTCTTCGAATTAACAAACTTCCAAAATGCCTTAGGGTCTTCTTTAAGAGATCTTCCCATTTCGTATACATGATTGGTGTATAGAGACTTTGAAAGAGATTTGAATTTTTCGAAAAGGGCAATGTAAGAGTTGTGGTCAACTGAAAAAAGAGTTTTTAAATATACTTTCCATGCTCTATTTCTTCTATTTCGGAGCGACTTTAACTCTTTCGTATACCATGAGTGGCAAAAATTCGTATTTTTTAGTGTTTTTATAGGGATAGTGTTATTTATGCAATTATTAAGTATGGTATTAAAGTTATTAACTGCTTCGTCAATATTGCTAGATACTGATATATTTTCAATACCAGATCTAGCTAATTCTTCGGAGAGCAACTGAAAGTTTGCCTTTCTGAAGTCCAAAGTATATGAGCGATCATAAGCGTTGCTATTTTCTATAATATGACTGCTCAAGTCAAGAACTATATCCAAAGGAGGATGGTAACTATCTATATTAGATATTCCTGAACTAGATTCTAGGACAAGAGTACTAATAGCGTCAGATGAAAATACTAAATCGAGAATTCGATTCTTTGAATTTTTAATACAGCTTACTTGCTGTAAGTCAGTTGCAATAATTCTATCCAAAAGCTGAAGCTCAGTTTGTGAAGACGTTAAAGATGCTTCTTGAAAACATTCATCCTCAGAAGGAATCCACTCTATTGACGGTAAATTAAAATCTCCGAGAAGTAATATGGTGTTATTGGAGCAAGACAATTCAATAATAAAATCTAGAGCCTTAGAGAGTTCAACATAGACTGCGTTCGCGCTTTTTGGGGGAATGTAAGCATATAATATATAAATAAATTTCGACTGTATGGCTAACTTTATGCAAATTAGTTCAATTGATAAATTAAAAGGAAATATAATACGTGAAGATATAAATTTATTTCGAACTGCGATCAAAACACCACCTCCCACTTCTTTTGGTTTATCAACATGACGATCTTCTCTATAAACTAAGAACTCTTCATCAAAAAGTTCCGTGTCCAAAAAGCTTGAATTGAGCCAGGTTTCTGTCAAAATAAAGATGTCATGTGAAAATGCCTGGGAGTATCGTCAAAACCAACATTTTGGAAATGATTAACACACATCATGAGGTTTTATTTTTGTTTATGAAGTAAGATTTCATCCTAATTTAAAATTTCACATGTCAAAGCTTTCCTTATTTTCTTATTTATAATTTCCATTTCATTCATAAAAAGATCCTTTATTATAAATCTGATAAACACACATCCATTTATTTAATCACATTTTGTCTTCATTTCAAATTCAATTATTCTGATCTCTTTTTTACTCCCTATTCATTTTGACTTCTTCACTCGGTAACCAATGTTTGTATGAACAAATTGCTCTTGTAAATATTATCCTGTAATTTTGTATCTACCACACACCCCACATCTTATACATGAGCAGCCTTATCATCTCCCTCACCCATTGTGTATTCAATTGATAACTGCCAAAACAAACCAAATTCAAACGTATATAATTTCCAATTTTGTTATTCACCAAGAATGAATGTACATTATACACATTTTTGCTGTAACTACTTACTGTCTAAAAGGACGAAGAAAGAAAAAATAAGAAGAAAAAAATCTTAAAGGAAACCATCATCAAACAATAATAATTTCTTACCATTCAGAGGTTCATTACGATGTCATAAAAAAAGGTTCCTCAGTACACATTAGCAAACAAACAAAATTGTTCCTCCTTTATATGCATAACAAAAGCGCAAAGGAAAGCTCTGTTTAGATATATTAAGGAAAAAAATAAAATAAAAAGGACGAGATGCTGGGGGTAATAGGATATCCCGGATGAGAATACGTGCGCAAGAATTTTTATTTGATTGCCACGCAAATGGCATAACATTCAGCCAGTAGAGCTACTACTTCTCGCATCCGATCCGCCATATTATTGCTATCCGACAAGCTAAACAATCCAAAAGGCAAAAGTAATATAGAACAACGCAACAAAACAACAACAACAACAAAAAAAGAATATAAGAAAATTGTTCACTAAATTTATTATTAACAAGAAAAGGCAAATAGCCATTATTTTCTATAACACCCTGTGGGTGTTTCACAATCGTACATGATATTCAAGGGGTCGAGTCGAGTCGAAGCAAAGTAGTAGTGACTGGAGAATTATGTATTTTTATGGGATCCTTTGCATATTGCCAAAGAGGGAAAAAGTAATGGCAAAATCGAAATTTGCGTTTCCTTAGGGAGAGAAATTTCGGTAGCTATACATGACTTTTGCCAAGATTTTATGTCTGAAAAGTGTAGGCAAGTTATAATAAAACAAAGAGTGGCTAAGGCTATAATACTGTGATTAAAAATTGGGGATTTATTTTGAGATTATTCTTATCAACGCTTTTTGAATTACAAATAAATTTAAATATTATTTTATTTCTTTTTATTCTTTGTTACTTTCTTCTTGGTTTTTTTTTTGCTTTCCCAACATCAATAAACCGTTTTTGGTCATGGTCCAAGGGGTTTCATGGAGAACTTAACATAGAAGCTTCCTATGTTCGTCGCTGTAAAAAGAGATACCTGTCAAGTATTTGATCTTCAGTTCGGACAGTTCGGAAGGTCGGAAAAAAGTTGAATCAATTTCCTTCACAGCTATCAGACCTGACTATCTATATGAGAATAGCTGTATTTCGGTTCTGTTTTGGGTCTTCATTAAGTTTTTTGCAGGCTTCCCTAATTGCCAGCTTGAAAGCTTGAAATACACTAGAAAAGCTCGGGAAGCTGAAAGGACCTACTGTCATATGAAGACACTCAGAGATATTCCAGAAAACCATCACCGACCCGAAACTCTTTCTTTGAGGCATCGTTTAAATTTCATTTATTTCTGGATGGAAAAATGGTCATTTTCGAAAGCGTCATCTGCGTCAAAAATGCATTTGCAGAAAACTCAAAAACGGAAATTCCAATCATACTGCACTAGCATTTGTGTTTGCTTAAGTCACATGTTCAAAAATATCATCTGCAGTGCAGCTGTTGAGTTGAGGAACAACGCTGATTTTGTGTAAGCATGACAATTAAATATTTATTGACGGTAGCATGTTGGAGTCAAAAATCATTCAACAATCATTCAACGATAAAATTGACTTTTATTTGATGTTTTTGAAAACGGGCAGTAACTTTTATATCCTTGCTGTGGGAGTCTTAATCTTTTCAATGGAAATTTGTAATATTTTTTTGTGACCATATGGTTTGGCAAAACAACTATTTACGGTACTGCAAGATATAACTCGAACTAGAACTATGTAGAAATGTTGTGCATAAGCCAAATTTTAAAAGGTTCAAAAAAGCGCTAAGGGCATCCGTGGGGCAGGTTCGAAGAGGACCTCAGTCACCAACGTAAGCCAGAGCACAACCAAAAAGTTACTCCAGCAAATTTGGTCTCCAGCTAGAGCTGTCTATAGCTTCACCCTTCCGTTTGTATCCATGACATGCCACCTCCACTGGGCAAGAATGATATCCAACATCCAAACCACCATCCAGCAAATGATTTGAATGGATATGTCCTTTGCATGGATATGGATTTTGAAACGCAATATTACTTTTTTCTAGACATGTTCGTAATCCGACCAAGGTTCACGTCCAGTGGAAGTGACATGTATAACCTGAGCCTTTGATCGTGGTCTTCATTTCGTGGGACATGTCCTTCATGGGTGGAGTCAAAGTAGTTCCAGGCATTACAGGTCCATCCGCTGAACCTGACCCAGATAGATTATATTACCCCAGACAGTTCGTTGGTATATCTTATATCTTATATCTTATATCTTATATCTTATATCTTATATCTTATATCTTATATCTTATATCTTATATCTTATATCTTATATCTTATATCTTATATCTTATATCTTATATCTTATATCTTATATCTTATATCTTATATCTTATATCTTATATCTTATATCTTATATCTTATATCTTATATCTTATATCTTATATCTTATATCTTATATCTTATATCTTATATCTTATATCTTATATCTTATATCTTATATCTTATATCTTATATCTTATATCTTATATCTTATATCTTATATCTTATATCTTATATCTTATATCTTATATCTTATATCTTATATCTTATATCTTATATCTTATATCTTATATCTTATATCTTATATCTTATATCTTATATCTTATATCTTATATCTTATATCTTATATCTTATATCTTATATCTTATATCTTATATCTTATATCTTATATCTTATATCTTATATCTTATATCTTATATCTTATATCTTATATCTTATATCTTATATCTTATATCTTATATCTTATATCTTATATCTTATATCTTATATCTTATATCTTATATCTTATATCTTATATCTTATATCTTATATCTTATATCTTATATCTTATATCTTATATCTTATATCTTATATCTTATATCTTATATCTTATATCTTATATCTTATATCTTATATCTTATATCTTATATCTTATATCTTATATCTTATATCTTATATCTTATATCTTATATCTTATATTTTATATCTTATATTTTATATCTTGTATCTTATATCTTATATCTTATATCTTATATCTTATATCTTATATCTTATATCTTATATCTTATATCTTATATCTTATATCTTATATCTTATATCTTATATCTTATATCTTATATCTTATATCTTATATCTTATATCTTATATCTTATATCTTATATCTTATATCTTATATCTTATATCTTATATCATATATGTTATTTCTTATATCTTATATCTTATATTTTATATCTTATATCTTATATCTTATATCTTATGTCTTATTTCTCTTATATTATGCTCCTCCAACAATATCTGTGCAGATGGGTCCAAAAACCATCCGGAAAGTTTTTCTCTCAAAACCGTCTACCATTGACAAGGTCAATGCCTTGGCACCATATATCTAAGAACCGAGATGATAGCGATCGATAGCTAAAGTATTTGCTCCTCGATTGCTATTTTCATCCAAATTCTTCGTTGGGAAACCGATTCCGTTATCAGAGTCGTAACGGAGTGACGTTCTTTCCAAGATTTTATTCTTTCATTGGAATAGATTTGAAGTTCCTAGGTTTTTTCCAAGATCTGCCAGCCGCACTGTGAGGTTTGAGGTTTGAGGTACATTTTTCCAGTCAACTCTAAGATCCAGGGGCCTATAGCTAAAACATAGGTAATCTACATGAACACCTATATAAACATTTTAATTTAAGGTATTTGTTTTTAGATTAAGCTTGTCTTAAAGTTCCCTGTAACCATTTCAAATTTGAAGAAAGATTGATATGATTTTCGTCTAGGCATTCTCAAAATTTCCTAAGCTCTTTACATTATTTATTGATTTATTGATGCATTGTCGTTTAATTCAACCTTAAAATGCCCCCCAATGCACTTCAATTTCAAAAACTGATGAAATGCTTCTGTAACAATAGATTAAATGTCTATCACAGATACATTTATCCAATATTTAAATACCCATGACTGTGCAAAGGATATAGGTATAGTAACGGTAAAGTGTATAATACAAAAGATACTGCTTTTTGAATTTCACCCTTGTCCACAATTTGCGGATGGTAAAAACCAATTTACCAAAACCCCAAAATCACAGAAACACAAACAATGCGCAGATCGTCCGTTCGTTCGTCCTTTCTCATCCTTATACTTCGTCCGTCTGTTCATCTTCGAAACGGAGTATTGTACTTATGTTGTGAAAGCTAAACCTAAAGGACAATTTCTCACTGAGTTAAGTGCCTTCTTGTTTCTTAGGCAATGAATTCCCGCAAATGAACCCAACAAAACTTGGCTCACACTCTCTTATGTTCGTTTCTGTTTTATCCACAAAACTGTCTTAGCTTCTTCATCTTTGTCTTAATCTTCTTCCTTTTTGAGTAACAACAAAAGTTTCCTTCCTTACTGAAGTAGGTATAGAGAGGTATCTATACCTACACAATACGTGTAGAGCTATACACTTTCTTATAATGGCAGGGTTTAGAAAATCTTGGCATATTTATAAACATCTACTACAACAGCCATCACCACCCCCACAGGGGTTCCACTTGGTGTATTCATAACTTAACACAATACAAAACTTAACTTAAGTTTCCTTTGCATTGTGTGCTGGCAACGGCGGCAATGGCAACGTCGTCGACGACGCCAACAACCGACCGACGCACGGGAGAAGCTGAAGAAAGGCACACCTAAGATATATACAATAAATGTCTTTACATAACAATATACCGGCAACAAGGCAAAATTAAAGAATTGCAAAGTGATAAGTGTTGCCACTTTAAAGAAGTTTTAAAATTATAAAATTGATTGATTTTTTTCTAAGATTATTTTGTGCAGGAATACCAATAATTTTTCATGTTTCTAGGCAGGTGGAAAGCTAAGAATTTTAGCCAACGATGTAGCACTTAATTACCAAAGATCTTAATAAAACTCAATACAGTACCCATAAATGAGGTGCCAAAAACCTCTATAATATTAATTAGAAGCTTTTAAAATTTATTAAAACAAGGTGACCTTTTATGACCATTTAGTTACCTTTCATTGGTACTTGTTTGTTTAAGATTATTATGTAACATGATGAATTTAATACATCACAAACTGATTCCTGAAACTATTAGACTTTTTGTCACGATCTAGTGGCCAATCTGATTGGATAGAAATCTTGAACATTAGTGTCTCGCGTTACAAAATCTTCGGATTACAAAATCAAACCACAATACCGCATTTAAAAAATCTTGCAAACTTAAATCTCACACATTAAAATCTTGTAAAAAAAGATTATTGATGTTAGAGATTCGTCTTCGAGTTTAATCTTTTTTTCAGTTCGAATCTCGGAGCGAATGTTACTGAAAATGCGAGATTTTGATATTTTTCGGGGTTTTAGCTTGCGAGATTTTTCGTTGCGAAATTTTAATGTGAAATTGCTAAAAATCAGATTTTTTAAATTTGAGAATATTGAAAAAATGCGAGGCTTAGTTATTCAAGATTTTGGTTTGCAGTATTTTGTAAGACTCCTGGCTTTTCAGATGTTACAGATTTTTTGAGAATATTTCATAAATATAGTGCCAAAATTTGTGGGTGACATCGAAAAGCGAATTGCGGTTGCTAAATCATGAACAATTGCAATTACCACCGCATTTTTGGGAGTTTTTCATTAACGGCTCGAAAACTACAAATTATTTGAAAATTACATCAAAGTATCATTGAAAGTATACACATTTTCCAATTAATCTCTGATTAATTAAAAATAGTCGAAAATTGACATATTTTTACTGTTTTCGAAAATCCACTCGAAAGCACTAAGAAATTACTTTGTGAGACAAAATTTGAATTTTTGTCTGTAACATGAACCAAGATATACTTTTCTGATGGTTTTTGATGCGCTGAGTTCAAATGTGGTCTTGAAATTGCTGTATCACGTTTTTGAGATATTCGAATCTAAAGTTTTGAAAAAAAAAGTTTTTATGCAAATTTGGGTTGATATTTGTTCTCGAGGTAATTTTTTTCGAAGAAATGCTGATGGTCATTCTGAGGTATGAAAATTTTACTTCAAAATTCTTTTTGAATCTTTCAAATACCTGCTCAATTTTTTCATTTCTTTCATATTATAAGTGTGTTTGCTAATGTGAAATCTTTTGCAAGTTTTCAGTATAGCATAGTCCCCATTGAGACCTCAATTCACACTTAATTAATAAAGCCTAAAAATGAAAAACAATTATTTTTGGATGCAAAAGCCATTTGCATGCAAATAATGCAATGAGGGGAACTTGTATTATATTTTTTTTAAGGTGACCATCCAAAAAAAATATATTTTACTCACCACACTTTTTTCGCATGCAAGACAATTTCTGGTCAATGGTTTTGCATGGCATTCCATGACAATAATGCTATTTTGCATGAAACTGTAAACCAATCATACAAAAAATAATTTTGTTTTTCACCTCAATAATTTTTGCCATGCAAAAAACATTGCGCAGGTATGTTTTTTTCGCACAGGAACTGTAAACTATAGGCCTATAATATCACAATACACGTAAGCATTATGAACTCACCTCGTTTATGCTATCCACCGCTGTCCATTTACCATTCGGTGGATGTACGAATCTCTTGCCACTGCCCGGTGAAGTTTCACTTGCCGTCGGCGTCGCGTCGGTGATCCATGATATTCCCGTTCTTCGGTATTGGCATTTCACAACTACCCAAACGTATTGACATCGTTGATGTCGAAAGTGGAGCTACCCTTTGGTCTACTTCTCGCACTCCCATAGACCCTCTATAGATGTCTTCGACGTTAGATTTTTTGTCGAACTCACCCACCCGATCACGACTTTTGTTTTTATAGGATTTTTTCAAATGTCTACGCGATTCCCCATTTTAGTCCAGTCAACGAAGACTCAAAATCATAAAATAAATGCAATATATCATGCTCTCTGGGTTATTATTTTATGTGGTAGTGATGACCCCCAGGTATAAAATACTAAAAGTCCCCAGCCCAGGGCCATGAGCTTTCGGCAGGTTTAAAGGTCCCCTTTTGTAACTTTTTGGGAGTATTTTGAATACTAAGCGTTTAAACGGAAAAGTGTACAATACAAAATGAAAGAATAATAAATTTCCTACAGAAAAAGTGTTATTCATATTTTCGGTAGATCAAGGTTATGAAAGATACGAGCAGTAGTAAATTCAAAAAAATGAATAACAATGTTATTGTCTTACAATATCAATTATTGTTTTTGATCAATTTACTCAGAAATATCGGAAAAAGTAAGTATATATTGATTCATGGTCATCTCAGGGACATTATGAGAGTAAGTTAAGGTGTAAGGAAGGTGGTTTTGTTTGAAATGTCCTGATTTATTTTTGTTTGATACAGTGTTTATTTTCATATTAGAAACACTGTTTCTTCAAAGGTAAGAAGTACACAGCATTTTTCCAAGTTATTAGCCAATACTTTATGAAATAATTTTTGGACATATTCTAAGAAATAAATTAAATAAAAGGGGAGGTGTATTTCCCCCTCTTTTCTATAAGGGGGGCAAATTCCAAAAACATTGAATTAAAGTAGAAAAATTGCTTTTTAAAAACAACAAAAATATTTACAATACTGTGCTATACCTTTATTAAAAGCTTAAAACAAATTATTTGATTATATGTATAGGAAATAAAGTTTACAATTTTTGAAAACTCAAAAAAAAAAAAAAATGGAAAATGTTTTTACTTGATTTTCCATTTTTTATTTTACACTATAAGTGGTAAATTGTCTTTAATTATTTAATGTTGTTTTTAGCCTTAAGTCCAATGCTGAAAACTAGACGGTTGTAGCAGTTTTAGTTTTTGAGAAAATTGAAAATTTTTCTAAATTTGTAAACTTTATTTCTTATATAATCAAAGAATTCGTTATAGCACAGTATTCTAAGTATTTTTGTTGTTTCTAAAAAGCTATTTTTCTACTTTAATTGAATGTTTTGGGAATTTCCCCCCCTTATAGCAAAGAGGGGGAAATACACCTCCCCTTTTATATAATTTGTTTCTTAGAATATGTCCGAAAATTATTTCATAAAGTATTGGCCAATAACTTGGAAAAATGCTGTGTACTTCTTACCTTTGAAGAAACAGTGTTTCTAATATGAAAATAAACACTGTATACAAAAAAAAGTAAATAAGGATATTTTAAACAAAACCACCTTCTTTACACCATAACTTGCTCTCATAAGGTCTGTTCCTTTACTTTGAATTTCTGTGATTTTTTGTGCATTTGTGCGCATTTCAGTCCAAAGTTGTGTCAAAGTTCATATAAAAAAAATATTTTGACACAAGTTTGGACTAAAAATCACAGAAACCCAAAGTAAAGGATCAGACCTATAATGTCCTGAGATGACCATGAATCAATATACATATACTTACCTTTTCCGATATTTCTGAGTAAATTGATCAATTCTTTCATAACCTTGATCTACCGAAAATACGAATTACACTTTTTCTGTATGAAATTTATTATTCTTTCATTTTGTAGTGTACACTTTTCCGTTTAAACGCTTAGTATTCAAAATATTCTTGAAAAGTTACAAAAGGGGACCTTTAACCCCCCCTCCTGTCTAAAGCTCGCGGCCCTGGGCTGGGGACTATTAGTATGTTTTACCTGGGGGTCACTCCTACCACATTAAATAATAACCCAGAGAGCAAGATTTATTGCATTTATTTTTCCTTCGTTGACTGGACTATTTAAACCTGTAGTTCTTCTACAGTCCCATCTTATGGGAGTGGCATTTCTGCCGACAGCATGAACTTTGACACATCATCACTGCGTGTGACGTTTCACCACCGAAAATGGCTTTTGTTGATTTGGCACTGCATCGCTTCCATCTTTGATCTGACGTTCAATTGGTTGTAGTTTTTCTTGGTTTTGATGGTTGAGATTGCAACATTTGTTGGTGGAAGGATTTTTTTCGATGTACATTTTGGGGAATTTTTTTGAAATGTGGCCCTCCAACTTTCATTATTTTTGAGTTTTAACCCAACAGTGAAAACATGTTGTTCTATCGTGTAATGCTCCTTTTTTACTAACCCTAAGCTGTCAGCTGTCAAATAATTTTTTTATTTTTTTTGGGTTGCCAACACTTTACTACTTAAATGGTGCTCAATTAAAATCTATCGTAAATTTTTGGACACCCTTTAAATGAAAATATCATTAAATAATAAATTTGAGTACATTTTTGTATAGAAGATATTCTAGGAACTGATAAAGTGGTGTTCAACTGTTCATATATGTAGGAGTATGTAGCTTAGTAAATAGCTTTGATATAGTTAGTAAAGTGGGAACACTAATTTATCAATATCCTCCAGTACCTAGATGGCATTAAATCACAAACATAACCCCTGTAAGTACCTAGTAGATATACATTCATACATTTACAAATATATACATACATACGGATGCCTGACGAACTGGGAATTGATGATGAGGACGATGACGATGATATCTTTTTGGTTGTGCTTGCGTAGCTATATGTATAGACTTTACGTACAATAATATCCTTTAGTAGGTATGCTGCTATATCAATTTGTATGTATATAGATATGGCAAAATCAAAGAGTATAGCAGCTACGTTTACCTTCTATATAGTCTCTCTACGTTCCCCACCCACAAGAAATGAGTTAAGAGTATAGGCACGGGTAGTAATGGGTGGTTTGGGGGTGAAAATTCCCATGAAGGATATCCATGTTGTACTTACAACACTTTGCTTGACAAACATATGGACGAGATACATACATATATACCAACATAAATAAACATACATAGGTACAGATGTTGCGTGTCATGTGTTCTATACACCGTTAAGGTTGTTGGTACAATGTTGGGATATGTTCATACAAACATACATATATCGATCCTAATAAGAAGTACCAACCTATGAAGGAACGAGTTATACGCAGAGAAACGTTATAAAGAAAGGACATCGATGATTTTGTATGAAATAAGCAATTATATACTTAAAAATGTGACAAATATGGAAGAAATCGTAATAAGAAAATTTTTTAAAAATATCATGCTCTATGGAAAAATAAAAAACTGATAAATCAGCAGCAAGTAAAAACGCTCACCGAAGAGAGTCATAATAAATGTCAAATCTCTTTCTTAACTTCATCAAGATTCTTAAAATTGATCACAAAAATTCACACACACAAGAATTAAAAGCAGAAAATAATCGCATTCCTTTTTTGTTTTATGGAGAAAAAACCAAAGGCGTACGCAGGATGAAGATCAAAGGGGGGGGGGGGGGGGGGCTCATTCAAAAATTACTATGAAATCTAGCTTTGAGACATATTCAAAATGAGACAAATTGTAAGAAATGTATTAAAATTATTTTGATTGGGGGGGAAGTCTCAAGTGCACCTCCCTGCCCCCCTTGCCCATACATTTATAACGAAAAACTTAGGGTGCATGTAATAGATAGTTGTACAGATTGAACAGAGCACCTTTCGCTGAAGAGATTCCCATAACAGCTTCATTTCATTTTGTTTTTCATTTTTTGCTACTGAATAATCGTGCGACGAAAAATCGCAAGTGCCTTCGTAGCTAATAAGTTCATAACAATTTTCAATACAATGCAATACAAGTATTTCCTTGACTTTAGTGACTCCTTTTTCAATTGTCTACTCTAATGCATACCCAACTATCAATTTTGCCCCTATAATCATCCAAAGAAGCTTCTCATAATCATTTCTTGCAATCCAATAAGCATTATACAATAGTCCAAAGAGCTAAAAAGGCCCACTTTTTAAGCTTCTATTGGACCTTTATGGAGTAAATTCAGTTAACCCGATAAGCACCTATACTGAACTCAATTTAGAGGTTTTATAGAGGAAGGTGGAAAAATAAAAAAAAAAGATTTCAGTTTTTATCTGAAATGCAATCTTAGAATTTACTATATATTATTTAAGTTATAAGAATTTCAAGGTTTCTGTGGGATTCGAACCATGGTCCTCTCGCACTGAAAGTCCATCACGCTAACCGCTCGGCCATGTAAGAATATATTTACTGGTTTGTGTTTTTATAGTATAGCAGAAATGGTTTGTGGCTGCACTTAAGCATACCAATACAAGCAATATTGAAACGAAGTAACAGAAACTAACATAGAGATTGTATAATAATTTTACAGGATGACTATAGAAGCAAAAGCTCCACCGTTGTTTCATAAGAGCAATATAGAGAGATTAAAGAAACATTGGTATATCGCTTCTATCAAGCTGATATAATTTGCACCAGAAAATATTTAAGGAATCATTAATTCTCCAATAAGGTATTAACTTCCCGTCAGAGGGGTAATAGGAGCGCTATAGAAACAAATAACACTTAAATGTCTGAAATTCAAAGCAATTTTGTTAGTTGGGTATGCCCTACATTTTTCCTTTTAGGAAACAATTATTCTTTAATTTTTGGTCCATTTTTATAAATTTGGGAGGTAACTCTAGAAATTTGTATTTTTATTCAAATATTTAAAAAAAAACTTTAATAATTTCTATGATATAATTTTTAAGATAAACCCTTTTCTGCTGTAATTAATCGCCAAACTATACCAAATCTACCCTATGCTGATGATGGTTAAATCACTTTTCAACATGTTTGTCAGAAAATATACCTTTCTTTTGCAGCTGTGAATATATTTATCTTATTTGTATGCTTTTCGGAGATCGCTTGCAATAAGTGAAAAGCTCCTTTAAAATCGTTGATGTTGTTCTTTTATTCTTATTGGTCCTCGTACCTATACTCACCCTCAATTTATCTTCATCTATCTACGAGTATTGCTTCTTCGAATTTCTATCTGCTATCTGCACCTTGATGTTTCTTAACGTTCATAGATATATATGTTCGTATGTATGTATGAACACATCCTTCAGGCATTTTTCTCTTCACACACAAAACATTTCTATAACAAATCTATCTTCTCAAGTTCGTCGTGTGTAGAGAGCAAATTTCTTCTTTCCTTTTTCATTTATATTTCCACCCGCAGCCACAATCTTCTTACACATATCAAATAATGATGTTCAGTGAGGTGGGGTGGGGTGGGGTTGGTTGGTTTGTGTGGATGATGATGGGAAGCGCTTTATACTCCTTTTTCACATCAGCCCAAACCGAGATATAGCTATATATAAGATAACGTTCGTACCAGGGTCGATGTCTATGGTATGGCAGAGGATGTGTGTTCGCAGCTTATTACGTTATTCTACAATCTTTCCATGATGGCTTCTTGAGAGAGAGATACTAATAAAACTTTATATCGGTTTCCTTTCGGCATAAAAGTCGTCCTTAAGTTCTATAAGTATGTACTGTTGTGGATCGGTTTATGTAGGTGTGTCATCATCCTTTTCTGGTTATTTTTTTTTTTGTTCTTTTATTTTTTTATATATTTTATTAACATTGCATTGTGTATATCCTTTTTACAGACTGAACAAGTATGTGTATTTATATCACCCATTCTCCAGAGACATGGATTCTTGGCTTGCCACCCGGCCTTTATCAACGTTTGTTATCTTTAAGCTTGTTGGGTTAAGTTTGGGGATAAAAGATGGCAATATGGAGAATGGGGATGAGGGGGAAATGATTGGTGCTGTATTCCATTTTGAGCATATGTGCGATGGGAATTTCACAAGGACACACACTGCCGACAGGATTTATTCACTTTCTAGCATCCACATCACATCCTATGTGAGCACATTATTCTTTCTAGTTGCTTTGGCATGACACAAGAAGAGTTTTTTTTTTTTCTTTTTTTGTAGATACCCAGGTACTTACTCTATTTCCCACAAGGGTAAATCATCAACCTTGTCATGAGGGTTTTTGACATTTTTATTGTGTGGACTACCTGAATCCTGAGGAGTTTTTGTAGTAACCTCTTGATTTTAATTTATATCTATGAGTACTTATATTTATAAGAAAAAAAAATGGTTGTTGACGTTAAAATACTTAGGTATCATACCTACTCTTATATTTTACCGGGAGCCTCTATCTCTTATAATGATGATGCCAGTATAATTCCTATTTCTCTCTCTTTTTCTTATTTCCATTCAGCATCAGATCTACCACACTTTACACAATGTCGCAACCAGTGTTGTCACTTTACCACAATTGTGGTAGATCTACCACTTTTTTCCAAGATTTTGATAATCTACCACTCCTACCACCGAAGTCAAAAATTCTACCACTTTTTGTTCATCCATAACAAAAAAAATTTGAAATTTAAAGATAATCCGATCATTCATGAACAAAAAATCCCAAAATTTGTAAGTAGAAATTTTTCAACAGAAAATGTGAGTTTTCGTCTCTATTTGCTTACCTGAATGCAGCCATTGGAATTATTTAGAACTGATTTCTTTTAGAAATAGAAATTTAGTAGAATTTTTCAAAGCTTGTGTCCGAAAACTTTGTTTATAAAATATGGGAAAAGGGGAAATTTCTATGGCTACTCTCCTCGATGACAACGCAAACGTTGATATGTTTTTAGGTTTGAATTTTGATCACCACATTCAAAACCTCAATGAAGAAATAGATTCAGAAATAATAGAACAAAAGTTACTAAAAATTGTTTTGCTTTGATCTTATCAAATAGGTACACATATTAAACTAATAAATTAAATATTATTAGTCAACTTGTTTAAAAATTGTGATACACAAAACGTGATTTAAATTTTAATTATAAAAGAAAACCTGCCTTTTTAATATTTTTAAGACATTTTAAAAAAGATTTTAAGACACACTTGTTTTTTTTTCATAAATTTAATAATTTTACTAATAAGTTTTGCCAATGCGTTTCGTCTTAGTTAGGACATCATCAGGGCACTCCTGTCCTAACTTAGACGGAACGCATTGGAAAAATTTATTGGTCAAATTATTAAATTTGTGGAAGAAACAAGTGTTTCTTTAATTTTTTTTTAAATGTCTAAGATTAATTTCCACCAAATGATCAACCCTAAAATTATTTAGATCTGATATATTTTCATTACTCAAAAAATTCGCGTTTTCGAAAGGGAAAAATATTGCAGTTCTCTTATTTAAGTTCCAAAACCAAAATAAACCCTCAATTATGACGTTAAATAAGAAATTTTCTTATAATACAAAACATTTTTAGTACGACTTCATTTTATTAAAAAAAAAATTCATTGAACTTTGTTTGGCAGCGTGAAGTATAAAGTCTGGTGAAAATAAAACGGTATCCGTGTCTCACGCCCATTTGCTATTTCATTTATAAAGAAGGCATTTGTGGTACAGGCCATGGATTGTCCGTTCAGTTTGTCAGTCCTCTGATGAGTATTTACTGGATAAATGTCTATATAAGGCGCCAGTTATAGCTATCATTGAAACTCCATCATTGAAAATTTTAGTGATTGATTTTGAGACATTTAGGAAATAAAATCATTTATTATTTTGATGGAAAAATAAAGCTTAAGACTAAAAATTGTTCAAATAGGCCCAACTCTCCACATAAAAAGACTTTTCTTATTGCAATGATTGAATTAGGTACCTTACCAATGATCATTGAAAAATTAAAAGTCAATTTTTGTGGAAAGTTGGGCCTATTTGAAAATTTTTGTTGACTAAAAATATTGATTAAGTCTTGAGCTTTGACCGCCCATCGAAATAATAAATGATTTTGCCTCCTAAACGTCTCAAAATCAATCATTGGCTTAGTAAAACCCTAATAATATACCTAACTTTTTTATTTTTTCGTACAATGCGTAACAATGTTTTTAGCGCAAAAACTATGAAAACACTCAGTCTCCTGGTGTCAGTCCCCTTGCACTTTAACGGCTAACTGTCTATCAAGAGACCGCAAAAGTTTCCAGTTAAAGCTACTTTTCCTTGTAAAAACTTGTTAATACAAACTTGCTCTTATTATCAATCTCGCTCAGATTTTTAAAAGAATATTTATACAGGTGATTATATCTCTCCCATTAGGGAAGGGGTACGATTTTCTAAAAAATTGGCTCAAAATAAAACAAAAAAAAAAATAAAAAAATCTTAGTCCTATAAGCTCATATTTTCAAAAAATGTCGATAAAATTGCTGCTTTTTATTTTTCGGACTGGCCGCTTTCAATTATGTGAAAGGAAGCTTTAAAAAAACTAGAGATAGTCCATTTGCTTCCAAAAATGTTACATCGAAAATATCTTCATTTTCTTCCCCTTTTTGTAGAATCAACCAAATACTTCGATGAATAAATTAGTTTTCTTTGACTAAAATAAAACTTGAAAATAAAAATATTTTTCCTTATTTAATTTTTGGAAATTAAAATCTACCACTAAAAATCTGGATCTACCATTATTTTCTAGACTTATCTACCACTTTTTAAAAAATGGAAGTGACAACACTGGTCGCAACTCCCAAGCCCCAATTCGAAAAAGAATGAGTCGTAACTCATTTATGAGTTGATTTGTATAAAGGACATGAGTGATGACACATGGGTTCTTTTTAAGTCATTCAATTTTGCCTGCCTACCTGTAGCACATGAGCAGGAGTTGGTTACGATACGAGAGCTGTTTTAAATTAAATTTAAATTAACTATAGGCGTGTTTTGTTGACTTGCTTAATGTGAACATTAAGAAATACTTCACATTAAGGTAAATTTTCCAATGTAAATTCCAACAACAACAAGTTAACTTCACATTTGAACTCCAGTAACTCTATGGCTGAATGTGGAACGTATCTTAATGTTCACATTAAGGAGGTCAACAAAACACGCCTTATATAATAATTTCGTCTTTTAGACTTGTGGCAAAACTTGAGCTTTGGTTGAACTGTATTTAAAACCAACTCAGCATTTGTTGGTTTTACAGCTTTTGACTTAAAGGATTCTCGGAAATCACCGAGTATGTTTGCTTTTTTTTTGCGGTGAAATTAATTTCTGAGTCTTTCAAATATTTTTTTTTTTAAGAAAAAGAAATTTTTTTATAATTGGTAGGTTGGGGCACTCTACCACGCCCTTTTCCCGCCCTTCCATGCCAAAAATAGAGTAGTATATTGCAACAGTAACACTATTCTAGGTACCTACTACAGAATGTTACTACATTACATTAGTTCTTCACATTAGGCACTTAAGACAAGCCCCATTTCGCTTCCAGTACCAAATGGTTGATTTGACATTTTGGGTGATCCCATTTAAAGTTGTGGAAACATAGCCAGAAAAAAGGTATTTTTTCTAACTTTTGCGATCCAAATTTCTTCCTGGTAGTTTTCGAAAGCCAATTTAGATACATTACAAACCTATAGACCAAGAGCTGGTAGCAAATTTTGTGGATGAACATATATGATCAAAATCTTTGTGAGAAGGCTTGAAAGTGCATGTATCTTGATATCGAATATAAAAGTCTGGCAGGATTTTTTTGACGCCCGTAGTTGGAACGAATGGTTGAAAATGGTGATTTTCCAATTTTTGTGCGAAGGGTACAACCACTTCAACTTATTTTTAAAAATGGTAAATGATGGTCTATCATTTTCCCTAAGATCACATACTTTAATTTTAACGATCCAATTAATAATACTCAAGACATAACCACTTAAGGCGAACCATAGATGGAGAGATATTTGGAGATCGAAAAAAAATAAAAACCAACAGAAAAAAGTCACTAAAATAAGGCCAATAAGGTTCTTTCCAACGGCTCATAGAGTTTTATTAATTGGATCATTAAAATTTAAGTCTGTGGAGTTAGGAAAAATGACAGAGCATTATTTTTGATTAAAAACAATTAATTGAAGTGGTTGTAATCTTCACACAAAAATTTGGAAAACAATTATACTATTTCCATCATCTCGTCGCAACTACGGCCTTTTGTATTCGATATCAAAATGCATGCACCTACCAACCCTCTTTTTGTGATTTTGGTTATGTGCTCACCAACAAAATTAGCTGCTGACTATTAGACTACTAGGGCTCTCAGAGATCAGGCCAGCGCAAACTACGCCAGAATGTTGTTTTAGAAAAAAAAAAACGGAAATTAGGTATTGTTCTAATTTAAAAAATCCACGCATACATAGATCTTTGAAGCTCCCAAATTTTTGCAGTGTTTTCCAAGAGGAAGTGCTTGCAGCTTGCGAGGCCGCAAAATTTCTTTCAACGTGTGAGCTAACGAACAAAAACATTGATAGCTGCCAGCCGCCTTTCAGAGCCATTCCGTCAATTTTTAAGCCTCACGGATCACCGTGATATATTAATGGTAATGAAATTGCTGAGGAAATAACCTAAAACGGTTCATTACTTGAACCGAGCCAACTGTATCCTGGGCACTTTTGCCACTGCAGCAGGAAACTCACAAAAATTATCTTCAGGGGCGGTAACGATAGATGGTCAACAATTGACACCTGCCATGTTTCGAATTAGAAGAATAGTCATTAGCACATTTTGACTAATGCAGAGGGTGTCAGAACAAAGAGGTTGAGGAAGGCTCATTTCACTTCCTCTGTTAATGCCCCAGCCTTTCCAGATCAAGAAAAGGAGCTCTTGGAGAATATTTTTTCGACGAACTGGGTGACGACGTGTCTCTTTTGTAGCTTTCCACGTTGTTAAAATTGTTTTAGTATAACGAACTCTTTTACTATACTCTCCTTCATTCTCCTCTTCCTCATCATACAACCATTTTTTTAAGAGGCTTTCTGTTTCCTCAAACAATTTCTCTGCTTGGTGCTTATATTCCTTCAAGTAATCGCTTATTTAAAATCTCTTATCACCTCTGAATTTCGATTCCCCATTTCGATTTTGAATATATGCAACCGCTTGTCCTAAAGCCAACGGAAGATACTGTAATTCTTTTGTTAGTTCTCTTATTTTTTCATCTAAAACTTCATTCAGAGCACAGGAACAGAATGGCTCAGGGAGGCACCTCATTTCCATTTCCAATAAATCCCTCCTATTACCCTTCCTATTCCATTTAACCGAGTTATATAACACCCTTTACCAATACAATCTAATGACCACGCAATTCAACCTTATCAATGATCCTTAGTCATTTTTTCAGTTTGTCAACTAAAAAAGAAAATCCGATGGCTACCCAACCATTCTCTCTTTCAATAACGAAACTTCAAACGATCCTAACACAATCTCCAACCTATTTTCCAAATTTTTCAAACAATCTTTTGCCGATGACTGCTTTGCACTAGATTCTGCAATTATCTATAAATTTTTTTTCTTGGACGACTTCTCCTTCGTACTGTCGATGAATTTAATCCTGGTCCCGATACCCAATGGTCTCCCTGCCATACTTCTCTTTCACCCTTTTTCTTCATCTCTCAAAAATTTGCAGCATTTCTCTAAATCTTGGTGAATTTCCTCAGATATATAAATCAGTTTTCATAATCCCAATACACAAAAAGAGTTGGAAGGGTGATGCTAAAAATTATCGTCCAATTGCCAAGCTTTATCACTTACCCAAGGTATTTTGTATGAAACGTTAAGCTTCCACTGCAAATCTTGCATCTTCCCCTGAAAACATGGCTTTCTCAAATGCAAGACTACAACGGCTAACTCTGTTGAATTTGTGTCCTTAACCTTATCAACCACAGAGAAAGGTTACGAAGTTGATGTTATCTCAACCGATTTCAGTAAGGTCTTTGGCAAAATTTCCCATAAACTAATACTTGTCAAATTGTCCACTTCGCTTCGAGCCTTCTTTGTTAAAATGGATTTCTTCTTACCTAGAAAATCGTTATTACAGCGTTTATTTTGGATCCGACACCTCTTGCTATTTTTTGGCTACCTCCGGCCGGTACCCCCTAAGGCGACCATGTAGGCCCACTTTTGCTCATTCTTTCTAATAATGATATTGAAATGGTCATCAAACATTTTTCTATATCACTGTACGCTGATGATATCAAATTTTTTCAAGACCATTTCATCGACATATAACTCTTCCCTTATTCAACAGGACCTTGACAGTTTTTTTTTTGTTTATATTGGTGTCTTATAAATTGCTTGGAGCTAAACACTGCCATGTGCCAATCAATCACTTTTACACGCAAACTTATCAAATATCCTCCTCGTCTCTACCTCCTTCGTAATCAACCCATAACCACCGTTTATAATATTCTTGACCTTGGTCTGATATATGACCCGGAACTTAATTTTCTATCTCATATAGATGATATCATTCTGATGGCAAATTCAGGGCTCGGCTTCGTCAAAAGATGGTCAAAGGAATTCTCCATCACATATGTGGCTCGTTCCCTATACAAATACTTTGTTCGTCCGTTCCTTGAATACGCCTCTCAAGTTTGGTCTCCTTTACAACTTATTCCCATTTTAAGAATAGAGAGCGTCCAGCATCACCTCCTTCGCTTTGGTCTTCAAGGCCTATCATAGAACAATCCTCTGATCCTGCCTCCCTATATAGACCGCCTTAAACTAATCAATTTGAATTCTTTGGAAGAACAAAGAGAAATATCAGACATTCTCTTCATTCAACGAATATTTTCTTGTTCCGTTGACTGCATTTCACTCAACAACTATTTCTTTTCTAACACTAATCCTCGCAATACACGAAATCCATTTCTCTGTTATCTTCTCACGCACTGGACCTCCTATGGTTAAAACGAACCTATCTCTCGAATGCTGTGAAGTGTTAATTCGAACATAACTCCTTCGACCTTGACATTAGTACTTCTTCCTTAAAACTCCGTCTTCTGAATTGCCCTTATCCACACTTATCTTAGCAGAAATTCTTAGCTTTAAAGTTAGAGTAAGAATTAGATTTTATTACGCCGAATAAATGGGGGCTTTGTCCTCACCAAAATAACAAATTAAATTGAAATTGAAATTATTGCTACATACATTACTCACATCCTCGGGAGCATAATGAATTGATTGAGATCCGAGTGAGGTGTGATCTTTTATCCTCGAATTTGATTCTTACTATTATCATTCTTTTCCACATCGTTCCAAGTTTCGATTCGTTTCTAATAGACCTAAAAGAAGATATCATAATATCATTTCGTTTTCGACAGAAATTGACTTTGATCGTCTTTTCGGCAGCACTTTCATTTGACATTGATCAAACTTATTCATTGCCATTCTTTTCCTTGATTTTCAAATGTTTGAGAAAGTTCTTCAACACTTTAAAGTTTCTGAGTTTCTATAACAAAAAAAGAAGAAAAATGTGCACTTAATAAACCTCTCGAAAAACTATAGATTTTTTGAAATTTCAATTCAATTCATCAAATTCATTCCGTATTTTCATTTGCATTAATTTCAAAAGAAAAATAGGGTGCTGTTTAAGTATTTAAACCATTTTTTAGTTTTTTAACAAAACAAAAAAAAAAAACAACAACAAAACAAAAATCCTTAACAAGCTTATATTGTACTCGGAGTTCAAAGTGCTTGTCGTCCGTCGTTGATGGTTGGCAAGCAGAAGAGTTGTTAGAGCACAGAGAGAGAGAGAGAGAGCGAGAGAAAGAGATGAGGTTGATGATGGTAAAATTTTACAGTTTTGTTTGCAATGCTTTGCAGGTCACAGGCAAAAGCAACATAAACTACACACACACACCCCCCATCACTCTTTCCTTTCTTTTAAGCTGCAAATATGGCATCACATATGGCATTTATGTGGTTGAAATGGGTGCGGAAGTGGGTTTGCGGACAACATGAGGTGGAAATTAAAGCCCAATTGCAGAGTTTATGTTTTGTTTATGTTGTGACACAAATACACATACATACCTACATACATTATTTGCATATCTATACCTCTAGTATACTTTTGATAATAAAGAAATCGTTGCAGTTTATGTTCTCCTCCTTTTTTTTGTTATGGTTTTAAGCTTTGTACTTTTTTTTAGGGAGCGGTTCGTTATTTTGCATTATAAAATTCTCTATGACTATGATTTTATGTCCTTTATACACGAAAATTATGTGTAATGAGTGAGAAGCGAACTATTTGTTGGAAAGTATGTTTTGGATTGGAATAACTCTGATTTCGAAAAATATACATAGTTAGGAACAAAGAAGTTTATAAAAACAGACTTATTAAATGAAGACTAACTTAGGCTTTTGAATATACTAGGTACAAAGTAGGTATGTCCATAATGTACCAGAAAAAGAGGGGTAAAAAGGAAAAATTACTTTCTGGGTTTTTACTATTGAAAATGATTGTTTGGGGTATACCTAAGCATGCTTAAAACCAAAATTGCTACTTAATTTGACCTTGAGTTTTTTAGAGAATAGTCACACTGGACACTTTCTAGTATGTTAAGTAAACTCGGAAATTAGGCCAAATTTAACAATTTTACGCATAAAACTTTTTTTCCAAAATTATATATCCTATTGAAATATTTAAAATATTTTAGGTACTTTAGCTGTGGCCACGTCTTTCTCTGGGATTCTGCTTCCGCTAACACTGTTGATTTCCATGTTGTTCTTGGTCTTCCAACCCGCCGTGCACCCTGAGGATTCCATTCAAAGGACTGCTTTGCAATTTCATCGTTTGGTTTCCTCAGTGTGTGACCAATCCAACGCCATTTACGCTTTCTTATGTCGACGTCCAGCCGCTCTTGACTTTTCCTGCGCCACAATTTCTCATTTGATATTATTTGTAAGGAGATTTGACTTGATTTCCAGATTGGGGACAGAGTACCTACCGAAGGCAGCACGAGCTTTATTTATTCTACTTTTAACGTCCAGATCCATACCACCGTTTGCAGATACAATACTGCCAAAGTAGTTAAACTGTTCCACTACTTCAACTGGCGTCTCCTGCAGAATAATACTCTGCTGAGTGGAGCGACCTGTGAGCATTATTTTTGTCTTTTTGCTGTTTATTCTTAGACCACTCGACTCTCCCTTCACTTGCAGTGTTTGGCACATCCCGTTCAGCCCATACTGATGTTATTTGCCAGGCCAGTAGACATATGTCATCGGCATAGTCTAAATGACAGAGCCTTTCAAACGGAGACCGTCATCAAAGATTTCTAATTTTCTTGAAAAATTGCACCTACATTTTTCTTGGAGCAAAGATACACTCAAGACGTCCTGTCACTTTTTAAATAAACTCCATATGTTTGATCGAAATCTTGAGTTGGAATATTTTTCACAAATGTGAAATTTGCAATTAAGTACCGATAAAGATGCTTTCGGGTCAAAACAACGAAGAATTATGTATAAGAAATAGTAAAGTTTGAATGGCTATACCACTATCACTTTTGAATAAAAATGGACTTTTTGAACATGCCATACAGTCTTAAGCCGTTACTTTATTTTGTCTGTATATGTCTTGAGCCTATCTTTGCTCTAAGCAAATTTAGGAGCAATTTATTAAAAAATTAAAAAAATTATAAATCTTTGATTTTTCGATTTTTCTTGGGATGGCTTTTGTAAACTTTTATTATTAAAATTTGTTTACAAATTAACATTATCATTTTGATAGAACAATTTTTGATACAAAAAATTTAAGTGTAAAATTGGAACCCCCCACGCGTGAATTTAGAAGCATTTTTGTTTTAAGCATACTATACTTATGCACCAAACAAATACAGTGAATAAAATAAAAGACCTGGAACTTAATTTTTTTCATTTATATGAAAAGGTATATTTATTTGCTTAAGCGATTGAAATGATTTTCTTCAAACTTGGTACTTTACTTACATTACCTCTTTTTTGGTCCTTCTTCCCATCCATTTTAATTAAGCTAAAACAATAGCTTTAATAGTCTGAGGTGGGCGTATGGAAAAAAAAATATTAAAATCGTTGGAGCGGTTTTTTAAATAATATTTTTGAATAAATCAAATTCTTAAAACATTTTTAAGGAACAATTTTGGTATGCAAAGCTTAAGTACATACGAAGTTGGGTCAATAAGTCCCTGAAAATTTTCACTTATCACCTTGCAATCTAAAATCCAAAAATTAGGCTGTCAAATACGATATTTCAAATGAATGCCCTGCAATTTTTATTCTGATCTGTCAAATAGTTTCGTTGTTATAGCGGTTTTAGTCAGAAACGGACGAAAAGTTTTAAAAAAATGGAAACATCTGAGTTTTGCGTGATATAACATTATGGGTATTCATGCAAAAAAAGTCGCCGTAAACGTTGTAAAGTTTAAAACTTCGTAATTCTGTCACAATTTGTATGGAAAATTTGACAGATTTACAAAGTTTACAACTTTACCACGTTTACGGCGACCTTACGCTGTTGCATGAATACCCTTACTATATTTTGCGCAAAAAATCCATTACGGAAACAAAACAAAATCTCTTAGAATATTATGGGGACTCTTCTCCATCTATTGGAACAATCCACAATTGGTTTACCCAATTTCACTGCGGACGCTCCAGCACAAATGACGCAATACGCTCTGGCCGCCTGATTGAAGCCTGATTCACAATGCGACGGGAAAACGAGACGAGAGCGTGACGTGATTCGCTGTCATCTTTCTCGCCGCATTGTGAATTGGGATAACTACCAATTCACAATGCGGCGAGATTTTTTACAACGAAAACTCTTTTGTTAAAAATAAAAAATAATAAAAATTATCCAAAAAAAGCCTTAAAGACAACAAATTAGGAATTCCTTGATCTTTTAATTTCAAGTTATCGTATTTTTTCTTAAAAAAAAATACTTCCATTATGTAAACAACTTGTCAAAATATAAAATCGTCGTCTCGTCGCGTCTTTTTTCAATTTTTCGAATTCTTGGCGTGACGTGACGACTAGAAACTTGAAATTCGTTTGACAGCATCGACGGGATCTCGTCACGCTCACGTCTCGTTTCCTCGTCGCATTGTGAATCAGGCTCGAAGTTTTCATACCGGAAATGGTCAATAAAATCAACGTTCTAGTATGGGACGATCGGCGAGTGAAAGTGAGGAAACTCGAGGAGTCTACAGGCTTGTCACACGGCTCGGTAATTACAATTTTGCTCAAATATTTAGATATGAGAAATATTTCCGCAAGATGGCTGCCGTGTTTGTTCCAAATCAATAACATACGATACCGTTAAAACATTTTAAAGGAGTGTTTGGCTATCTTCAACCGGAATCCAAGTGAGTTTTTGCGCTGATTTTTTGACTGCGGATGAAATATCGATTCATCACCAAACACCAGAGACCAAAAACAGTGTAAATAGAAGACTTCTCCAGGTGAATCCAAGCTAAAGAAGGCCATAGCTGAATTATCGGCAAACAAGGTGATTGCGACAGTTTTTTTGGGATGCGCAAGGTGTCATCTATATCGATTACCTTGAGAAAGAAAAGACGATTACTGGGGCTCCTTATGCTGACCTGTTGGAGTGATTTGACGCTGATTTAAGGAGAAAAAGACCTAATTTGGAAAGGAAAAAAGTTAATTTTCATCAAGACAATTCTCCTGCGAATAAGTCGGCAGTCACGATGGCTAAATTCATGATTTAAGCTACGAGTTACTCCTCCATCCAGCTTATTCTCCGGATTTGGCTCCCTGTGACTATTATTTCTTATTATTATTTCTTATTTGGCTTGATTACTGAGGTTATTCAAGAAACAAGAGAATTTTTTGAGGCTTTCACAAAAACCCATTTTTTGGAGGGAATTAAAAAATTAGAAAAACGTTGGATGAAGTGTACCCAGCTAAAAGAAGATTATGTAAAAAACAAAAAGTTTTTTTTTCTGAAAAAAAAACGTTCCTTCTTTCAATTTTCAGGGACTTATTGACCCGCACTCGTATTTATTTTTATATATGTATTTACGATGATCACTGACTCACTGACTGATTCTGTAATGCTGGAAAATATTTTGTGTATGAAAAACGTTGCGAAATGGCTCCTAGTTTCCAAACGCGTATTGGGAAAATAACGGTCGATGTCTAAAAAGATTGATGTTGAGTAAACGCACAATCGGCTAAAATCTCAATGTCACCATTTTTCGGGAAAAAACCTTTTCTTATGTCAAAGGATGGGACTTCCTCTTTTTTGTGAGTTTTTAATATTTTGAACATGAACAAATGCCAAACGCATGTTGGAAAAATAACGGTGTAAGCGCATCTCCGAGTAAAATTTCAGTGTTACCACTTTTCCGGGCAAACGTTTTTCTTATGCTAACATGAACATGAACATGAAGAAAAGTTGCAAGAACGCCTCAAGATACCAACTACGTCTTGGGATAATGTCTTAGAAGATAAATGTCTGAATGATAAATGTTGAGTGAATGCACCTACAGGTAAGATCTCAGAGTTGCCACATTTCGGGAAAATACTTTTTTTATGTCAACGTACCTCCACATTTTTTGTTTGCTTTGAACATGAAAAACAGTAACCAAAACGCCTGCGGATGCCAAATGCGGGTTGGGAAAATAACCCTCATTGTCTAAGAAGATAGGTGTTCATGTCTGAAAAGATTGGTGTTGAAGAGACGCAATCAGATGCCAAAAGCGTTGAAAAAATAAGGTCTTAGAAGATAGGTATTGAGTAGATGCAGCTTAGGGTAAAATGTAAATGTTGCGACTTTTCGGGAACATACTTTTTTTTATGTCAAAGGATGTGACCTCCACTTTTTTGGTAGTTTTTTTTATATTTGAACATAAGAAAATTGCAGAAACGCCTCCAGACACCAAATGCGCTTTAAGAAATTAAAGTTTCATGTCGTCGGCTCAAAGGTAAAACTCACTAAGTGCAAACAAAAATGTTCAAGAAAATGAGAATGAAATACATTTTTTAATCAAAAAAGTCTCATTTTGCACGGTTATTATAGGGACATTTAAAAGTATGCCCGGAAACTTTATTTAAAAATTTTCGGAACGTGACTTTCCAGCTCTAAAAAGCGTGTTTCAATTAAATTTCCTCCAAAAGTATAATATGTTAGTTAGTGAGTTTTACCTTTGAACCGACGATGTCTTAAAAGATAGGTGTTGAGCAGCGGCACCTTCGGGTAAATATTTGGTGTTGTCACTTTATGGAAGGTTACTTTTTTTTGTGAAGTATTAATTATTCTCTTTTTTGGCAATTATTAATATATAAATTTGCGGAAACACCTCCAGATACCAACCAGTAGATATTAAAATAAATTATTTTTTATTAAATATTTCGAGCATTGAATAAAAGCGAATGGTATCCATATATTCATTAATTTTTAACGGGCACCTTAGGCGCGGTTCAACCACCTCATGTGAATATAAAACTGAGATCTAAAAAAATTGTCAACCCGTTTTTGAGATAACGAATTTTTAAAAAAGTTTAAACTTTTTTAAGAAATGAAATCTTTTTTTAAATTTTTATGTTTTATTATTTGAACTTGTTTGAAATATGTATACAAAAATAATAATCTAGATCCGTTCGGCCGATAATGAGAATACAAAATAAAAAAGAATCTATGGGAGGTAGGTACTATTAATATTTGCTAACTGTAAGTTTTTTTAAATTTTAGAAAGTAGATCACGCTATTTTAAGAAAATAGAAAAAGGTTTATAAAAATAGCAGGAGCCACTCTTATTTTTTCATTAATGTAAGAGTTTGTCTTAAAGTAGTTTAAAAAAAAATAGAATGCGTATTTTTTAAATATGTATTTGATTTTCAAAAAAAATTTGAACATTTTTTAAAATTCCAAAAAATATTTTTTTGAATATTTTGGTAATATTTATTACTTTGAAGCTTCTGTATGGAAAAATTATTGGAATCATAAGTACCGTTTTCTAGAAAATCGAAAATAAAAAATGGTTCTTTGTTAGATGGGTACCATTAATAACCATTTTTTGAAAACAGTTTCATATCTAAAGTAGGACTCTACTAAAAGTTATCTATTGGATTTTTTTAAGAAAAGTTTTGGAGCCGTTTTTGAGAAAAATAAGATTGTGTAAGATCGCTTACAAAATTGTATGGCAGGTACCGTTATTTTTTGTTCTAAAAAAAATAAAAAAGGTGTGTGGGCAAAATCACCAAATACCACTATGTACCAAGTTTTAAGAAAATCAATCAAGATTTTAAAGCCGAACAGACAGACGGTATTGTGAGACCCACTTTTTTTGTCTTCCCTCATTGTAATGGAAAGTCTGATCAAAATCTCAAGTTCGTTATTTTTAAGAATGCATAAATTGCCATATAGTATGTACCTTAATATTGCAAGTACAAAATTTGACATATTACTTTGAGTGAAGGCTACCTTTGGGTAGAAAACCATTTAAAAAAGTTAATAATGGTTCCTCCCAAACAATCATTTTTTTATATTCTATTTTTTTCAAAACTGTGTGATTGATTTTTATAATTTTTGTTATACAAAAGCTTCTACCAAATATAAATAATATTAAGTATCAAAATTTTCAAAAACAAATTTGTTTGATTTAATAAAAATTACAATTTATTTTTAAACCTAATGTTTCGAAAACGAAGTGATTGATTTTCTTGAAACTCGGTACTTACCTAAGAGTTTTTGATACTAACAATATCTTCGAAAAATATATTGCTTTTATGAAAAAATAACTTTACCTTCCATACAAATGTAAATAAAATATTAAGGAAAATCTTATTTTTCTCAAAAACGGTTTCTTTGATTTTGAAATTTTTTTGTCGGTATGGAAGCTAAAACTAGTGCGATCTACTAATAATTATTATGAAATCTTACATCCTCCTAGAACCATTTTATTATAAGCTGAACGCTATTGAACAAACCCTTTTAGGCATATTTAATTTTCAGAAATGAAAATTAAAATAATATTACGACTCCAAATTTTCAATTTTTTTTTTTTGGAAACTCGATATCTCAAAAATGGATCGACAATTTTTTTTTTAATTTTATTTCCTTATACATATTAATAAATATACCTACCTAAGATTTGAAAACCCAATTTTTTCCATTAAAATATTCTTAGAAGTTAAGGTAATATAAAAAAATTTATAATTTTCTACAAAAACATTTGATCAACAATTCAGATTTATTATTATTAAAAGGATAGTTGTTTTCTTAAATAAGAATATCGAATTTATGGTTTTTAAATTTTTGTCTGTTATATTTTCAATGTCTTTTTATACAAGAGCAAGTACGTGTGGCGATGCAGTTGTTAATTTTCAAGTTTTCAACTTTGAGTATATTTTTCAGAAAATTTACATACAACTACTTTCATAACATTTTTTTAGCTGACAATAAAGGACTTCCAACAACTATTAGTGTATCCATTTAAATAAGCAATTTTTCAATTAATCTATTAGAAATTTTAAACCTAATGTACGCATAGAAAATAATATGTTTTCACTTTGCCCATGCAGATATTTTATTCATTGGTTAGCCATGTTTTAAACATGAAAATTTCACTCCACACTAAACTATGGCTAGGTAAATTTTAAAAGCACCCAAATCCATGAAGTAGGTATAAATTTTACCATATGTAGATACAAACATATATTATATCGATGCCATCACCAAACAAAAAAAAAAACAACAAAATATTTTTGCAATTGATTAAATTTAATTACAAATCGATTTTCTCGCATAACGCATTGACCACACTGATTGAGCATATTAAATCCTTCGTATGGTCCTTCTTTGACTATGCTCTGCTTGCCACTGCATATACATACGACCATATGAATTTACATATAGAAGCACTCTCGTAACAATAATAATTAATAACAACACGCCACCACTGCCAACAACAAAACGTTGTCAGTGGTTAAATCTCTCCATCCAAAACGCACTCAAGCGCTGACTTTTTGTTAAAAATTAAAAAAAATAAAAATAATAACAAAAATAATAATAAAAAATTATATATCCACCTATAGCTACAGATATATATATTTATAAATGGCGTATGGTAGCCATATCGTGCCGAGCATTAAATAATTTTTGTATTTTCAATGCTTGTGAAACGTGGCGCCCAACGTGAAACCCCTCCCAGCTTTAACTCAACTTCATCCCTTATTTTGTGAAAATCATTATCACCGGATGGAGCTCATTCTCGGATTGAGCAAGGGAACCTGAAGCAGTGCAACTGTTAATGCAGTTAAATGCAAACATGTGGTCAGAACCAAACAACAGACTGGGAAAATAATAACAGAAAACTGAGGTGTGGGTGTTGAGTAATGTTCGAGCGTGTATTGGTGAAGGATCAGAGAGGACGACGTGATGCGTATTTTATTTTAATTTTTTTCGTTCATCAACAACAACACAAAATAAAATGAAACACTTGACTCGAACAATATCATGGCTGGAAATGGGGGAGATGGTATCTACTTTACTTTTGACCGTATATAACCACCAGAGTGACCTACTTGTATATTATTTTCATGTGATGGCTAATGAGCCCGAATTTAATTTCCATGCATCAGAAGGCAGTGCGGGAGCGGGATGCCCTCACCTCTTCAATAAAATAAATTATTTTTACTCCAATATTATTTGCACTTTATTCATATGAATTGTTTGTGGTATTTGATGCTCTTGAGCCACCACCATCACCACCAGCAGGCAGAAGGCTGCATAAAGCTTTTATTTGATTTTAAATAAAATTAAAAACAAAAAAACTAACTACTATATTGGAATTTATAATTTAATTAATTTCGATTGCGATTACCACATTTAATTTTTGTTTAACAGTAGAAGGTTGTGCAGCTTTTTTTATGGCACTGATAAAAATTTAAGTTGAAAGGGGATCTGGTCGGTAGTTTCTTAAGAATTTTAAAGCTTTCAAATTAAAAGAGATCAAAAATAGCATCATATACGAACAGGTACTCCCACTCAGAAAAATGTGTAAAACTTTTTTTTTGGAAACATTATTATATTAAATACTTTAAAGTTATTAATTTTTAATATTTTAATTCACAATTATTTGAATTTTCAATTTATTAAAAAAAAAACAGTTTTATTTGTCTACTGAAAACAGTTCAAATACAATCATCAGCTGTTTGGCTTACATAAAATGGCAGCACCAACACAATTGTAAATAAAGATAGGACTTTTTAATTATTTTTATATTAAAAAAAGACTTGGGTATTATTTTAATATATGGAAAACTAATTTTAAAAATTGTTGAAGTGGTTTAAAAAAAATTTGTTTACTTTAAATATTTTAAAGGGAAAAATTTTGTATGCAAATCTTATAAATGCACATAAAAATAGAATTCCAAAAAACCTTTCAACAAAGTTTTAAGGTATTGATTTTTCACAAAAAAAAAAAAACTGAAACCTTTTTATAAATTTTTTGGAAATCTTGGTATGCAACATTTTTCAACTTATTTCAAATTCATAAAAATAATAAAAATCCATTCAGCCGATATAAAGAAAATTCAGAATCGAAAAACTGTTCTATGGGAGGTAGGTACTTAGTGTACAGATTTTCAATATTAAGTAGTAGATCGCACAAAATTTGGAATATTAAAAATAAAATATCAAAATCCTAGAAGCCGTTTTTGATAAAACGATTTTGCTGAAAGGGTTCTTAAAATTTTTATCGAAGCTACCGTTATCTTTTCATAAAAGTTAAATATTTTTTTAAATATGTATTCTAAAATTACAAGTTACAAGGGTACCAAGTTTCAAGAAAATTGACTATCATTTTCGAAATACATAAGCGGTGCCAAATCTGGGACTTTTGCCGCCCCAGGCAAACTCAATTTTGGCGCCCCAAACTTGAAAAAAAAAACGAAAATCGTACAAATTAATATTTAAAAGTTTTATTAAATACATTTTAAGGATTTTCGATAAAATAATTTTACAAAATATTGACATTAAAATGCTGCTCTTCGCGATTTCATTTTTGCAAATCTTGTAGCGATTTCTACTTCTTCAATACGATTCAGCATGTCTTTTTCAATGTAAATTGTTGCCAAGGCTGTTAATCACTCTTCAGTCATAGTTGAGCGTAAATATGATTTTATTATTTTAAGTTTTGAAAAACTAGCTTCCCCTGTAGCAACACTTAGAGGAAAGTTAAGAGAATTTTTAACGCAGTTGTTAAATTTGGATACAATTCAAGCAAATGGTTTGAAGCTAAATAATTTAAAATTGATAGCGGTTTGAGATCAGTAAGATTTGACGTTTGATTGAATATATTAATTTCACTCAAGAGATCCCTAGCTATTACATCCTTTTGATCTTCGTCGTCAATTCTTGCTGTTAAAATTGCTTCAAGTTTCTCGCAATCTTTAAAGTCCACATTCTTTGAAATATCGCAGAGAAAACCGAAGTTTTCGTTCAGATATTGACACTGCCCAAAACGCTCGTCGAGAGAAGATAACGTAACATCGATTAAGTGTTAGAAGAAATCAACTTTAAAATTAAATTTGTTGTTTTGTATCTTATTTTTTTATTTTATGGCTCATGAAAGTAAGAAGAACATAAGGCAATGGAAAAGAAAGAAAATCAGATCTGGAGAAGTAAAAAAACTCTAAACAATTTTTCCGCTGTTGTCATTGTCAGATTAAAAAAGTCAAATCTTTTGTAAGTATGTGTTTTTGTGGGTTGCGTTGGGACATAGCCTACATGGCCAACTTCAATGATTATATTTTGATGCTATACAAACGCTGCACAGTGCAAGCAACGGTGAACGGCAACAAGCTTCCCAAATGTTAAATACTTTTACAGAGTATAAGAAATAAATTTGTGTGAATGCCCTCGCATACCTGGAATGAACAACAAAGAAGAATGAACAAAATACAGTGCATTAGTTGCTGATATTGTTTTAGATTCAAGGAGACGCATTTGTGTTACCCTTTTTTTTCAGTTTTAAATTTGTTCCACCAATTTTGCCGCCCTAGCTGAGTGGCGCCCCAGGCAACTGCCTGTTTTGCCTTAAGGCAGGTTCGGCACCGTACATAAGTTTTCAAAAAGAAAAAAATAAATGGGAATATGTATATTTTTTAAAATCCAAAAAAATATTTTCTATTTAAATTTTGGTAATAATATTCATACTATTTTAATTATTTACATACAAAAATGACTAAAATCATTCATACCATTTTCAAGAAAATCAAAAATTACAAAAAAATGGTTCCTTGGGAGGGAGGTACTACATAATAATAACTATTTTTTGAACAATGGAGTAAATGCAGCCATAATTAAGGGCAGTGAAGATTAAACACGAAAGTAGAAAATAATATCGAACAATTTTGAAAAAATTCGATTACATTATTTTTTTCAAAATTTTTGACTAAGAAATTTTCACTTAAACAACTTGTTTAATAGGCCAAGAGCCAATACTTTTTTTCTGCAAATGATTACTGAACTGATTTTCGTGATGGCATATGTTCAGGGGTATCTCCCAAATGTAAATCCAAGTTGGCGGGACGGGGAGATCTTGGAAATCGCTTTTTATCAAATGTCTCGTGAATCATCATACAAAGAAAATTGTAAATTTTTTTGGGAGCTAGTATTCCATTTTTGTATTTGCTTTTCAAATCAAGTTGTTGTGGTGAAAAGTTTTTGAGAAACTAAATTTTAAAGTCAGTTATGGTCAATCTTAATCAACTTCGGAAATTTTTTTTTATTTTTTTCAGAAAACTTTTCAAGAAAACAACTTGATTTAAAAAATCAAATAAAAAAATGGAATATTAGCTCTCAAAAAATTTACTTTTATATTCGTAAAATGCGTAATTCACGAGATATTTGATAAAACGTGTTTTCCGAGGTGGTGGCTGACGCTAACGCTACCCAGTCCCGCCAACTTGGTATCTGCCATACATTTTTCTTAGCAATTTTACATCATCGATTTTTTTTTTAAAAACGGCTCCACAACTTTTCTTTAAAAAAAAATCAGCAAATTAAATTTTAGTAAAGGCTTCCTTTGGGTGGAAAACCATTTTCCAAAAAATGGTTATTAATGTTACCTCCCAAAGAACAATTTTTTAATTTTTTTTCAAAACGATAATGATTGATTTCAATAATTTTTTTTATACATAAGCTTCCAAAAACTATAAATAGTTTTGTGTATCAAAATTTAAAAACAAATATATTTTGGACTTTTAAGAAAATGTTTCAATTTTTTTGAAAATCAAATACATATTTCGAAAACGATATGATCGATTTTTTTGAAGCTTGATACTTAAGAGTTTTTAGTACTCTCTAATAAAAAGTCCGCCAAATAACTTTTTTTTTTTTGAAAATGCTATAAGAAAAAAACTAATGAGTATTTTCTCAAATTTCTTTTTTTATTTGAAAGTACAATCCTTCCGGTTGATAATGGAAAATAATTTCATTCAAATGGCTGCTTCGCTAAGTGGGCCTGCGATCGACTTAGAAAAGATGCCGATTTTGCCAAAAAAAATCATCTTTTCAGATGAAGCTCATTTTGATCTTGTCGGGTCGCATTTGGGGCACAGAAAACTCGCACGCCATTGGAAAGCCGATACACCCAAAACGAGTCACTGTTTGGTGCGGATTTTGGTCCAGAGGCGTAATTGGGCCATTTTCCTTCGAGTGGCCGTTACAGTCAATGGCGATCGTTATCGGGCCATGTTGAACGAATTTTTGTTCACAAAAATTGAAGAAGAGGATATTGGCAACATTTGGTTTCAACAGGACGGCGCTACGTGCCACACAGCCGAAGCTACACTCCATGTAGTAGTAGCATTTTCGAAAAAAAAATTTGGTGGACCATTTATATTTTTGCATATCAAAATTTTTAAAAACGAAGTTTTTGAGCTTTTAAGAAAAGTTTCAAGTATTTTTTTTTGAAAATTCGATATCTCAAAAACGGGTTGACATTTTTTTTTTTAATTTTGTTTTTATCTGCTCATAAATAAATACTTTAGATTTGCATTCCTGAAATTTTCCTTTAAAATGTTTCAAGAATTTAATATATAAAACATTAATTAAAAAAAAAAAAACGCTCCAAAGATTTTAAACCTTTTTTTCCATACAATCATATACAATAAAGAATTAAGATGGCACATGGCATTCTGTTTTTCACCTCAAACTGTCTAAGAAGTTGTTTTATATAATTTAAATATCGTTTTTCATGCTTCTGAACATTTTCTATCATAATTTCCATATTTTTATATATAATTTTCTTAAACCCTCAGCATCTTAATTTTAAACATTTTGTTTCCATTTCATGCCAATTTTTCAGGATTTGCCCGCTCCCTTTCTCAAGGGGGAAGAAAGAGTTTTTGCCCATAAAATATTTTTCTTAGAATAGTTCCACGAATCATTCCCCGAAATATTGATTTTAATAAATTTAAAAATAAAAATAATAAATTAATTTTTCAAAAAATAAAACTTAAAAATTGTACTTAAAAGTATAAAACACAACGTTAATATTTTAAAACAAATTCAAAGTGACGCGTTTTGAATCTATGCATCCATCTCTAGGCTTTTATTTGTTGACTTTAATAATAGACTTAAATAAAAGTAAACAAATTAAAGCCCGAAGATGGATGCATAACTCTGAATTGCATCGCTTAGAATTTTTTTCAAAAATGAATGTTGAGTTTTATGTTTTAAATTATTTATATTTATTTAGTTTTCTTTTTTTAATTAATTTAAATATATGTATATGCAACATGGAGGTGAAACCACAAAGAACTGTGCAAAGGATATTTCAATAATGGCTCAAAATTTGGATATTTTATTAAAGCAACGCATCTTTCAAATTTTCTATTTATTTTGTTCAGTAGTGTATAGCAAATCACCATGGAAGGTTATAGGATTGAACGGTATACAAATCAAAAAATTGTATTTCCAAGTTCAATGTTTCACTCGGGAAACAATTTCAAGTATTACTTGCTTTTAAGCATCTTTACAAAACCCTTTTTTGAATTAAAGGAATCTATGAGCAAACAAAATTGTAGGATTCAGGACGATTCTAATCTACTAGAGCATCTAGAACCAAATGCATCCTGAGAAAGTCAGTAATTAGACCGGGTTTAGGGTCTAGTGGAATCACGGTAGGTAGGTATCAATTTCTGGCAAAGATAACCATCAACGTTGAGTGCTTAAGATTTCAAATGAGGCTTAAAGTGGATGATACGGATGGCATGTGGTTCCGAAAGGATTGTGGTATTGTGTATCGCACAACGCATCTTGGAAAGCACCAACGTGAAATATTCATCAAATTCACGTCCTTGGACTTCTTTATTTGGGACTTTTTCAAATAATAGAGCAAGGCCAATAGACTTCCCTTAAAGGCGAAATAACAAAAAACACCTGCAAAGTTTGGCCAGACTTATACGACAAAGTAATCGAAAATTAGATAGACCTCCCAATTATATTCTAGGAAGCTAAAATGCTGTATATAAGAGCTTATTCCCAAAGGGGGTAAAGAGGGGTACTAACCCCTCCCTTCAAAAATGATTTCATACATTTCTTAAAATTAGTTATCTTTTGAATTAATTTTAAAGCTAGATATCTGTACCAAAACTATTTTCTTAATGAATTTGCCCCCCCCCCCTGATCAACATCCTACGAATGCCCCTGTTTGATGCTTTGAAGTTTTCTTTTAAATTAAAATCGATTGGATATCTCATACACAACTAAGCTACCTGGGCAACCAAGTCTCCTCTGGCGTTTTTCAAATTTATTTCTTTGACCAAAAACCTCAGTCTAGGACCGAAATAGTTTAAGTTTATGACCAATCAGGTATTTTAAAATTATTTTTTAATATTCCTGATCAAAATAATTGTCAAATACTATCAAGAAGGTGATTCTGTAAAATAATGGTACACCTCGGCGTATACGCACTTTTTTGTTTAGTTTTGTTACCCCATGTATACCTACCCTACAGTTGCTTACCGTGCGATTGAAAATAAACAAAACTAAATTTATAATCGTTAAATAAGCCAGGCCCGTGCGAAGAAATCAAACAATTGAGGGGTTTTCCATAATTTTCATAATAATAAAGTCCATTAAAAAAAAAAACATATTTATTTGTCATTAAAAGAAAGTTTAATTCATATGAACACATAAATAGGGTTTCCCAAAAATCAAGGATAACAATTATTTACAAAATTTTGGGTCTTGGTAGGATCCTTATCCTTAGAAAAAAAAACATATTTTCAATAATAGTTTTTAATCCCTGAAAACGATAGTAAAAATGATTTTTTTTTTCAAAGAAGAGAGAAACTTAGCGTAAATACGACGATATATTTAATAAATTTTAAACAATTTATTTATTTATTTATTTATTTATATCTTTATTTACAAGTAAGTAAATTACAATGTTAATATATTTGTGAGCTTTAGCTACCAATTTAAACAATTTACTTCTATAAAAGGTTTCCAAATCCAATGTTGGTCTTTTTTTAACGGTAGTTTTCATTGAACGATGAAGAAATTTTTCTAATGATCTTATTTGTCTCCTTCTGACAATGTGGTTCTTTTGTGAAAGTTGGATTAAAATTAACTATGTAAGTTACCTGCGCTCAAAGTTTAAAAAAGGCGGATTTTTGAAAAAATGGTCATTATTGGTCTTGCAGAGCTATTTGTCTAATTCCTCTTTTTATAGAAAAAAAATTGCCTTAGAGCCACATCGAAACCCCTTACTTCAATACTGGTCGGACTTAATATATCTTAAAAATATTGAATAAAACGTGAGTTTCATACTGTAAAGTGCTTCTTTTTACTTGAAAGTATATACAAACCCTATCTGCACACAGGCTCAAAATAAGAAAATTATTATTGGTTAATTGAGGTGAAATTTTATTTCGCGTATTAAGACGGCCACTCATAACCACCATAATATTTACTTCTTTTACCTTGCCTGGTATCTGGCTACTGCTCTGGTTCTCAACTTCTTGTCTGAGTTTTAAAGTAAAATATTATCTTGTGGTACTGAGCACGTCTCGGTACCTACCTTCCTGGCTATTGCCTGTTGGATGAAATCACATATCTAGATTAATTTCAATAGTAAAATAAATCTAATAATTATTGCAGACAAAAAATATACATACCTATGTAAGTAGGTATACATGTACAACAAGAGCAAAAAGTGCCGTACACATTATTCGTTCTTTTTGGCACACAAAACGAGAAGTTTTGAAAGGTCTGATGCCATACTTCAAATGGGAAATAACTCCCGTGAGTGTTATTGCCATTTGTTTTACGAAATAAGTCTCAGGAGCTTTTTTTTCTATGAGGTTCATTCCAATTCATCGGTAATTCCAAATAAAAAGTTGGATACACTTTTAAAAAATTAAGATTTTTTTCATGTCCCTTTTTAAATCCTTTATCCACTTGAGCTAAGATCCTTATTTTTCTAACACTTTAATATGCATCATTGAGTAATGATAATAGAGAAAAGTTATTCAAATTTCCTTTTGTTGTCTGTAACAAAATTTTTTTTTTTTTTGTGTTTCTAAATCAAAAAGTCCTTTTTACTTACGGTAAATAAATTTTGCATAAAATAAACGAGAAAATTTACATTTAATTAATCACACCCCTGCAAAAAAAAAGGGGTTCAAAGTCTCCACTCACCGAATGGCAAACAATAGCCATTTCTGCATAAATCACAAATTGTTTATCCTCAGGAATTCATTGTCTTCTCTCTGTTAAGTCAATAATCATCACACATATTCAAACTGATACTTTTAAGCAATTTGTAATTATGTTGTTGAGTCAATGTTTGTAAAATGTTTACCATATTATAATATGTATAGGGGCTTTCGTATAAATTAATATTATAATACAATGCGATCATAATGTAAGTAGATATCCATATACATATGTATATATGGCATGGCTTGTATAGTACAGATGATTTGTCTTCATTTTGGAGGAGAACCTTTTTGCAAACAGTTATACAGCTCACCAGGACATTAAACCTCTCTGTATCATAATGATGATGATGATGATTCCCAGGCCATGTGTGTGTCCAATAACACATAGCACACATAATCTACAACAGGACATACTTACATAATATAATATGTAGGTATATAATTAACAGGCATATTACACATTCGGGATAATAATAAACTTTGCAGGACGACATAATCATGTAGACATTTGTGTATGCAGATATGTATGTAGGTATAATCTCTCCAAGGACATTCTGAGGCGAACATACAATTTACCATTATATTCTCGCAATTGCTCCACACGGCCACGGAATCAATATTTGATGAGGGCAGTCAGGCTGAACATGGGATTTGCGCCTGGAGAAAATTATTTAAATCATGCACCAGGACGAAAGCAGGTAGGTACATATATGAGGTATAGCTTAGGGTATAGCATAAAGCAGATGAGGCAGAGAAAGGAGTCATACGTATATTCATTCTCGTGGAGGAGTTCGTGAGATAATGTTGATTATGTTGTGACATTAAATGTTTGACATACGCAAACAAGGCATCTCTCTGTTCAGTGTGAGTGATGGTGTGTGTGTGTGTGTGTTTATGTGCAATGCATCGACCATCAAGGATCAGGATCCAGCAGCATAATGAAGGAATCAATTGAAGCCCATAGGTGACAAGGTGTGTACATTGGAATTTGCTAAGGTGGCGGTAAATTACCGTTGCACTAGTCAACGAACAGAGATTGATTGATATTTATGCAAAAGATTATGAGTATGACTAACTTAATACGTCCATATATGTATGTAGGTAAACAACAGAACATTCAAGAGCTTAAGGAGTGGGTGGGATATCACTAAGAGTATGTGTTATGCAAATTGATTTATTTTGTTCACTTGATGGCATTTAATTTCTTAAACAGAACAACACCATGGAAGCCACTTCCTCCTCGATTTCAGATTTCAACATACACAAAAACTCATCAAATAAAATGCCACCTACTTTACAATTCATTACATCCTTGATCCTTGCACACATTCAAATGTAGTTCATGCCACCCAGTGCAAAATACTTAATTACAAAACCCTTGCCAGGATACACAGAGCTTATACTATGAATATACATATACAATTGTAGGTACCTAGAAATGTATGCATGTATGTAGGTTGTCGCTGTAGGTATGTTTGCTTTGTATGCAGATATGTCTCCATATTTTTAAGAGGAAAATTCAAAACGAGAATAATTTTGCAGGCTGCTGTAGCTATATAAGGAACAACAACAGCGTCGTTTTGCTGCTATCCTTGAGGCTGTATGTATAACCATCAGTAAACTAAACGGATGTATTACGCGAGCAAGGAGCGCAATTGAATTTTGTTAAGCTTTAGGGCGCAAAAATGGATCAAGCGGAGGAAATTATATGCGAATAGATATCTCTTAATCAGTTTTTCTGACCTTGCTAAATCGTCGTTAAATGGTATCGGTTGGTTACAGAATCACGAACGCCCAAAATCTCAAATAATCCCGAATGCCAAAACTCCGAATTCCAAAATCCCGAATGACAGAATTCCAAATGATAGAATTCCAAATGACAGAATTCCAAATGACAGAATTCCAAATGACAGAATCCCAAATGACAGAACACAAAATGACAGAATCTTAAACGACAGAATCCGGAATGACAGAATCCGGAATGACAGAATCCTGACTGACAGATTCCTTAACGCCAAAATTTCGAATGCCAACATCCCGAATGGTTTAGTTTCTGTTTTTGGCATTAAACAATTTGAATTTGATATTCAAAGTGGGTTTTCAAATGGGTGTTTTCGGTATTATACTATGGTTTGTACGTTCAAAACTTTCGTAATTTTTGCATTCGAGACTTTTATTATTTGTTTAGAATTTCTTGATTTCTTTGAAATTACTGAAATAGAATTAAAAAAGTCCCAAAATTCGGGATTTTCTCAAATGCATTTGGGCTTCTGTCCATTCAGGATTTTGGCATTTGGGATTTTATTCATTAGGCGTGTTTCTTTTTTTTTGTACAGAGCAGAGCCTGAACTGTCAAACAAAAAATTGTTTTTCATTTCCACCTCTGAGCGCTTAGAGTTAAAAATGTGTGTTTTTTTTTTTTCGTTCTGAGCTTTTTTCAGAGCGCACTCTATGAGCTCAGGATAAAATAATTGAGCAGACAGAGTTAAATGCTGAACTTGTGCTTGCTTACACGTGAAGAACGAAAGTGTTTAGATGTGAAGAAAATTATTCTGAAAATTTTGTTATCCTCTTTGTGTTTTTCGTAGTTTCATAATAAAATATACGATCTGATTGGTTGGATTGGATAAGAGAAGCAACTCAAATGAGAACGTCAATTTTCTACATCGAATATTTTCAAATATTTTATAATATTTCATCTCCCTCCCTTTTCTGCAAGTTACTCCGATCACCATCACAAATGGCAGAAAATGTTTGAATTTCTTCACGTGTGATCAGGGAAATTTGACAGCTAGAGCTCAGGTGTGTTTCAAAAATAGTTCAGAGCATTAAAAAAACATTTGCTCACATGTTGTTCAACATAGATTTAAAAAATAAAAATGCCTACTGAGGATTTTTTTTGTTGGCATTCGGGATTCTTATTTTTTACAATTCGGGATTTCGACAATCAGGGTTATGAAGAATCCCTTACAAGAGTCTAGCCTAATTGAGTATACATATAATCTTGTTACCAAATACGGCCCTGTTTAAATCCTTACACACAGTATTTTTTTCATCACACAGAAAATAGTTGCCATTTAGTTGTAAGTTTGCCATTGTCAGTGTTGTTTTTTTCATTCAAATGTGAATGCAATATTGAGGTAGAATTTTGTTGCCTTTTAATAAAAAAACGGTGAGCAGTGGGGAATATCTCTAACACACATGCATACTTTGTTCATATGAATATATAGCTAATAGCTACATATATATGATTCCATGTAGGAATGATATATGCACTTATGCAGTATGGAATATGGCATCACTGCAATGACGACATAGTTTTCCAAATGATATCTGAAAGATTTTCACGGAAAATGAGAACACAGTCACATATAAACGAGAATCAGAAATAGGGATAACGTTGTGCCAAAAAAGTGACAACCTACTCTGGTTGGCGGAGTATAAGGAAGATAGAGCACAAAATGAGGTCAAAACAAGATACGAATTGATACCTAACTTACATATAACTTCTGATAAAAATGGAGGTAAGGTTTCTGACTTCAATGAGTGAAGATTACAGTTGAACTTTATCATTTCTTCTATCATGGATATAGGATATTGATTGGCAGATTATTTTTCTTTTTGTTTATTGTAGGTAACTTGTAATTTAAAAATTGCTTTAAACAGCCTTCAGCTTTTACGGAGAACCTATATGAACTAAAGATGCAATTGCAAATAAGCTGTAATGGAAAACAAGAGCAGCGAGAGGGAAGTATCGAGTAGGGAGAAGAGCGAAGAGAAAGATCCTGCGTGGAAAGAAGAGAGCAGCCTTCCAGCTCAAGGATATGGAAGAGTCTTTCAATTGAAACAACCCCCGGCAGTTTTGTAAAAAGCCAGGCAACTGACTGCTGGCTATAAAACCGAAACACATGCCATTCGAAACAGTGTAGGTGACCTAATCACCGAAACACAGGGAATAGTAAATGTTTTCAAACAGCATTTCCAGCCACTGCTGGATGGGAATCAGGGAGATAAAGAAATGGGACAGTAAGCGAACCTCCACCTCCAGTCAATGAAGACCCAGTAGAACCATCCAGTATTAAAGAGGTGAATCTAGCTATAAAGAAGCTCAAGAATAACAAGGCCACCGGATCTGATGGTTTACCAGCAGAGCTTTTCAAGCACGGATGTGCTGAAAGGGTGCAAGCATCAGCTCAAATTTGGTTGGAAAGAAGCATACTCTATGACTGATCTATCAGCTGAATATGTCTATCCTTTGTCCTGCAAAAACTATTGAGGCATATCTCTGATAAACGTCGCAGACATCATACCAAGCACTCGATTTCCACACCTCAATAGAAACAAAAGGACCTAGCGGTCTCCGGATCAATGAACAGTCAACCAGATTGATCATGTTGCCGAGAACACCAGACATGCTTCCAGTATCCTGGACGTCCGAACGTTCCGAGGTGCCAACATTGATTCAGATCACTACTTGGTGGAAGCTCAAGAATGAATGGGGATATCCACGCAAGAACAACGAGCGGATGCTATAAAAATATTTATTGCCACGAAGTTAATATCGCAAAAAATCACTAGGACTTTTGCATACCCCGTCTCTCTTAATCTTTCAGCAAGCCCGCCATCAGCATCATCTGCAGGGGACCAGTGGAAACACTGCAAAATGCCATCAGGAGTGCCGCCGCTAATGTGTTTGTTTTCAAGGCCATCACAACGAAACCCCTGGTTTGATGAAGAATGCAGGCTGGCACATGCAGCAAAGAATGAGGCCTACCAATCAATGCTGCAGACTAGAACCAGAGCTGCTGAGAGTGCAGTCTGGGAGCTCTATGGACAAAAACGAAGGGAGGAACACCAACTTCTCAGAAGAAAAAAAGAGAGAGAATGCGAAGTGGGCGGTCGAATCTATTGGGGACTCAAGTGGCATGGAAGATGTTCGAAAGTTCTACCGAAGAGTGAGGTAATCCACGCAGGGTTTCAAGGCCAAAACGGAAGCCTGCCAAGATGAAAATGGGAATATGGTGGTGCTAAGGATCTCGAAACAACACTTCACTAGACTGCTAAGCGGTGAAGATTGCCTAAATTTCGCTGTTAGACAGAACACTCCATTCAACCTGGACAATGACGGTCAAAATTTCCATGTGTCCCCCGACCTAAATGAAGTGCGGTTAGTGATACCCAAGCTTAAAACGTAAGGCTGCTGGTGCAGATGGCCTGACATCTGAGCTATTCAAAGCAGGGGGATACGATTTGGTAGGGAGTATACAACAACTTGTCTTTAAATTTGGTCGGATGAAAGTATGCCTCATCCAAAAGAAAGGAGATGCCCTCACCTGAGCCAAGTCCAGAAGTATAAGTCTCCTCAACGCCCATACAAAATCTTGACATCTGAACTGTGTGATCGCTTCAAACCGTTTGTCTTGATCTAATCGGTCCCTATCAGTATGGTCTTAGGCCCGGTAAATCAACCTTCTATCAAATGTTTACACTCCCATAGCTTTTGGAATAAAACCCAGAAGTTTCAAATCGATATACACCACCTCTTTATCCATTTCAAAGTTGCATATGATAGCGTAGATATAAGAGAACCATACAGAGCCATGTCGCAACTTGGCATCTCTGCCATACTCGTCCCCCTGTGCAGGATATGACGATGGAGAAATCTCGCTGTTCCGTCAAAGTTGGTAAGAACACCACCGAACTCTTTGATGTCGAGAAAGGTTTGAAGCAAGGAGACGCGATATCATGCAACCTGTTTAACGTCGTTCTTGAAGAAATTGTACGCAACTTGCAAAAGTCAACAACAGAAATACAATTTTTTAAAAATCTCTTCAAATACTTGCTTATGGAGATGATATTGACATCATTGGGAGCACAAAGCGAGCTGTTACCCGTGCGTTTGCAAGTATTGAATCGGAAGTGGTGAAAATAGGTTTGCCTATGAGATCAAGACCAAGTATATGATATCATCGAGAAAGGAATGGCAACATCGTTGACTCGAGCAAAATGATATGAACGATAGGAACAACTTCGAAGTCATTAAGGCCTATGTCTACCTGGGCTCCACTATTTCTTCGGAAAATGACATCAGTGCACAAATCGAACGAAAAATTATTATTACTCTTGTCAACCGCTGTTTCTTCGGACTATGAAAGCATTTGAGTAGTAAAACTCTCTCTCAAATAACCAACGAAACCATAAACAAGACCCTAATCATCCCGGTCCGGCTGCATGTGGCAGAAGTATAGACCCTGTCTAAAATAGATGAGAATCTGCTTGGGTGCTTTGAAAGGAAAATTCTTCGGGTGATCTGCGGTATAGTCTGTAACGATGGAGTATGGAGGAAAAGATTTAACAATGAACTTTACGGGCCTTACAGCGACATTGATCTGGCCAAAAAGCTGAAAAAACAGCGGCTGGGACACGTGAAGCGTATGGACACCGACGCACCAGCTCAACGAGTCTTCGAATCTACCCTTGATAGTCTGCGCAGCACAGGAAGACCCCACCTTAGCTGTCACATACTAGTGGAGAATGATCTCAACCAACTTGGAGTGCGTAACTGGAGGCAGATAGCTACGGACCGAGGTGGCTGAATGGACTTGTTGGTTGAGGTTGTAGTCCTCCCTGGTCTGTGAGCATCTTCTCAAGTAAGTAAGTACAAGATCCTATCCAACATGTTGTGTGAGTGTAAGCCGTTTGGCAACTCTATAATTGGCAATTGTCAGAGTAACTTCTGGCAGAACGACCATAAACCACCTATTCACTCTCAGGCAATTACTGGAAAAGACTCATAAATTATCGACATCAAACCTGCATATGAAAGCATTCATCGTCAGGAGCTGAATAAGGTGACGGCTGAGTTTGGGATCTCGGTAAAACCGATCCAGTTGTGTCACAAGACATTGGATAAAACGTGATGTGATGGGCAACTAGGGATGCACAGGGTTTTTTGACAAGGAGAGCGCTATCATATGATTTTTTTTAATTTCATTCTGGAAAAAATAGTGCACAGGGCAGGCATTAATATTGAAGGTACTATTTTCAACAGATCTGTCCAACTTCTAAGGTATTTCAATTATAAAGACATAATTGGCCACACCACCCCGGCCGTTAAAGATGCTTTCATGACCTTTAAGGAACAATAGAAACTTGTTGACCTTCAAGTAAACGAGGACAAGACCAAATACACGCTATCAACAAACAAAGAAAGATCTATCAACTGGCTTGAACAAAACGTCACTGTTGATAGCAACAACTTCGAAGTGGTTAAAGATTCCATCTACTCGGAGTAAACATAAATCCTATACGAGCGATATCTTGTTGGAGATCCGACGAACAATTACCCTAGGAAACTGGTGCTCCATCAGTCCGTAAAAACCTTAACCTTAAACCCTATTAACCTCTCTTTTCCTTATTTGGTATAATATACCTGCTTGAATTTTTATTTAATATTTAAATGTGTATCAAGGTCAAATCAATATGTCCTGAATTACATTTTTTTTATCAAACTAAATCAATTCTCCTAATTTCTAGAACATCAAACAAAACTGTCCACACGGTGAAAGCAACTTACATAAAAGAAACAAACAAACCAAAAAAATGCAACAAAAGAAAACACTGGACCGTCCCTCCTAAGCTATAAGCACTCAAGGAGTTAACTTCTTATTCTCTCACATTTCAACTTTTGGCCTACATTTTATGCGCACTCTCTTCATCTTCCATACCAAAAGCAACCTCAATTCAATTGAAAATCAGTTCAGCACCATTCAACACCTGAACGCGGAAGTTTTATCAAATTAAAAACAAAAAAAAAAACACAAACAAATGAGAAAAGCCAACAACAGATCAAGTCACTCATCCCACAAAAGAACACAACATTCTGGTGTGGACAGTCAGTCCACTGGGACCGATGAATAGCGCACAAAAATTCCCGCCATTACCTATACTCCTTGCAGCAAGGCGCACGATTCGTTGCTCAGTTCTAACATGGTGCTTTCATCGTAGCCAGCGCAACAAACAATAGAAGACATATTTATATATTCCTGCTCACCCAGACACCAAGAAATAACCTCAACACATGAACTCTTAATAATCTGCCCTGGGAGCTGCAGAGAAACTGGCGAAAATCACTTCCAATTCCAACGCCTAAGACGGAAACAGCGCACACTCTAAGCGCTAGTTTCCCTTCTTGATCGATCGATTTTTTTTTTTTTTTTTTTGTTATGACCATGCAGACCAAAGATCTGATGCAGCACTCCAGCTGGAAAGTAGCACGAGCAAATTTTCCACCCAATAGAATCCCACTCCCACATGGTCCACAATACCACGCCGCGGCTGCGCTGTTTCACCGGGTCTTTAATTCTGTGGCACGACATAATTTGCAAGCTCGCATATGTAGTATACCTTTTGGGAGATCAGAAGCGCGCGGAATTCAATGATCAGTTTCATGGGAAGCACATTGGAGACGAAACAAGTTGGATGGAATGAGTATAGAAACTGGGATTGGGAGTTTCTCAAAAGCAAAACGAAAACATAAATATACGAATGAGACACAAAGATAGATTGACAAAAAAACAACAACACAATTTCCAAGGAATGCACTTGGTCCGCACTTGTTAGTCCCGTGATTGTGTGTTTTGGGTACAGTATGGCCAGAGCTATGCGCTTCTGTGTATGCGCGCAGCATGCTACTCCACCTGGACATTTGTCTCAGTTCACTCTAGCAAGCAGCAACTGGATGCGGAGGAATGGTAAGGTAAGGTCAATACAACTCGAGGAATTTTTGCAGTCGTACGCGCGCTCGAAGGATTGGAGAAAACCGGCCTTGGATGGCTTTGAGTTGGAGGAATTAAGTATGATGGGGATTTATACTTGAGAGGGTGGAAGAGATGTCGAAACTCTTTTTCCTCTGCTAAGAATGGAGTTAGCAGGATTGGAGGAGCTATGATAATAGCAATGATGATCGTCATCGCCATCATCATCAACATCGTAGTCGTCGTCGTCGTCACAGTCGTTGATCGCTGTTGGGCTGTTGGTGTTGTTGTTTGTGCGAAGAGTTAGGTAGGAAAGGTATATGGATTGAGATTGGATAAATATATGGACAGTGATCATAGTGGTGAAATGTGGCAAAGAGCTTGCCAAATGCAGTCTTTTAAGTCAAAAGAGGAGCTAAGCAAACGCCAGGATTTCTTACCTTTGTTGGATTGGATACAGTGAGGATCAATAATATTCTGACAAAGACACCCGACTTTAAAATGGGATTACCCATGTTAAAAAAAAAGAAGTTTTTATATTCACGAAGAATGAAGAGTCGATTATCAGTGGAAGCATTAGGAAATAGAAAACTAAAAATAGTTAAAAATTATATGCATTTTTGTGTCAGTACTACACTGTTGGTAAACTTTACAAACGTTTATTAAATGGAAGCAATTTCTAAGGCAGTTCATCGTAAGTAATATGTGTAAGGTGAAAGTCGTAGCATAACTTGTTGGTAAGAGTATTTCGGAGTCAGATTCTTAGGGTGGATGTTTTTTCATCGTTTTCTGTGCTTTACAGATTAAGCATAAACACGAAGATATCAGTTTTTTAAGTTTTTTTGTTTGATTAAGACTCTTTCACTTGAACGAAACTTGAACATTTGACTTCAACATAAGAACGTATGTGGCAAGTTTTTAAGTTGAACTTAAATATTTTAGTTTACAAGAAAAGACGCACCCAATAAAGAAACAATTTACTCAAAAATCTTCTGGGAACTTTTGGTTATAAGAACTTTCTTGTATCATTTTTTTGATACTAAATTTGTGAACCTCACTGTTACCAAGACTCAACACAACTTCTAAACCATGAATTTCTCTACTTAGCTAACTCACAAAAACACACACAAAGAAATAAAGTAATAAACCATTCAAGATAGCTTTAAGGATCATTACTTAAGCGGTAGGTATGGTACTGGTGTGTGTGTTGCACGTTACACTATCATATGGAAATCACTAAGTATTGTGAAGAAGTCCACTCCTAAGTCCATATATTTGTTGTATTCGTTTGCAAGTGTCGCATTTTCTCAGATTTGTTGCCAGTAATTTTTCTGCTCGTTTAAGCTGCGCCCAGGATGTGCGAATATTCATTGAATTACTATACCCACGTTCACGTGCACATCAAGGAAAATGTTTATATGTACCTTGCTGAATCCATGCATGGGGCTTAGGTCGTTTTTTAAAAATAACATTCGTCCTCTCTCGGTCTTTCATGATGATATCAGATGGCATCGATGTGGAGCTGATCGCCTTTGGTCACCGTAGTCTTCATCGTATCCCTTTCCTGCGCCGCCGGCCGACCGGCCAGCCACAGTCAGTTGGTTGGTGGTAAATGTGACAGAAGGCGATGCATTTGAAGAGACGAAGAAGCTTCGGATTTTATTTGTTGTATCAACAACAGATTCAACTTGGTGAACGATAATGATGATGCTTCGTCGCCGTGCCGCCAATGTTGCTCGTTGAAGATTGGATGAAATTGGAATTAGATATGGAGGCTGTGGTAAGAGTGTGTGAACGTGAACCATAGTCATGAGATGCTTATGAATTAAGGAGAATTTGTTCAAGAAAATTGTTTGATGAACACAAGTGTTGATTGTTTTTTCATTTATGGAAAACAAAAATGTGAATAATACAGGTTTTTAAAAACAGAAACAAATTAAAAAAAAAAAGTGGACACGGAGCAGGGTGGAAGAAGTTAAAAATTTTATTATTTCAGACTAAATCAACTATTAAAACTACTTGGAAAGAGCTTCTACATGAAAATACTTTCTAAAAATATATGGAGGCAACTTCTTAAACATACAACGACCGAAAAAGAGCGAAATTGTAATGCCTTAGACTTTTTCACCTATTGGAGCCATTTGGATCGAGTTTCTGCATGAAATTTCATTCCAAAAATAATCGGAGGCAACTGATAAGGGATTAAAAAGTACTAAAAAATTAATGTTTATTCAACATCAAATTGAAATACGCAAGTTTTTGGAAGAGAAGCAATTTGTGGAAAAGATAGAATTGAAAGGAACAACGCTATCATGATCCATGTTTTTGTATTGGTTTTTATGAGAAGGAATATTCAGTAGATCTTCATTTATTTGTCTAGCTGTTGAGACAACTGGTGAAATTTCACTTCCATACTGAACAGTTGCCAATAGAAACAAGAATTACTTAAGCAGATTTAGTGAAAATTGTTTTTTGTCATCATTTTCTTCTCGAGCCGGCCGGGACCGGCCAAGCCGTTCGAAACCAAAGAAAACCAGTTTTGTTTTTGGATTTTGAACTTCTAACATATCGATGACCAAGGCTTGAAGAAGAATTTCTATTTGCACTGGATTTAGATACGTTTTCATAGTCTTTATCCTTCCTGAATCGATGTTTGTATTTTATTTTGTTGAGTTTGATTCTTTCTGCTTGTTGTTGTGGCTCTCTGAGATGCAAAGACTTTTAGTTTTTATTTATGTGTGGCTTTGTTTGTTTTTTGTTTTTGCGCTCCTTGATATTCTAGCTAGCTGGTATGTTTCACTTTGTGGTTATTCCACTTGTAATCCGCGTGGTTGTGTATATCGAGTGTGTGATTATCAAAGTGGTGTATGGAAGGGAGAATTTCAGGGGAGGAATTGAAGTTTTTATTTTTTTTTTTACGAGGACATGCACCTTGGTAACGTGGTGACTTGTCATATTGTTGTGTTGTCGCTACATAGACCGTGTAAGGTAGAGACACAAAAACAACACAGAAGAATATTGAATAAGTTTGAAAAGTTTTGAGTTTTAAGTTATTGTATAGGTTCTGTTTCTTTTTTTTTCGTTGTTGTTATTTGATTTGTGCGATGGGGGACTTTATTAATGGCAAATTTTACACGCTCTGTTTATGAAATGGGCCTTGCGATATTGCAAAATGTATCCTTAAGAGACTAAAAAGTTTGATAGTATTTGTTGAAGTATGTTGATAAACCACATTTATGGCGTGTAAGTTTTGTTATGTAGGAGCTAATTAGGTTTTATTTGTGGAGTTGTTTTTTTCTTTCATGGATTTAGCTGAGTATAAATAACTGTCGACTTATTTTGAAAAAAAAAATTACTATTGCTTTTTTGCAAGATGAGCTATGGGCAGTTAATTAAAATATTACCTATGTTTTTAAAAATGATTTCGGGCAAGGGCCGTCGCGGCTGGATTGAATAAATTCCAGAGAGGCCCAATTTTCGACCACTTTTTGCAGCAAATGGGGCCAGATGTCAGCAATAACGCGTTGTTGATTGTTGGCTGTATGGCATTTAGCGCCGTCTTGTTGGAACCAAAGGTCGTCAAAATTCAACTTCCTCCAATTCAGGCACAAAAAAGTCATTATTCATGGCTCTATAGCGTTCCCCATTGACGGTAACATTATGGCCGGTTTCATTTTTCATTGCAGCGTGCGTACCGAACTATAATTTTGGTGATACATTTGTACGATTTGCAAACGTTTTTCAGGAGTAAGTCTATTCATTATGAAATGGCAACCCAAACTGAGCAAAAATCAACTGACAGCTGTCAAAAAGACCAACACCGAAAAAAGTATTTTGAATTTGAAGTGCTATCAAATATGCTGCCACTGATTTTAAGGCCCAGGGCAAGCGTTCACCACTGTCGCTCTTAGTTCCCCTGTTGATTTATAGTACAGGTAAAATAGTGCGAAAAGTCTTTCGAATAAAAAAAAAATTGGTACCACCATGAAACTTGGTGAAAACATTTCATGTACCATGAGAATGAAGGATCAAAAGAGTCTATAAAAATATTTCATATGGAAGGGTGTTTTTTTGAGAGGGAGAGGGGGGGAAATTGTGGTGTATCAAACGGAAAAAATTACCTTGGTACAACATAAGCATATGACACATGTTTTCAAAGTAATTTTTAATGCTGAATCAAATGACACCAAAACCAAGTCGATATGACCTCTGCGAAAAAAGTTATTGTCATTTTTATGGTTAGATGACTATATGCTCAGTATAAAAGTAAAATATTACCGAAAACTAGTTGAAAATAATGGTCCATCGATGAAACTTGGCATCAGTGGTTCATTTGTCATGAAAATCAATAATAAGAAGAGTCTATAAAAATATTTGTGGTTAAAGGGTGTTTTTTTTGGTGAGTTGGGGTAGTGGTGGGAGTAATACCATAAGACCTGTGACAAAAATGGTACCCCCATGAGATTTTGGAAAAATGTGCTATTAACTTACAGAATGAAGAATCAAAAGAGTCTATAGAAATATTTTGCATGGAAGGGTGTGTTTTTTGAAGATAGGGGAAGTGTGCGGTTATTTTTCAAAAAAAATGGAAAAGGATGGTAACCCTCAAGAAACTTGGTAAAAGTGTTTCATTTACTACGAGAATGAAGAATTTACGGAGTTTACAAAAATATCAAGGAAAAAAGGGTGTTTTTGTGAGCTTGGGTAAAGGGCGTTATTTGTTTTTGGAAACAATTTTAGTTTTTCGAAAAAGTTGAATACATTCCTTCACCCATAGAAAACATCCTTCTGCCATATAGATATTTTTATAGACTCTTTTGATTCTTCATTCTGGTAGTTCATACCACATTTTAATAAAGTTTTATGAGGGTACCATTTTTGTAACAGGTTCTATGGTAATAATCCCACCATAACCCCAAAGCTCAACCCAACCCTCAAAAAAACACCCTTTAACCACAGATATTTTTATAGACTCTTCTTATTATTGCTTTTCATGATAAATGAACCATTGATGCCAAGTTTCATCGACGGACCATTATTTTCAACTGGTTTCCGGTAATATTTTACTTTTATACTGAAAATATAGTCATCCTTAGATAAAAATGACAATAACTTTTTCCACGGAGGCCGTATCGACTTGGTTTTGGTGTCATTGGATTCAGCATTTAAAACTACCTTAAAAACATGTGTCATACAATAATGTTGCACCAGAGTTAATTTTTCTGTTTGATAGACCACAACTTTCCCCCCTCTCCCCCTCAAAAAACACCCTTCCATGTGAAATATTTTTATAGACTCTTTTGATTATTCATTCTTATAGTACAAGAAACGTTTTCACCAAGTTTCATGATGGTACTAATTTTTTTGTTTTATTTATTCTATCTTACCCTATTATGACAGTTTACAGCTCTAATTTGTATACAAAAATTTAAAAGAATTCCAAAAAGCCCAAAAATATTTGCATTTTGGGTTAAAGTGTTTTATGACACCATGCCCCACTGTTGGGTGTGGTTCGGGGAGGATACAAATAATTTTATTAAAGATATTTAGGTTTTTGAAATGCAATTTGATAGTAATAGTATTGAGCAATGAGAAATAGTTTTTTTTTATAAAATCAGTTTCTGAATTAAAACATATAGAATTTTGAACTGAAAATTTGACAAAAGAAATTTCCGTGATTTTGAAGAAGGAATTGAGATAATTTTTAGATAAATTAATGAGTTATTTTTTTTTGTTAACTTTCCCCTTTTAAGCATGTTAAAAAAGAATTTAATTTTAGACACAAAAATTATTATGTTCGGAAAAACTTTTTATGAATGAATTTTAGAGCCAAATTAAAAGATTAACTCAAAAAAAGTTGATGTTCCCTGGTCTTCCCCAGTTGGTACTATGTATTTTACACTAAACCATCATAATTAGGACCTTTGGAATAAAAGGTGACATTTTCACTTTTTCATTTTTATTTCCAAAATTGAAAACAAAAAAAAATTAAATTATGGTATACCTACCTGCCTAATTTGTTTAATTTGTATTTTCATTATGTTCGTGTTTTAAGCAGACTGTGTTTTTTGTATTTATTAGTTTTTCAATAGGTTTTGGGATAGAGAGCTAATATTTAATAAATTATTTTGGATTTATTACCTTCTGATCAAAACCAAAATATCGCAAGTAAAAATGTCGCCTTTGAAAGTCAATATGTTAAAAAATTAATTAATCTTGATTAAATCTTCTTGGAAATTGATAGAATTCAGAGTTCTGGACGCATTTCAAAACAAAAAAGTTCTAAACACCCTTTGTTTCTAAGCTCCTCATATCAAATATAAAATAAATAAGCTGCCAGTTTCGAGGATCCTCCAATAACACCAACATAAAGTCCTTAGCCACCCGAAAATAAAAAATTCTTCAATTACGTTTTTACTTGGGATATATAGGTTCTATGTGACAAGTTATGCATTCGTAATAAAAATTGAACTCGAGACTTCGATCAAAATTGTCGTTACACAATTCTGTCTGTCTGTCTGCTTAGCTACATTGAATATTGAATAAGTTTGCTTTGCTTAAAACCAAAAATAACGGTACCTGCCATAAATTTTTTCTTAGCAATTTTACAAAATTTAAATTTTCGCAAAAATAGTTCCGCAACTTTTCTTAAAAAATTCAATAAATGGCTACGTTTGGATTGGAAACCATTTTCCGAAAAATGGTTATTAATGGTTTCTTCAAACCCAACATTTTTTTGTTTTCGATTTTCTTCAAAATACAATAATTCTTTTTTGCAAAGCAGCTTGAAAAAATATAGTTTTTACCAACATTTTTTAAATTTTAATTTTGGATTTTTCTTAATTTTTTTAATTTTTTAATAATGATTTCAATAATTCTTTTTTTTTTAAAGAAGCTTGAAAAAATATAAACATTTTTTTTTAGCAAAATTTTTAAAATTTTGTTTTTGGATTTAAAAAAAATTATTTTTCTTTTTTTGAAAATCAAGTTTTTTTAAAACAATCATCGATTTTCTTGAAAATCGGTATTTAAGGGTTTTTTAAAACTAAAGAATAATTACAAAAAAATTACATTAATTGGAAAATAACGGTATGTTAAGTTCAAATGTTAAAAATGTTTATAACGAAGATTAGTGCGATCTACTATAAAAAATTATAAGAATTTGAGCAAATATAAATAGTGCTTCTCAAAGAATGTTTTTTATTTTAAATTTGAATTTTTTTATTACCATCTGAACGGATTTAGATTAATTTGTTCATATACAAATTTCGAATAATACTTAATAAAATTGCAAATCAAAATTTAAAAAAATAAAATGCCCAACTGGATGGCACGTATTTGCTCTTATGTTCAAGTTATGTAAGACTTAAGAACTTTAAAAAATATTCAAGTAATTATAGAAAAAGTATAAAAAAAGTATTTAAATCGTTCTTTTAATTGCTTTTAATTGTATAAACAGCCTGATAAATAACTTGAGTATGAATATATCAAACAAAATTTTAAAGTCGTTGGAGCCGTTTTCTTACAAATTAATTTTTTATATATAAAATGTTTGTAACATTTTTCAAAAAAAAAATTCGGTATGCCAATTTCGAGTATATATTAATATACATTAAAAACTGAAATTTTAAAATAATTCATCAACCTGTTTTCGAAATATTGAATTTTCAAAAAAAAAAATTTGAATCTTTTTTTTTAAAATCCAAAATCAATTTTTTTTTTATTTTGGTATGCAGTATTATTTATAATCTAACAAAGCTATTGTGTAAAATTTTGTATTGAAATCGGATGAGTGGTTAATGAGAAAACTGAAAATCGAAAAAACCGTTATATGGCAGGTACCGTTAATAAATGTTTTTGATACTTTTTACTTGCGATATAGGTACTATAGGGCAAGTTTTGGATTCGTGCAAAAAAAAAATTTCGAGATAACAATCAAACATGACATTACGATGATAGAGAACACGAAAAAAGTGGGTGGCACAATTCTGTCTGTCTGTCTGTCTGTCTGTCTGTCTGTCTGTCTGTCTGTCTGTATGTACCTGAACCTACAGCCTAAACCACTGAAGCGATTTTCTTCAAATTTTGAACTTAAGGTTTTTTTGTAACTCTCCAGAGGGGAAATTGAAATTTTTTTTTTAGCTCAAAAAATAACGGTACTTGCCATACAACCGTTAAGGAAAAACTTATTTATCTCAAGAACGGCTTACTGTAGACATGATGTAAATTTCAATAAGAAAAAAAATCACCAAAAACATTTATTAACGGTACCTGCCATATAACGGTTTTTTTTATTTTTGATTTCCTCATTAACCGCTCATCCGATTTCAATGAAATTTTTTGCACAAAAGTTTTGTTAGAAAATAAATAATACTGCATACCAAAATTTTTGAAAAAATAAATTTTGGATTTTTAAAAAAAGATTCAAATTTTTTTTTTCAAAATTCAATATTTCAAAAACGGGTTGATGAATTATTTTTAAATTTCAGTTTTAAATGTATATTAATATATACTCAAAATTGGCATACCAAATTTTTTTTTGAAAAATGTTACAAAAATTTTATATATAAAAAATTAATTTTTAAGAAAACGGCTCCAACGATTTTTAATTTTTTTCTTGCATTCATTCATATTTTTTCAAGTAATCAAATGGCATACTTTTTTTTGAGCTCTAAGTTTTTATCAGGCTGTTTATACAATTAAAAGAACGATTTTAATGCTTTTTATACTTTTTCTATAATTACTTGAATATTTTTTAAAGTTCTTAAGCCCCACACAACTTGAACATAAGAGCAAGTACGTGCGATCCAGTCGTGCATTTTATTTTTCTTACCAAAAAGTACACCATATCTACAATAATACACGGATTTTTTTTCATCAGAATCGTTGGAGCCATTTTTGAGATAAATTAGCTTTTCCTTAACGGTTTTATGGCAAGAACCGTTATTGTTAGATCTAAAAAAAATTTCAATTTCCCCTCTGGAAAGTTACAAAAAAAATCTTAAGTTCAAAGTTTCAAGAAAATCGCATCATTCGCTTAGGCTGTAGATCCAGAAACAAACAGACATACAGACAGACAGACAGAATTGTGCCACACACTTTTTTCGTGTTCTCTATCATCGTAATGTTATGTTTGATTGTTATCTCAAAATTTCTTTCTGCAAGAATCCAAAACTTGCCCTATGCTATAGTACCTTTTTCGCAAGTAAACATTAATTTTAAAAAGAAGTTTAAAATTTTCTCAAGGCTAAAATTTTTTTTAAATTTTAGTTTTAAATTCACATAAATAAATATCAACTTAAGATTTGTATACCAAATTTTTTCCTTAAAAATGTCTTAAGAATTTGATAGTTAAAAAATTATTTTTTTAGAAACCGCTCTAATTATTTTAAATTTGTTTTGTCTATATAATCATATTTAATCTAGAATTCAGAAGGCATTCTTTCATTTGACCTGAAACTATTAAAGAAATAGTTTTAATTGATTTAAATATCGTATTTCATGATTTTATACATTTTTCTCTCATAATTTCCATGTATTTATACATAATTTTTTTGAACCTGCAGCGTTTTGAACATAAGAGCAAGTACATGCAATTTCAAATTCTTCTTCTAAATTACGAAAAATTCTTTAGTTTTGTTATTTGTGGAGTTAGAACTTAACATTAGTAGTACATCTATCGTTTGCGTGAAATATTGCCCCACTAACAATTTTGCCCCTATAATCATCCAAGGAAGCTTCTCATAATCATTTCTTGCAATCATATAAGCATTATTTTATAGTCCATAGAGTTAGAAAGGAGCACTTTTTAATCTCCTATTGGACCTTTATGGAGTAAATTCAGTTGCCCCGAAAAACACTTACTGGACTCAATTAAGAGGTCATATAGAAAAAGATGGAAACAAAATATTTCACAATTGATTTATATTTATTTATATTTATAGTTGGACAGAGTTCCAAAATCCAGTATTCAGAAGCCCAAAATCCAGAAAGCCCAAAATCCCGAAAATCTAAAATTCCGATATCTTGAACACGCAAAATCCTGAAAGCTTAAAATCCACAAAATCCAAAATGCCAGAAACCCAAATCCTGCAAACCCAAATTCTCGAGAACCCAACATGCCCAGGGCAAAAATCTCAGGATTATATTTTTGGGATTCTGATACGCATCCGATGAACGAGTAGCCAGAGCTCTGGAATAATCCCTCAACTCTGTTTGTTTTCTACAGAAAAGCTTCAAGCTCTTCGATTGGTCGCTTTGTGCTTTCAAAAGTCCGAAATCATAATAAATAATTTCTGAAATTATTTCTACACACAAAATATTCAGTACCTCTAGACCTGCAAATTTCCAAAATTTCTCGTTCAAAATAGATAATTTTTGTTCATATTTTCCCTAGTCTTAAGTCAAGACACTTCCCCTGAGATGTTTTTTTCCTGTTTGTCAAAAATTAAAAAAAAAGTAAATACAAAAAATATAGATAACAAGATTTCGAATAATTATTACAACTTTGTAGCTACGACCAATCTGTAATGGTTACATCATAATTTCAACCATCATCGCATCACATATAATGGGTGGCATTCAAAACTAACCCCTTATACGCACTTTTTTAACAACATCTTTTGCTCACTTAATGCCGTAAATCACCTTATCCAATGTTCACCATCATGTCATCATCGAACTGGTACCACGCGATGTGATGCAATAAACTATGTAAGTACGTAAATTCATTTTTTTTTTTTAATTTTTGTAATTTCTGCTCATGGGCATCATAATCTGCTTGCCAAGCCTATCAATTAATAAGCCGAAAATTGAAAAGAAACTGTTACCTTTAATGGGCTGCAATATCAATGTTGGTGTCAGTAACAGGTGAATGCCACTCAATACTTGGCCAAAACAAAAATTCCTTACACGCGCAGCGCAACTCGGATCGAGTCGATATTCGACTCGAGTCGACAACGAACGATGACAGCCTTGCTGCAGCTACACATACTACATATCTTTGTTCCAGAGATACCAGGTGCAAACAGGTGTTGGCCGAGGCGCGGTGGTCAGCCACCGCCATTACTGTCATCACCACGGTTTTGTTCATTCAAGCTCAAGATGGCATTTTAATAACCATAAGACCGGTGGTGGTGCAGCGCGCATACGCGTGCTTCACGTCTCCGTTGTAGTTGCAGCAACAACCTAACCACAAATTGAGCGTATAAAACACTTTTTAACCACCAACCGGGTTAGTTGAGTTGCTGGGAGCCGGGCCAGGCCGGCAAAACATGCCACCGCAACACGTTGACAACTTCAGCCAGCGATGCTCTGCTCTGACTCCAATGAAGAAGACTCACCATCACCAGTCACCATCATACTGACGTTATAAGGCCCAATCCGATGATATGTGGGCTGGCTGCCTAATTGAAATCGCAATAGGACACAAGTGCTAATTAGCTAAGCAATTAATTAATGACGACGAGGACGAGAGTGACTGTGACAGTATGTGGCATGACATGGTGAATGATGCCACAGTCACACTACTTGTCTGTTTGAAGTGACATCGGCTAAAAAAAAACTGTTGACTATCTATAGACTGTTAAAGAGTGTCAACGGTATGGAATTATTTATGACCTTGCATCAGATTGTTGCTCAATATTAGTCGTTTGGGGCAGAGCTAAGTATAGCTTTAGCTACTCCATTGTTCGTGGGTGGCATTTAATTTGGGCTTAGGTACAGTTGAAGCTGCTTTGGGTTTTCTAAACATTTTCTGTTAACACTAAAGCAAAGTCACTTTTGTGGTCTTCGTTCAGATCTGATGAAGAAAAGGACACAACAACAACACAAACAAAAAACAAAGAGAATCAGCGCAAAGAATTTGCACAAAACTGGTTAATCTGGCTACGCTACCTGCTTCTTCATCATGGGGCATGGATTGGAGTAGACATGGACAACACCATCGCGTGGCAAAGATGTGTGCAATTTTAATCGCAATGTGATTAGTCTGGCTTATAGTTTGCTTCTAGTTCTTTTTTGCCTTCTGCCCTGCTCTCTAAGTGAGTTGCAGAGTTCTGCAAGCATTTTATTTTTTTTATTTAATATGGCTGTATTACTCGCGAGGTATTAGAATCAAATATTTAGAAGGTTTTTGTCAGAGGTTCATGATCTGGTTGTGTTGATACTGAGAAATCAGTACTTATAAGCCCACCAGCATACATGTACAATGTATGTAGGTACCTTGATGAAATATATGTTGATAGGTATAGAATAATCGTCACTTTAACTATTAATTTTTTAATTGATATCAAATGCTATATTTATCGACTTTTTGTTGTTTTTATTTTTTTGAAAAGAATGAATTCATAAGCTTTACTAGTATTACTCTTAAATCTAAGTAGAGGCTGGAATTATCGGGCACGTAACAGTTTATTCCTATAGCAAACGAGGAATTAACTGCTGGTTTGAAAGACATTGTGCAGAGAAAAGCCCTCGATACCAATGTTAGTCCGCTGAAGATATTAGTTCTCTATTATAAATGTTTCTTTATACATAGTTTGGGAGCCGACCGTAAGATTACCTATCTCATCGCGGCCACGCAAAAATTGTATACCAACCGATAGCTTTAGTCCAAACATTTACAAAACTAGTGGTTGTATAGGCTTTTCTAGTGGCAATGGTTAGAAAATGCAATTTTCAGGTTGCATTTTCCGGGAGGGGGGGGTGCAGGCTCGCGCAAGCGTCAGCCACCATTTTGGAAGATGCTTTTTATCAAATATCCCGTGAACCATGCACCGTACGACGAACTATCTTTTTTTGAAAGCTCATAATATTCCATTCTTATATTACATTTTTTAAATCAAATTGTTTTCATGAAAAGTTTTTGAGAAATTAAATTTTTGAGTATTTTTTTGAAAACAATCATTTTGAAAAAAAAAAATCTTCCCAATTTCTTACTTGCGATAAAGGTATTACATTATAGGGTTAGTTTTGGATTCTTACACAATAAAAAAACGAGATAAAAATCAAACATGAGATTATGGTGATAGGGAAGACGAAAAAAGTGGGTGCCACAATTCTGTCTGTCAGTCTGTACCTCGACCTCCGCCTAAGCCACTTTAGCTAATTTCTTCAATATTGAACTTAAGGTTTCTTTGCCATTTTCCACAGACAAAATTGAAATAATTTTCTCCAAAAATAACGGTAGGTACCTCTTTCCATTCAACAGTTAATGAGAAGCTTATTTGTCCCAAAAATGGCTCCAACGGACTTGATAAGAAAAATATATTATCAACGGCGTATACAAGGGGAGGTCACAGGGTCATGACATCCCCCGAGAACTCAAAGAGCTATGCCAGGAATTATAAGAAAAGCAAGACAAATTTGCAATTTTAACATAGATTTCAAAAATTTTCTGTTTATAGCTTGGGAATAGACTATTAATTATTTTTATAAAGTATTTACTTACTCCAACCAACATTTACAAGCCATAGATCGAATAATATTGTTTATTTGATACCAATTCATGACGTATTTTAACGATTGACAAACTGCCGTAACCTATTTCGTGGCATTATCTAGGTAGTTCAGCTAAAGTGTCATGATAACGTAAAAATTGACAGTAATTTATTAGTATTGGGGTTTAATTGGTGAAATGAATAAGATCTATCAAAAAGACGGTTTTGACAATTTCTGCATTCCATTGATTTATTTTTTGATTTAAAATCAATTCGGTAGATCTACATTTTTGGCAGATGTACCCTCTCTAGTGCCAAAAAAATTTCCATATTTGTTTTGATCGGTTTAACTTAGTTCAGTCGTGAGAATTTTCTTCAAAATATGGAGGAAATCGTCTCCAATAAAAAAAGAATAAGTTTAAAATGAATCGGTATACTCCACGTGCTCATATTTGTCAACTTGAAATGGATAAGAAAAAAAACTTAGACTGAATCTGAATTAACCAAAGAACTTTGGGATTGTCTTGGAATACATTTTTAAGGATCCAAAAAATTATATTAATCTTGTTTTTTGTTAAATTTCTAAAGTTATCAATCAATACATCAATTTTATAAAAAAAAAATATATGTATATTCATTGGTACCTACCTACCGTTTTTTCCAAATTATTTTGTATGTTAAAATTATCATGAGAAAAACTTGTTTATTCGTAACTAATCAGAAAAAAACTATTGTATGAGTTTTTTCAAAAATACATTAAAAAAATATTTTAAGAAATAAAAAAATATTAATAATATTGATTTTTTTAATTATTTAATTCTCAATGAGTTTCAATTGTTCATTTATTTTTTTGAGCAACTTTAAAAAATTTACGGAAGAATGTTGCCCCTTTTCAAAAATATTTATTTTGTATATATACACTTAAAATCCATACAAAAAAGTTTTCTTAAATAAACACATATTTAACACAATTTTTGAACGATCGATGACCTTTTTTGCTTTGCATTAATTTTTGTTGACATACTGTTCAATACTGTTTACGTTTCGTGCATCAATAAAAAAACAAAAACAAATTGTGGAAGCCATGAATTTTTGTCTAACATTAGAGAAAAGCTAATTCCAACCACCACAGTTTTTGATCGATTAAGAAGAAAATTATTTCCTTTATTTTTTATTGATTATGTATTTCAAAACATCAGATAAAAAAAAAAGTAATGCATGTAGTCTCTAAAAACTGTTTTCAATGTCGAAAAATGTGAGAAATTTGTTCAGTTTTAAGATTACATACCTTTGCGTGCACAAAAAAATCCAACGAAAGATTTTTGGCACACACGAGGCACGACCCCAATTTTGTATTTAAAATCGGGGGTGGATAAAATTCTGGTTTCAAAATTCAGCTCTTCAAACAAAAATTTTTAAGGAAAATTTGGCTTTAAAATCTCCTCTTTTTAGTCCTTTCTGTTTAAATTCTGCTTTCAAAATTCTTATTTTAAAAATTCTGTAAATCAAATTTATAAAAAATAAAATCCTGTTTATTCAAATTTTTCTCAAATATTTCATATTAATAAACGCGAATAAATAATTTTTCAACTCGGTTAACAAATAAAATTATTTCATATTTTAATTTTAAGATGAGGCACAGGTAATTGAAAAAGGAAGAAACAGGAACGCCCTTTTTAAATTTTCCAAACCTTCTTTCAGAATTTGGAATATCAAAATTTTGATAAGCGGAATTTCAAAAGTAAAATTTTGCAAAACGAATTTTGAAGTTGCCAAAATTTCGAGCCCAACGCTTTAAAATCTAGAAAAAAATTGGTAACATTTGTGGGACCAGCAGAACTTAACTGCAACAAAAGTGCAAAATCGAAAAAGAAAAAACATTTTTTATTAATACTGATTTGGGTAGTTTTTTGTTGGTATGAAGAAGTGAAGCTGAATACGCCGCTGTGTATTATTTAAGGTATGATGCACTTTTTGCTAACAAAAAACATTCACTAAGAACCGTTATTAACGGTACCTGCCATATTACGGTATTTTTGATTTTCGATTTTCTCATTAAGGGCTCAGCCAAATTAAATCAAAATTTGTATGCAAAAGCTCCTTTAAAATGTCAATAAAATTGTGTATTCAATTTTTGAAAACAAAAATTTTTATTTTTAAAACAATATTGAAAATTCAATATTTCAGATACGGGTTCATGAGTTTTTTTAAATTTGGTTTATACATTAATAAATACTCAAAACTTGCATTCCGAAATTTTGTTTTAAAAATATTGCTTAAATTGTATTTCTAGCAAGTTTGTAAGAAAACCGCTCCATCGATTTAAATTATTGATTAATTATTAATATAATTAAATTAATGGTACCTGTCATATAACGTTTTTTTGATTTTTGATTTTCTCATTAACGAATCTACCGATTTCAATAAATTTTTTTTACAAAAGCTTTTTTAGAATGTTAATAATATTCCATACCAAAATTTTGAAACAAAAAATAAATTTTGGATTATGAATAATTTTGAAATTTCAATTTTTAATGTATGTATGTTTGCAAAATTGGCATACCACAATTTTTTTTTGAAAAATCTTACAGAAATTGTATATGTATACAGAGTGTTCTGTAAATAATGGATAACCTTGCAACTGGTTATAGCAGGCCTTATGACCTTTCCAGAAAAAAAATATAAAAAAAATATTTTCCCAGTGGTGACTATGTTATGATGTTTTTCCAAAAGTTGTTAACAAGTACTACTTTCCTCAAATACGTGAACGTTTCGACCATGGATGAACAATTTTTGGTATTTTTTTATTTTTGTAATATTCTAGAATAACTGTTGTAACAGATAGATGGTAAAATTTAATGGTAGTTATTGCATTTTTTTTACTATAATTTTTTAAAATATTTTTTCAGTACACAAATTTATTTTGAAAAAAGTTTGACCACCTCTAATAAATTAAAATTGTAGGAGAACAAGAGTGGCCAATTACTTAAAAAATTTGTCTATTTAATGCACTTTCCAAAATGGTATAACACATGCTTGTGTATTAGCAAAATAACTGAGAAAATTTGTCAATCATCTAATAAAGCTGCTTTTAGCATTTTTCCAAAATGTCTATTCAAATGTTAGAATAATCTCCCAATTTGGAATTTGGGTTGGACAAAGATTTTCTCTTTTGATGTGTAAGGGGGTTCAGTGCAAGCAGGGCCGGATTAAGCCTCAACGGGGCCCTAGGCAACCATCAATTTGGGGGCCCTTTTTTCACGTCCGTTCCCTTCTTTTTTCGATTAAAAAATACAAACTTATATCTTTCATAAAAATTTTACTATCACAATGTAATAATATCAATAAAATTACTATCTACATTTTAAACATGTCGTTTTCTACATTTGTTTTCGGCAAATTCATCAATTATATTATCAATATCGATTTTGTTCAGTAAATCTGACTCAATGCAAAGTATACCTAACATCTCGAGTCGCTCTTGTCGCATCGAGCTCTTTCAGCAGCTTTGATTCTTTTTAATTGCGAGAAGGATCGTTCGGCAGAATAATTTGTGATAATTAATGTTAAAAAAATCCGAAGAGCTATTTCTGTGTTAGGAAATACATCGGCTAATTGATCTTCCATTAGAATCTTATACAAATGACTATGAGTTTTTTGTGCATCAGTGTATCTGGAGTTCACGTAACTTTGGAATTGTTTCATTTCAATGAAAAATTCTTCCAAATCTCTAGAATAAAAACGAACTAAGTTATTTATAGCTTCGTTAAGGTCTCCATCACTTAGAGAAAAGTTGATGAGAAATGCAAATCTCTCTGAAACTTCCGTATACACTTTCGCACGTCGTTTGATTTCTCTGTAAAGATTGTCGATGATTTCGAGGAAACCTTTTGTCCTAAAATCATCGCGAGGCGAAAATTCTACTTCTGGCGAGCATTTACGTCATTAGGTTGTTTTTTTCTACAACGAGTACGTTTTACGATTTCTGTATAACCTACACCAGGTAATAATTGTTTTGTTTTTTCCTCGAAATCATTGAACTTTTCACGGAATTAAACTAAACTCTCTTCTAACGATCCGTACAAAAAAGCACATGTTTGCAAATCTGCTTTTTCACTTTGCAATGACTTACTCACTGAACGCATAGCAGTCAAAATAGAGTTCCATAAAATTAACATGAAACCAAATTCGAATTTTCGCATTTTATTCGCGATACACGTCGCCTCATAACGAGTATCAGTATTTTGTGATTCATCATCAGCAATGATTTTTAGAGCCTCTAATATGATATCAAATGAATCGTAAACTGCATTCGTTGCATTCGAATGTGCTTCCCAGCCTGTAGTTGAAGTCATTTTTGTTTATTAAAGTCATTTTTGTTTATTAAAGTAATGCTTTAATAATTTGCGTGTAAAATTTAACAAGAAATTGGCATCAAATAGTGAAAAAGTTGTTATTAAAAACCGTTGTGAAAACTTATAAGCAAACCCTTTTACAAGTGGAACTCAGTAGACAAATCTGCAATTATAGCGACTGAAAGATCTACTCTATTGCTGCCGGACTTGACAACAAAATTTTGTAATAAAAAAAAGTGTTACTAGAATTTTATGTTTGTAAGAAAATTTTAGAAGTCTTTTTCATTTTTCGGGGGCCCCCTAAAATCGGGGGCCCCAGGCAACTGCCTATTCTGCCTACTTGTTAATTCGGCCCTGAGTGCAAGTATAAAACTCGATTTTAGGTGTTGAAAGTCCTACCATTTGGCCACCATATTGAAATACGAGTTCTGAAAAGCTTTCCGTGGCAACTTAAATTTAATTAGTCTCAGAAAAAATACTTTGGCACAAATTTGTAGAAAATTCAATTTTCTTCAATTTATGTTAACACACTTTTTACCCTTAAGTTATAAATAAAAAAGTTATAATCAAAATTTAAACATTAAAATAATTCATATGTTTTTGATTATAACTTTTTTATTTATAACTTTAGGGTAAAAAGTGCGTTAACATAAATTGAAGAAAATTGAATTTTCTAAAAATTTGTGCCAAAGTATTTTTCTAAGACTAATAAAATTTAAGCTGCCACGGAAAAGGCCTTTTCTTTTATTTTGATTTTTTTATTATCGACTGAACGGATTTATATAAATTTTCGATAGTGAAATTTCAAATAAGATTTAATAATATTTCACATCAAAATTTTCAAAAAAAAAGTTTTTAAATTTTTAAAAAAGTTTTTAATTTTTTTTTTTTAAATTAAATACTTTAAAACACTGATAATTTTTTTAAATTCTGTTTTTATATGCACATAAATAAATACCTTGTATACAAAAATGTTTTTTTTATAAAGACCGCTCAAACGACTTTAAATTTTTTCCCATACAATCATATTCAACCAAGAATAAACATGGTTTTTTTTCACATCAAACAGTCAAAGGAGTTGTTTTAGCTAATTTTAATATTAATTTCATGCAATTTCATTTGCAGATTTCAAAAGTTCTAAGCAACTTAAACATTAGAGCAAGTACGTGCGATCAAGTCGAGTATTTTATTTAAATGTTAAATTAAAAATTTAATTTCTCAAAAACTTTTCACGATAATTACAAAAATAGGAAGATAGCTTTTAAAAAAATTAAAAAAATTAACTTTTTGTTCGTACCATCATATTTTAACTTTTGTACAAATGTAGTAACTTATATGATAACAAAAATGGCGTATTAGAAAAATTTTGGAGCAGTTATTTCCTTAATCATAGACATACAAAATTTAACTTTTCTCTATCGGTTTAAAATTGATGAAATTTTGGTTCCAATTCTAATTAGTTTTGCACGAATATTGGATGTAGTCATATTAAAAATTTTAATATTTTAACCCATTTTTACCAAAGTTATACAAATTCTAAGTTTTCCCATATAAAACTTGTTTCGGCTTGGGGGCGTGGTTAACGGTAAATTAGTAAGTTCAAATTTTACAGGAATTATTTCGTATTACTTAAGAAGAAATTAAAGGGCACGTCAACTTAAATTCAATAACGACTATTTTAAGGACCGTCGTTAAAAAAAGGTTATCGTGGATGGACCTAGATTGGTTCTAAATGCATACAAAAATAATTCCCTAGTTTCTTAGACTTTTATTTTTATCCCCTATATATTTTTTTTTCTGTAGGCGTAAATTAAATCGCCAATTTTGTTTAGTATGCTAGGACATTCGAGTGAAACCTGTGAGCGTGTAAGGGTTGTATTGGGCAATTATTACGGTTTGCACAATATATTGGGGAATAATATATGTATATAAAGTTAGCAGGACACTTTTGGAAATTCATGTTAAAAACTATCCTATCATTAGTTGCTAATTAATTGCGAATTAGTTACCCAAAAAAAAATTAATTGCTTTTTTGGTTTAGGAAAAAATGGGTGTCCTGCTAACTTCATATGAACTTAGCAGGACAACTTTTTCAAAAATAGAGATAATCGAGGTGAAAAAAGTTTATTATTGAGGACTAATTAATTGCGAATTAGTTACGCAAAAAAAAATTTTATTGCATTTTTGGTTTGCGAAAAAATGGGTGTCCTGCTAAGTTCATATGAAGTTAACAGGACACCCATTTTTTCGCAAACCAAAAATGCAATACATTTTTTTTTTGCGTAACTAATTCGCAATTAATTAGCTCTCAATAATCTAATTTTTTTAGCTCGATTATCTTTATTTTTGAGAAAGTTGTCCTGCTAAGTTCATATGAAGTTAGCAGGACACCCATTTTTTCGCAAAGGAAAAATGCAATAAAATTTTTTTTTGCGTAACTAATTCGCAATTAACTAGTTCTCAATTGTCAAATTTTTTCATCTCGATTTTCTTTATTTTTGAAAAAAATGTCCTGCTAAGTTCATATGAAGTTAGCAGGACACCCATTTTCTCGCAAACCAAAAATGCAATTAAATTTTTTTTGCGTAACTAATTCGCAATTAATTAGTTCTCAATTGTCAATTTTTTTCAGCTCGATTATCTTTATTTTTGAAAAAAATGTCCTGCTAAGTTCATATGAAATTAGCAGGACACCCATTTTTTCGCAAACCAAAAATGCAATTAAATTTTTTTTTACGTAACTAATTCGCAATTAATTAGTTCTCAAAAACCAACTTTCTTCAAATCATTAATCTTCATTTTTGGGAAAGTTGTCCTGCTAAGTTCACGTGAAGTTCGCAATACGCCTATTTTTCACAAACGAACAAAAAATTAATTTTTTTACGTAACTAATTCGAAATTAATTTGCTCTCAATAATCAAATTTTCTCAGCTCAATTATCTTTATTTTTGAGAAAGTTGTCCTGCTAAGTTCATATGAAGTTAGCAGGACACCCATTTTTTCGCAAACCAAAAATGCTATAATTTTTTTTTTGCGTAACTAATTCGCAATTAATTAGTTCCCAAAATCATTTTTTTTAATCGTTTATACACATTTTTGAGAAAGTTGTCCTGCTAAGTTCATATGAAGTTGGCAGGACACCCATTTTCTCGCAAACCAAAAAAGCAATTTTTTTTTTTTTGCGTAACTAATTCGCAATTAAGTAGCAACTAATGATAGGATAGTTTTTAACATGAATTTCCAAAAGTGTCCTGCTAACTTTATAACGGGTGATTTTTTAAGAGGTTTAGAACTTTAAAAAAAAAAAAACACAAAAAATTCGAAAAAATGAATGAAATATTTATTTGAATCGATAGTTTGAACCTTGCAATTTAATGTTTAAAGATAATTTCATGCAAATGTTGACCGCGGCTGCGTCTCAGGTAGCCCATCCGCTGAGTCCAATTTTGGCATACTCTTTCACACATATCGGCCGGTATCTCACGAATGAATGCATGGATGTTGGCTTCCAGTGCATCAATCGAAGCGGGCTTGTCCCTATAGACATTAGCCTTGACATACCCCCACAAAAAATAATCTAATGGTGTCAAATCGCACGATCTAGGCGGCCAATTGACCGGCCCGAAACGTGAAATTAACTGTTCACCAAACTCGCCTCGCAATTGCGCCATTGTTTCGCGTGCTGTGTGGCATGTGGCACCGTCTTGTTGAAACCACATATCATGCAAGTCAAGAACTTCCATTTCGGGCAAAAAAAAGTTTGTTATCATCGTCTAACTGCTGGGAACGGCGCCGAATCGACATTTCGCGGTCTTCTGTCACACTAGCTGATACGGCCGCAATATTTTCTTCACTACGCACAGAACGTAAACGTGTTGGTGGTTTAATGTCCAACAAAGTAAATTTGGTGCGAAATTTGGTCACAATCTTCCGAATAGACTGCTCAGAAGGTCGAGAATGCCGACCATAAAATGGAAGCAGCGCGCGATGAACATTTCGAACCGAGCACGAATTTTGATAGTAAAATTCAATAATTTGCAAGCGTTGTTCATTTGTAAGACGATCCATGGTTAAATTGCAAACCAAACTGAAGCTGTTTGACAGTGACACAAGGTACTAAACACACGTCAGCTGTCAAACCCAGTGTTGCCAAAACCAAACCAGCTAAAAAATCACCCTTTATATATGAATAATATTTTTTTTTAATTTATTGAAACTACTACAATATTTTTGTTTCAGCTAGAAACAAACACAGAATTTTACTACCCAAAGGGTTCGTGTAAGGGCAACCCATTTTCACGATATAATTTTGGAATTTTTGTGGGCGATAATTTCCTGGTGGCCCGCATAAAAATGGACTTCTAGTGTTGTCGTTGTTTTTTAATATTTTTTTTTTCTATTTTATGCTATTTTTTTTGTAAAACTCCCCCTTCTGTCGAAGCGGGGCAAATATTATTACCACCCTCCCATAAGATTTTTTCTCATGTACTTCCAACCTACATGCTCTGAATCTTATTGGCAGATTTAACGCGAATGTCCTAGTATGCAAAAAGAATAGGCAATTTAATTTACCCCAGCGACATTGATAAGTCCTTTCCGTTCATTGAATTCAAATTGTACTGAAATGTTCCAAGTTAAAGAAACACAATATAAACGCTGGTTGCTGGTATCCCTCAAGTTTCCATTCTGGCTCTTGATTTCTTTCTCATATTACCAATGATCTCCTGTTTAAAGCTTCCGATCCACTAAATTGATTTGCATAACAATTCTGTTAGAAGAATTGTTGTCGCAACGATTATTTTCTAAAGTTATATAACTGAGTATGAGCACATAATAAACATAATTAATATTATGCTACTTTTCTCCACAACCAGCGATATATCAAGTATTAAAGCGCATTTATGGGAACGATAATCATCCAGGTATTATGTACATATGAAGGTATCCATTCGATGTTTGTGAAAAAAAAATCAGCAAAAAAACAAGAGACAATTAATTTAGCGAACAGCCAACTCGGCGACGCTCGTTGGACAGGTGAAAAATAAGTCGCAGCGCAATCGGCACAATGTTTACGTTACAGATGGTGTAGGTTTCCGCGAAATGCTAGCAGATTGTGAAGTTCTCACATTCAAAACAATTTATGATGATTTCAACATAAATTTTCGATTTATGGAGTTTGTAATAATTTTTTTTATTATTTTTGAAAAGGAAAAGGAGACAAATATGTGTGTAGGTACTTTCACAGGTGAAACTTGATAATGTGAGTCATTAATTTAGAGGAAAGAAATAGAGAGTTGAATGTTGGGTTGGTTCAAGTAGCTAATATACAGGGTGTCCCGGACCTGAGTGGAAGTATTTCAGGGGGTGATTCTTTGGGTTATTCTAAGAAAAAAATTGTATGGGGGGAAAGTTGTATCTCCCCTCCCTGAGGCAGGGAGGGGCAGTTTCTGAAACATTGACTTCAAATGCAAAAAAAAACATTAAAAATCAACGGAAACACATTTAATAATTTGCTATAATTTTTTTGAAAGTTAATACTCCATTCTTGTATTTGGTTTTTAAATCAAGTTGTTTAAGCGAATAGTTTTTGAGAAATTAAATTTCAAAGTCAAAATTTAAAAAAAAATTGTAATTTTTTTTTTCTTAAGTCGATATTTTTCAAAGTTTTACGTAATTAAGGGCATTTTTTGTGTTCAATATTCAATGCTCTCATTATTTTTTAGTCCATTACCGAAAACTAAATGTAAAAATCTTTCTTAGTTTTTGAGAAATTAAGAAAAAACAAAAGGTACTTTTACCACAAAAGCCCGAAAAAGGGTTAAATTATGGATAATTCATGAATAAATTCATTTTTTCAGGCTTATTCGGGAAAAGTACCTTTTGTTTTTTCTTAATTTCTCAAAAACTAAGAAAGGTTTTTACATTTGGTTTTCGGTAATGGACTAAAAAATAATGAGGGCATTGAATATTGAACTCAAAAAATGCCTTTAATTACGTAAAATTTTGAAAATATCGACTTAAGAAAAAAAAATCACATTTTTTTTTTTAATTTTGACTTTGAAATTTAATTACTCAAAAGCTATTCGCTTAAACAACTTGATTTGAAAACCAAATACAAGAGTGGAGTATTAGCTTTCAAAAAAATATAGCACATTATTAAATGTGTTTCCGTTGATTTTGAATATTTTGTTTTGCATTTGAAGTCAATGTTTCAGAAACTGCCCCTCCCTGCCTCAGGGAGGGGAGATACAACTTTCCCCCCATACAATTTTTTTCTTAGAATAACCCAAAGAATCACCCCCTGAAATACTTCCACTCAGGTCCGGGACACCCTGTATTTTTAAGCTGTAAAGTGAAATAAAATTATCCAAGGGGGTGGTTTTTTTTTTTATTTCCTTCTGTAAAATTAAGAGAATTGTCCTTTTGACTCATAACTTAAAGAAACAATACATTAAGATTTAAATCAATGAAAATCTAAAAAAAAAAATCCACCCTCTTTTAATCCCAAATGTGTCAATCTTACAAAATTGACACATTCAAATGCAGAAACACACCCTTCTTTTAATTAAAAAGGATAAAATGAAATCAATTCATTGCCATCGTGCAGAACCGGATTACTTCCGATTTTATTATACAATCGGGCTTCATCACACAGCAAAGACGAAAGCCAATTTATAGATCGATGACTCATTGACGCCATGATGATGTGTTGTCGCCATAAGACAAGACACCATTTAGTAGAACTAATGAAGAAATTAGTTAAACATGGTGATGACGACCAAGATGATGGCGATGAAGAAGACGATGAAGTTGCTGATAGGACTCCGTATCTGGTATATAGATGCGGTACGTTGATTCCGACCAAAGATGCTATATAGCGCTATGATGGTGTCAGGGTAAAATGCCTTTGGCAGGCGTGGCGTCTATACAATCATGTCTCTTCCAGACGATAAGGAGATGACAAGTTTTTCAATAGCTTGATTGGAAAACATAATGTATGTTATGTAGCTAGGTATGAGGTACTATCGTAGTTTATTTTTCTTCTTGATTCTTATTTACTGTGGAATTTCACTTTCTATATAAGAAGCGGACATTTTTATGGTCAGAAGAGTAGCAGTGATTTCAATTAACACAAAAAAAAATGATTATATTAGCCTAGTATACGAATGGTTTACTACCTATAGATAGACTTCTGAGTGGCTTTATTTGGAAATGCAGGTGGAGTTTACTTCAGGGACTAGCTTTTTTTTGTTTGTTTTTCTTAAAGAGGATCATTCAACAAGAGGTGTCATTTTAAATTTCGAGCCATTTTGAAATTAAGACACATATGCGATGACTTCTTACTAGGACTGGCCACGATACCAAACCAAACCATATTTTTGTAAGTCGTCTTGGTTTCGTCAAGACCGAAAAATTTCGGTATCGTCGCGGTATCGGTCTCGCATAACAAAGTCTCGTCTCGTATCGGTCTCGGTATTGGTCTCGCCTAGTTTCGGTCTGCCTCCATGTTCTGTAACTATCGCATCGATAAAATTAGTCGAGAAACGATTGAAACTGAAACAAATTGTATGAGCTTTGTTTCATTTTCAATGTTTCTGGGCGAATTTTATCGATGCGATAGTTACAGAACATGGGCCCTGGTCTCAGTCGCAAACAAAAATCAAAGGCATGACTTGGTAATATTATATTCTTCATCTTGTAGTTGAACTCGCTAGGTATATATCAGATCAATAAGAAAATCACATAATGAATAAAAGACAATCTTATTAAAGTTTTTGCTTAGTAATTGCTTAGGACTTATTTCTCAAAATCTAACAGCCATTTTCTTCACAGAGTCCTAACCTTAGTACCGGTACTAGTCCCAAAGTTAGTACTCAAATCGGAGTCATCGCATTTCTTGAAACAAGTACTTAGCTCTAGTCCTACAAATTTGGTACCGAGTATTATTTAGGACTCGGTATTTGCAAGCTCCTCAAAATCAACTAGTACCTGGTTATTATACCAGTTGTAAGTACTCAAATTGGTACCAAGTGATTTCATCACAGAACTACTAAGCCCTAGTTCTGTCAAATTGGTACCGAGTATCAATTAGGACTCGGTATTAGCTAGGACTTCGTATTCGACAGTCTAGTGGCGTAAATACCTGAATCCGAGTAATTATTTTGGTTCTTTTACGATATTATACTCAAAGGAGAATGGGCATTTTTGGGCGCTAGCGGCCATTAATGAAATTAGTGCCAAATGAAAGGTATGCTACTCAGGAACAACTTTCACTATGGACGTTACATTGCATTTCATTTAGAAACGAAGATATTTCAATGTTCATATAATGCAATTGCATTGAGCAATATTGCATAGTGATTATATTTTTAGTGGGTGTAATGCTTTATTCTAACTTCATAACGTGTACTGACACTGTATTAGTGTGTTTAACGAAGTTTCAGAATATCCGAAGGACGCATTACGGGTTTAAACAGACCCAGTACCTACGTATTTCAACAACTTTGTAATTTTTTTAAACATATTATTTTACTCAGGATTTCTTAATATTCTGAGGATTGTAATATTATAGTTTTATGGTAAGTGTTCTTATTAATGATGTTATATGGCCATGTTTATATACAAAATATTCTTGAGACTGTCTAGATTTCTTGTTCCACTTTCTTTTTCTATTTTTGAATTGGTCATAAGCCAGAAACTTAGTAAAACTTTATTAAGGTCATAGAACAAAAATGCATTTTTTTCGGTTTTGAAGTACACCACAATAAAAAAATGTCTGCACGGTGATTGTAAAACTAAAACACATCCAAAAATAACAAAACCATTCTTGGCCGCTCACGCCCATGTTTCATACAAATTTGCCCATTCTCCTTTGGCTGCTTTTGTTCTAAAATTCATTAAATGGTTTTTTTTTTGTTGAACTTTTAATTTTTTCTTTATTCCATTTTGTTTTCTTTTAAAAATGTTCTATGTTCTGTGATGGTAATGGTACGTAGTAAATGGATTAAATTTTTAGAGCGTTTAACTTGTGCAAATTCGTATGTAAACGCATATCGTGTGAAAAATATATCGAAGATACAAAAATTAATATCCTTGCTTAACAGTCTATCCTTAAATCAGTAAATTCTCTTTACTCGCGCAAATGCAAACGCATTTGAAAACAAAAACTTCTAAATTACATTGCACCTTTATTTCACAATTTTTGACTAGCGCACTGACAAATTACTGCATCCTCAAACTCGGAACAAAATATTTCGATATTATAAACCGACACAGTTTAAAGATAAAAAAAAAAACTTTTCTTCAACATTTAGCTACCTTTATTGAAACTTTTAATTCAAAATCCACAACCGTGACTGGATACACATAATAAGCATTGATTGGTGACTTTATACACTATCTCGACATTCAGCAATATCGACGTTTATAACATAAATATAATTGAAAGCTGTTGCGAATATTCAATAGATACCAAAATATTTATTTCAAAATGCCAAAATAGTGTCAAAATCAGTACTAGACTAGTTTTAGACGTATTAAGTTCCTAGTACGGCTTTGTGTTCTTAGATCTGGTGAAGAAATGCTCAGGTACTAACTTTTTGCTAGGTCTTAGTACCAGAACTAATACCTGGTCTAGCTGGACTGGGTACTAGGCTGCCTTAGTACTCATGTGAAGAAATTGGCCGTAAGTAAAGTTCCGATTAGGTATCCAACACACAAATTTGACGCATGGTTATAAGTAAACAGCAAAGCAATGCACAACTATTTTATGGTGCATTTGAATGAGTTTTAAATCCAAAAACTATTTTTTCTGACTTGGTTGGTTACTTAAGCAATTAATGACTAAATCGAACAAAACGGTTCTATCAGTGATACCGGTAGGATTTAGTTTTTAAATTTGTTACAAAAGAATGAATTTTTAAAATTGTTACAGAAATCATTGGATCCATTTCCGAGAAACTAGGATATAGGACATTACAGTCTTAATTTAATGTTAAGCTTAGGTAACAGCACGCTGAGATTAAAACTTTTCAGGACATCTAGGGAATATAGCGCCTTGAAATCCTCTGTGACCATTTCGATTAATGGAATGTATGTAGAAACTTTATAGTAGTCTTCAAAGCTTTGAGCTTTGAGACTGATGATTGTTTCGATGACTTTGGCAACCGCAAGTTCTGGGTTTTCTCACTTCAAATTAAAACACTGTTCAGCTAACTTTGTGGAATTCAAGAAATTTCCATCAACACATGATCTGCATGGGTTCTTTGATTGCTTAGTGCGGCAATCAATATTTTTACAAGCTCTGATGCCTTCGGAAGGTCAATTGTTCCTTTCTGCTAAATCGGGCTCTGTGGTAATGATTAAATGTCTCACTTGATGATAAGAAATGAGGGTGTATTCAGATGATTGGGTACCAGAATAGCAATGGATAAAATTCAAATATTTCTTGAGAAAGCTAATCTGCGGTTACTGGGATGGTGACATCAAATCAAACGATGAAAAAAGGCTCGAAGAAATATATGGCGATCGAACAGTAAAAGCCACAAAATTTGGGTGCAAGGATGGAACGGTTTGCTTTACTCGCACAGGGTTTCAAAATTTGAATTCTTGGTACGAGCCCAAAAATTGAACGAAGCCGAGGAACGAAGCAGAATCGTGAAAGCTGCCGCAGCAAGATATACAGTCCCAAATTCTCTATAGCCCAACATACCATACTGTTGATGTTTTTTTTTTTTTCAAAAAACGTTGATGATTGTGTGCTTCCGAGTCTTAAAACTTTCATGGAAACTCTTATAACACCGCTTACACGTTATACCGAAAATGAAGAAATTAAATCTATTAACGTCCATCGTTGCTGGAAGAAACATCATCATCATCGAGCAATATACATATTTAGATTTATTTGAAGTGTTATAACTTATAAGGATATAAGTAACTAAGTTCGACTCCATTCATAGAACTGTTGCCCATTATTCTCACACTAAAATCTTCATTGGGGGCGATTTAATTGTACACAATTCTTCTTGGCTTCGCTATTTTGGCCAGATAACACCCAAAGGAAGGTATGTTGAGATCTTTGATGTGTTAAACCACCTGACTCAGCTTTGATGAGTCGACTCGAATTCCGACGTTGCAGGTCAAACTACCAACACCCTAGACCTGTTTCTTACCTCTGACCCTGATAAATATACGATTAGTGTATTATCGCCTATAGGCACATTATACCATTGTGTCATATCTGCAAATTTCTCGTACAAACAAAACTTAGTTAGAGAAAAAACCCCGAAGGGAACAGTTTGGCAATAGGAGAAAGCCAATTGCACAATTCGAAATTGCCAGAGACTTTCATAACTCTTTCATAACTTGAGAGCGCAAATGATTTGAAGATTTAAGAAATTTGTCTCCCCTTCTGATCTGGCCGTAATCTAAACATAAAGCCTTTATTTGTCCAAAGCTTGAGTACAACTTCCGTATCTAGGCAGGTGCTCCAAAAACCCATTAAAGTCTCTTGGATAGAATTCAAAATAGAGCGTTGAAAATGACAGGTGAACAATAACGGCAAAATTTGCATCTCTCGAATACCGCCGCAATGTTTTGTGCCCTTCATTATTTTATCGGTATTTTTACAACTAGTGTTCTAGTGAAATATCCAGTTGCATTCCTCCCGCTAAGCAGCTCCACCATAATACTCGTACTTCTAGGAATGCACATCAGTTTACCTTTGAGCCCAATTTTTGGAAGTACTATATCTGTATTTCCCTCTCATTTTGATATTCAGAACTACAAAGCCAATGTGCATCGGTATCTCCTCTCGAATCCTTCCCTATTTTCCTAACGCTCGCATTGTGGTAAAACTTTTTCAAAGTACTAAAGACCCATTAAGTGCGCGCTAATTATAGAAAAAAACTATAGATAACAAGCTCCTGTTACTACCTTACTTACTTTTTAAAAAGTTATAAATACAAGAAAAATATACTATCGACTTTTCTGTTTTTCGTAACTTATTTTATTTATTTTTTTTTTACGGTAGTTAAAAGTTATGATGAAAAATTTAGGAAGTGCCGAGAAAAAAAGCCTTGAAAATTTTTGGATTGTCACCCGCGCCAGCACCGAAAAACGCATTGATTTCAAAAATTGAAACGGAAATCACTTTGTCACGACAAAATATTGATACGCCATTTTTTGTTTTTTTAATAACCGTAATAAAAATAATGATGAAAAAGGTAAGAAAAGCCGAAAAAAAACTTTGAAAATTTTTGGACTGTGACTAGCACCGCGCCGCCGTAAGAATGCATCGATTTCAAAAATTGAAACGGCAATCAATCTGTCACGACAAAATATATATAAAAAATATTAATTATTTTTTAATTCAATATTTCAAAAACGGGTTAATGATTTTTTTTGAAAATAATTTTATAAATATCTATTTATAAATACTTAAAATTGGCATATCAAACACTTTTTTACGTAAGCTGGTCTCTAAGGAAAGGAAAAAATGCGAAAAGTAAAAAAATCACTTAAAAAACAATATTTCGAGCGAACAAATAAAAAAAATTGTGAAAATGCGAATAAAAAAGAAATGTAGGTACCTACACAAAGTAAAAAATACAACTTTTGTAGTAAACGAATGTCATACTTATACGATACTTAAGTTTTAGTTTTAGAGACATGGATAAATAAGCATTTTTCAAAATGATCGATCGCGTCAGGCTCATGGTTTCTTGAAAACCTTCACTAAAGCCTTTTTAATAGGCCTCTTTTAGGCATAAACAAGTTAAAATCCTATTTTTCATTCCACGAAAATTTCGTATGTTTTCTGTACCAAGGAATTAATTTTAAAGAATTTTTAAATTAAATAAGTATTCATCAGTAGTGAATCTACTCATCATAACAAAATACATTTAAAAACAAAACCTATCTATGGATAGTTTCTTTAAAATCTATCTAGTCAATTAGTCTCTTGAACTTTTAAAGGCTTATGCGTCCAAAAACATAAACAAAACTGTTTTTTTATGCAATGAAATTAAGGTGAACCCGTTAACAATATCAATAAATGCCACCCTTACCCCACTCTATCACATGATGACATTATATGTTCATTCTTTCACTTCTGAGTGCCGGTCCTTACTATTGAATATATTTTCCATGTGAACGAAAAAAAATAAACCTTCCTACTTCCAACCCATAATTTCAACAAACCCCCCATTTACCATAACCTCACACACCATTCACAACACCTCTTCCCCTCCCAAGCAACTTACAAGTTTTTCTACATTTAATTTGCTCTTCTTTCTTTTTTTCATTCTGTGCCTTTTCATACTACTGTGCTTCTTCATAATTATTATTTCATTTCCTATACTCTTTCTCTGCCAAGATGAAAATGGCTACACATCCCTGAGCAACTATTTGGTGCCACTGTTCCTATATCTACAATGTACCCCATTCCGCTACAGTAGGATACCCGACCAAAACGGAGAGGTTCAAAGAGGGCACCACTGTTTACATTATCCTTTGCTCTGACTCTGACTGTAGCGGTATACACACAGTATACAGATGATGATGATAACGATGTCGGTTGGTAGGGGTGGTGGTGTTGCAAAGGTTGTTGGCGGGGCAGAGTTCGTGTATTTAACTCCCAGCAGGAGTGGTAGGTCGAAGCGTATACACATTCATCCTTTTTGCTAACTTGTGAACGACGACAAAATAGACACACAAAAAAATCGTAAAACTGACTGAACGACTGCCATTGAAGAAGGTTCTTGTGTTGGGATTGTAGAGGAGACTGGGAGAAGAACAGGGGAATGTATGAGATGATAAAATTTAGAAATTTTTTCTCAGGAAAAAAGGACGACGACAGTGAGGAATACAGAGAGAAAACTGAGAAACTTTTCCATTTTCTTCTCTGAATTTCGCATTGCTTCTGTCTGTACGGAGCAAATTTACCTCCCCCACCCCTACCTCCACTCACTCACATCACGGATCCTTCGTCATTGCTCTCGACAAATGACTTCATAGCAATACACACATATAGAAGATTCGCAAACATACTGTTGCCATTATAAGAATTTATAATACGAAGAAGAACAAAAAAAAAGTCAAAACGAAATGTTAATAACGGCAAGACATAGTATATGGAGGCGGAAGTACGATGTTAGGAAGAAGATGGTTGATTTCGAAGGGATTTTAATGCGATGATGTCGATCTCCATAAAAGAAGAATGAAAATATACACAGTGTACATAGCTCCAGTGGGTGTGGGAACAAGGACGATATAAGAAAAAAAAAGAAGAACGCAGGAAAAAAAATAAATAACAAAAATCCAAGAAGCAGCAAAACTTTATTGTTGCAAGAGAAAAGAAAACCTGGAGCTCATAAGTTACCAGCAGGATCTTGGTTTATGATAAGGTTGTACTTGTGTTTGGGAAAAACTCAGAATCTTCACAAATACTAACACTCTGAAAAAAATAGTATTGGAATTGAAATTCTGAAATTATGGAAAACTTCTTGAAATGTCAACGTCGACGAAGACAACGAAGAAAGGAGGGATATGAAGACAACAGCAACAAACACGAAGTCTAGGACAGTTTGTTGACTATGAAGAGGATAAAGGAGGTCGGTATCTACAAAATTTAGTTTTGGATATATAAATGTTTGGCAAACAGAGCTGCCAATTGATATACAGTCGGCTGCCTCTAAGTTGATTTTCCAGGGGAAATATGAAAATTAGTTCGAGTTAGAGAGAGTTTTGGAAAAATTCTAGTTAGAGAGAAATATTTATTTTTTTTTGTTAAAAGTATTTATTAAATGAAAAAATAAATAAAATTAAAATTAAAAGAAGCTTGTGGGTAGTTTCATCTTTTGGGGTGCTGCATTCGTACGCATAAATCGTTGGTTTTAGGAATATATCACAAGAAAACCATGAACTATCAAAGGTTATGCAACATCTTTAAGCTTCTTATTTCTTATAACAAACTCAAGGTTTTTCTATGAGCCTTGCTTCTTGTAGAACGCATTACCTACCAACCTAGCAATGAAGTCCTTTGAAAGTAAGTTAAATTTAATGTTATGATTTTTCCAACCTAACGTAACAGCTGAAAGTAAATTAGTTTAAATAAAATTTTAAAAAAATTGCTGATCACATCGTCAATTCGAGTTAGTGGGAAATTTGACATAGAAGGAGTCGACTGTATATATTTTTTTTTTCAAATGAATGATGATTCTTTAAAAATTTAGCGGAGAGGTATATTTATTAATCAACCTTCTACAAAGTTATAAAAGCAGTATCTTATTCCTAACTCAAAAAACTTTTTCCGGTTTTCAGTCCACCCAAATTGGCATTTCGTACAGGCGATCTCACTTAGACTTATCAGTGAATATTGATATTGAGGGCATACCAAAGCTCCGTTTTTTCCATGTCAATATTGAGTTTGGTGAAAGTAACGACATCGGATCATTTCAATTCCTTCCAAAAGCTCTGGCAACACTGTGTGAGAGTGGATCTTTCATTTTATTCTTCACTTTCTTTTCAAAAAAGCATTAAAAAACAATCGATGCCGTTTTTTCACATAATTTTATGTTAACGTGCAAAAGAACACAACTTAGATGTGTGTTAAGTACTCCAATTTTGCAGATGGAAAAATTAAAAATGGGGCCAAGAAGATTCCGAGACAAAAAAGAGAGGTGTCTCATAGACAAAAAGCCACAACAGAGAGATTTATTAAGAAACAGTACGAAACTTGGTAAAATTGATTAATAAAATTATTTTTAGAAAGTGTAGGCCACTTTAGGGCTAACATAAAGGAAGAAAACACCCATTCTTATTTTCGGACAAACTATGAAATATTTCTCTTACTGGCCCTTGCTGGAACCATCTCAAATCCTTAATTCTTGGCTACATCTTAATTGGTTATCGTGAATCATCTCATCATCTTAGAAGAAGCATGGTCCAATAATGCCCCCTGTTACTCCAAAGACCACACCAAACATTTACATACATGTTCAGGATACATCGGCTTCTCAATGTGGATTTTCCAAGTTCTAAATACAGTGATTTTGTTTCTTAACATAGCTGCCCAGATAAAAATACGTCTCATCCGAAAAAAAAAACAAAATGTTTTTTGCAAAAACTGTTATTCAAGCTGATCCTAAGCACAAACAGGACTTCAATTTTGAGTCAATGCAACTCTTCAAGTGAATAATCCAAGTGAATAATCTTGCGAGAAGTTGAATGAGACGTAGTTCAATGATGTCGTGTGGAAAAAAAATTAAAATTAAAAGAAATAAAGTCAGAATACTTACATACTCGTATAATATTATTCCAAACAAGTTCTATACAACATGGCCTTGTATAGTATGCCATGGATGTTGAGACCACCAAAGACCGAACTGATAAAGCGTACAATCTTAGCAATAGGCCCAACATGGAATAGAATGGAAATGAATAGTAAGGTGTGTCATTTATTTACATCTGATACATCCAAAAAGCTGCTTTACATATTGAAATTAAGTTCTTCATTTGAAATTTTTGTTTAAGTTACTGGCTTTGGCCCGCTAAAAAAGCTTGAAAAGAACACCAAAAACGTTTGGCTATTGATTATGTCCTAAGAAACAGGGCATTAAGGAGCTAAGACGTTCATGGGATTTTATTGTAACAATCTTCAAAGGGGTCATTGAATTTGAGAATATAAACAAAAAATAGTAAAATTTTAAAAGTTAATTCGAAATTTTAAATTTATTTTTATTTATTTATTTATTTAATTATTTATTTAACTTTTATATATACACAACATAAGTTAATTTTTTTTATTTAAGCGCTGCGTTTCGTAGTAGGTAGGCCGAGAACGGTTTTCTTTGAAGCAATTTTATATTTTGCACCTCTCTCAAGTCTTTCACTATGCATGCCGTTTGGATGGGGGGGGGGGGTTTGTCCTGCTGGGAAATCCCGTTTATGGGTCCAAAAATATCCTACCAAAACCTAATTGAAAACTTTTGGGAATGTTTAGTACAAATAGCCAATAATCCTGGCTATCAGTTTAAAGCCAGAAAATCCAAAATTTCAGCCATGAAATTTGCCTGGATCGAAATTAAGCTGGATTACATAGAGAAACTTTGCGATGCCATGCCGGTTCAATTTATGGGGATTTAATTAAAAAAAAAGTGGCAATATCCACTACTAAAATAGCTTAATAAAATACTTTTTCAAAAAAAAAACTTTTTTGACTTCCTCCCATTAACTTTTACAATTAGTTTCAATACGTGTGTCTATTCAGTTGACGCAAAAAAAAGCTGAGTTTTTCGATGTCAAAAGCTTTGCAAGAGAGCTGCAGAAAAAGAACGGTGCTTTTTGAATTATTTTTTCTGATTTATATTCCCAAAATTATAAACAAACAGTAAGCATCATGAAATGATACATAAGTTCACAATGTTTGGAAAAAATGAAAAAAGTTCCTGTGAAAATTTCTGTGTCTATTCAGTTGAAGTGGAGTGTATTCTTATTCCTACGATTCTATATGCAGCTTTTGGCAGGTATTAGATTTTAAATCTGAACAGTATTTTTTCGCCATACCAAAGTGACACACCCTAATGAATAGTCCATGAAATGAATTTTAAAGCCTATGCGTTAAAAATTTCATAAAATAAAAAAATACGCATACGCCCAAGTGCACCTACCATTTTCTTATCAAGTAATCTTGTTGCTTCCTTCCAATTTGACCACAGCTATGAAGACATACTGGCTTTATACATTTTTTTTCAAGAATCGACACCGCTTACATCACTATGAATGTTTCAAAAAACCAAAACAAATTATTTATTGAAGAGGTCAAGCCATAAAATATTTGAAATTTGATGGAAGAGCAATTATTATAGTCCTAGCTCCTATAGGAATTTTTAACAAAACGTTGAGGAAGACATTTTTTCTTGTTATCGTTAGAGTACTTTATAGTAAGCTTAAATACAAGTTTTCGACCATCAACCCTTTGCAGGGTTTCCGCCATTTTGGTTTTAAGAGTGAACTCGGTTTTGGCTATTTTCTAAACGGAGGAAGGTAGAAAGATGTTTTCTGTACTCGATAGATTGTGCAATGACAAGAAAGTCGTAGGTGTAATAAATAATATGGAAGGTAAGGAAATAGAGATATGTATGAACGTTTAAAAGTTAAAAACGGAGAAGTAGATGGCTTAAAAATTATGTAATTTGCAGTAAATCAGGATGATACTTGTTTGAAAGGTAAGAAAAAATTGTTTTAACCATGTTTGAAAATTGTTGACTGATGTTTTAGTTTTTGCGGAAAATTTTGTTTGAAAATCGCAATTTTCGAGATCAATTTTTTCAAGTACATACATACCTATTTGATTTTTATATTTTTAACAGAATAAAATGATGTGGACTATCAATTTATATTTTCGATCGATCGATTCATCACATAATATTGAGCGCAGAGGAGTTACATTTAATTTTTATTTAGAAAGCAACTTATAAAAGTAAAGTGTGAAAAATGTATTAATTTGGTTTTTCAAATATATAAATGATATTTTGCATATCAGATTCGTGACTATTCTTGTTCTGCAAGCTTCCACCATTTTGGATGAAAGAGTAAATTCTGTTTTCTCTTCTAAGTCTTGCTAGAAACGAGAAAATTAGGAAGGTACAATTTTGCTTGCAATATTTTAAGTGTGATGCTGCGTTTGGAAGCCATTCAGGTGCTTCATGTAAACAAGTAAACAACGGTTTGGGCTTAAAAATTATTAAGATAAAAACTGTAAGTTGACAAATTTTAAAGATCTTTTAGGAGAAAATTTCTACCTAGCACTGAACAAAAATTGAATAAGAATGTGTGAGCTCCATTTTTTGTTTATAATTTGTTATAGCTCTTTAAATACAAAAAACATGAATGAATACCACATATAAAATTTGTTAAACTTATTTTCTTTGTCAGGAATGCATTTCCATTTTTTCGATAAAACTAAAAATACGGATTTTTTTTGTGACAAACGAGTTCACTCCTTAATTGAAGATAGAGTGGCAACCCGGTTTTGGATTTATGGTCCAAAATGTATTATTTATTATTTTTGAGATTTTGTAACATCTAGGAATATTTTTTTGTCAACAAAATTTGCGAAACTATCTGAAAGCACTAATCTTCTCCTTCAAATATCAATCAATCTTCATTGCCTGTACTAAAGAGTTAAAGAGCCTTTTTAGTTTTGTTAAAATACTTTTTCCGACTATTGCTGAAATATTAATGAAATTATAATAATCTCTGTCTGATTTAAAAAATTCTTTTCTGATTTTTTCAGTATAAAAGCTTCTTTACAAATATACTGCACACGCCATTAAAAAAAAAAAAACAAATACATATTTTTCTTACTATCAAAGCATCTAGCGCTGTTTTAAATTTATTAATAAATTTTGTTGATTGTTATATCAATGTTATTGTTATGTCATATCCAATTTGATTTTATAAATAGAAAAGTACATGGTACCGTATGTTTTTCCGAATTCTTTCATAATTGAAAGTAAAATTAATGAGTAAAACTAACTAGGGCAAGTAACGAGTTCAAGTAACGAACAAAAGTAACGAGTAAAAGCAACGAATAAATGAAAAGAGCAAAAGCAACGAGAAAAACTTACGAGTAAGAGTAACGAGTAAGAGTAACGAGTAAAAGTAACGATTATAAGTAACGAGTAGAAATATCAAGTAAATGCACTGAGTATAAGTGAAGAGAAGTAAACAGTAAAAGTTTTTTAAAGAATTGCCTAAGATTTTACTTCTGTTTTTCGCTACAGCTATCTAGTTACATAAAAAAAAAATTGAGTTTTTTGGGGAATTAACACCCACAACTTTTTATTTCCTGGAACTTATAAGACTGCACCTAATAACAATACATCCAAAATCAAAATCTTAATTCGCTTGCTCAACAACAACTTGCACCACTATCGAGATAATAAACATAGCTATAGGAAAATAAGAAAAGAATGAAAATATCCCCTATTGTACTCAATAACCATATAGAAGAGAAGAAAGAAAAAAATCTATAAAACGACAGTACGGTCAAAAATAAAAATACAAAAGAAATTGTTGCTGTGGCCTGGCATGTGATTCAATTCAAATAAGGTTGACTGAATGCTGACTATAAAGTGAGTATAGAGAGGGCCTCTGAGAAAGGTCGATTCAGAGCTCAGAGGAGGGTTTTATATTATCATTTTGTTGTTGTTGTATTTTTGTCAGCAAGAAAACTTTTTCCTAAGTTTGTTATTTTTTTAATGTCATGTCGTTTTGAAAACACTTGGAATGCTTTAAAATGCTTCCAAACACATACATATTAGAAGGAAAAGAATTAAATTGGGTGGTAGTTGTGTGGGATGTTTTAGTAAGTGTATGAGTATATTGATGAAGGAATGCTGGCCAGGATGCAAATGTAAGAAAGTTTATACCTACATATATTAAGGAGGGGTGAAAGTATAAAATTGTTATGGTGAGAATGGGTGTAATCGAAAGAGGGTGAGGGGAGGTTGTTGTTAAGTTATGTTGATTCTTTGTTTTGCTTTGAGATTATTATGGTATGTCAAGAAGGTGGTCACAAGGAATTTGAAAAAGAAAATTCCTTCAATTTGAATCATATAAGGATGAAACTAAAAATATACCTTTGTTGTATGAATAATGTAGTATTTTTGCTATATCTACCTATCTACACTAGAAAAAAATCAAATAAATAAGTAAGGCCTTTAAGAACTTCAAATTTTGCAGAACTACACTGAAAGAAAGATTTAAGTTCTTTTAAGTACACATCGCATGGAAATTGGCACATATAATTTATACACAAACAACTATGTTGGTATGCTGTACTGACTACATAAAATTATTATCAGTGTTATGAAGACAATACATCCAGGAAATTTTTAAATATACACTCAAAAAAATATTGTAGGTACATAATTATATTGTCTCATAATTATTTAAAAATCTATAAAAAAAAAAAAAAAAAAAAAAATATTCTATGGACTTGTTCCATAAATACACAGATATGTAGTGAGTACATTAACAGTTTACTTATTATAAAAAGGTGATGTTATTAATTAATAAAATAAAAAAATGTGAAGAAAATTTGAAAAAAAAATTCTTACATTTGAAATTCTTTGTGTCTGAATTTAAACAAATTCCCTTAGAACAATACAATATTCATACCCAAGTAACATCGTTGCAGCTAATAGAAGCAAAACTGTTCTTTAGCAGCTTGTAAGCAGTGAAATCCAAAGCTTAAGCTCTGAAATAGATTATTTCACAGCTCCCTACATTTCATTTAAAAATTATGTTCTATAATCGAAGTTCCAGAACACTTTTAGCTCTATTAATTTTATAACGATTCACGATTTTAAAATAGCTCTTTAATAACGTTCAACGTTTTTTAAACGAGCAAACTATTGATATGAGCACATAAAGAAGCATTGTAGAGCTGCTTAATTTCATGTTCAAAACACTAACGCATGACCTTATAGAAATGTCAAAAATTAGCTTTTCAAAAGCTACACAAAAAACAGCTGTAGAGTTAATTTACTAATACTGTCAAACAAACTCTTTGTGAAGCTAACTCTAGCGCATGCGCATGAAATCTCTCTGAGCATTGTCAGATCTATCTCTGAGCATTAGGAAATGTGAAGACTCGATAGAGCTACCACAAATCAACTATAGAGCTTGATACTAAACCTCTCTCAAATAAAATACTTCTACTCAATATGAGGGTGTACCCGAATAAAATATAAATTCACATTTTTCTTATTAAAATCAATTAAACAGCTTACTTAAAAAAGGTTTTAAATAATATTAAATCAATGGCTGAGTCGCAAAAGTACTTGCTTCCGTCCTAAGGAACCGAAATGCACTTCAATGTTGAATAGAATTTAAATAAAAAAGAAAATTTTTCCGGAAATTAGAATCAGTCAATGACTTTCAATTTCTGAACACCCTACTTTTTAAGTACTGAACGCAAAACTCTCATTTTGTGGAAACTAGCTCTAGAAGAGCTCGGTTGAAGACAAACTATGTTCATAATAAAAACTATGGCGACGAAAAAAAAATCATTGAGTAATTTTCTTTATTTATTTTAAACAAATGCATATAATCTTTCCTTCCAACAAAAACACAATCAAATATTGCAAATATTGCAATGAAAACAAAAATATTTAACTTCATGATATTTTAAATTTATTTATCAATTTTGTACATAGTTAAGGTAAACTTTTTTAAATATTTCACAGCGTAATATAAATAATTTCGAAGGCGCGTTGTTATTTTTCGAAGTACCTTCAGTACAATTGTGACAAAACTAAACGCGCACTAAAAAATCACTTACATGGAGCTCACAAATATTAATTTTATTTGTCACTACGACATTTTCTCTGCGAATATTTAATTAATTTGCGCGACATCACATGATGTTTTCGATTGCTACTATCACACACATGAAATACATCTCCCTAATATTATTTTAATTTATCATTTGTATTATCTAAACTAATACAAACAAAGTGCTGTCAAAAATGTTGCTTTAAAGACTTCCAAATCATGTACCTGAGAGCTTCAAAGCCGTACTAGCCACTGATAAAAAGCTGGCTTCGAACAAAAATTAGCTCTCAAACTCAATGAATTTGCTGTAAAAATGCTTTACACTTGCTTTAGAAGCGCATCTGGACTTTCTTTTGAAATCAAAGAGCTTTAAGATTTGCTCTAAGAGCGCTGTTAAAGTATTTGAACAGCTAAAATTGTTACTTGGGTAGTATATCCAATGCTGTGATTTTTATATAAGTCGGTAAACATCGATACAAATTTGTGTCTTCGAAGGGTACAATAGCCATCTAACAGATGAGCCACACTTTCGTACCTCGGCGAAATGCATTAGGGAGTTGAATTCATTTGAACTTTTAACTTAAATTAATAACTTTTTTTAATGTGAGCCTTCTACAAAACTTGTACTCAGTACATAATTGATTTACTCACATTGTCAAGGTGGTTGTATTTGAGTACAATTTTGTTTACATAACAGCTTTTAAATATTTATGTAACCATTACATAATTTATTGCGTTTGTATTCATTACACATTTAAGTATGAAGAGCTTGTATTAAGTTCATCATTTGTGTATTGAGTAAGCATATTTGCTGGGTTCATATTGTACAACTTAGCAACCAGTGCACTTTAGCTATACTCAATACATAGAACTTTCATTGCAATCTCATGTTTACTTTTACATATATATTTAGTTAAGGCCTCTGCACTGAGTAGAAACACTTTCCTCTAAGTGTTTTGCAATTAATTAATTTGTGTATTTTTTTCCACACAAACAGCATGACATAGACATTATAACATGATTGTTCAAGTGGAACTTGCACTCAGTACAAATTTGATTTACTTATTATCAAGATACTTGTATTTGAATACAATTTTGCTTACATTACAAGCTTTAAATATTTATGTAACCATTACATATTTATTGCTTTTGTATTCACTTCATTTTTGAGCATGCAAGGCGTGTATTAAGTTTATCATTTATGTATTGAATAAGCGTATTTACTGGTTTTTATTCGGTATATAAATGGAAATGTAACCAGTACACTTCAACTGTATTGAATACATAGAACATTCATTACAATCTAATGTTTACTTGTACATATATTTAAAGTAAAGGCCTCTGCACTGAGTAGAAAAATGTTCCTCTAAGTGAATCAAAAGTGTTGTTTTTTCTTACATACAAAGAGCAAAAAGTCCCTTAAATCCAGAATTGCAAAGATAGAGAAGTTTAACTTCAAGTCGCGCGAACTAAGACTTGAATAAGTGGATTAATTTAAATATTCGAATTCTTATCTGTTAAACTATCCGAAACGGATTGGCTCGCCGATCTTGAAGTGGTTACGTGGTTGTAACAAAACTGTGTTTTTTTTTATTTTTTGTCAAAGATTGCATAAATGAAAAATAGGAATTTGACATTTTTTGAAAAAAATTGGTAATTTTTGGGCCATTCTCAGATATTTAGTTATTTTGTATCTCCTTCTCTCAGTGTATCAAATAGATCGATTAAAATCTTTTTACTTACCTATTAAAATACATCCCCTTAAAAAAATATATTTTTTTCTACCATTCTTCAGTAAAATGTATATCTTTCTCACATTCTCTCTCCCTCACTCTCTTTCTCTTTTTATTCCTTTTATGATTCTATAAGGAGGTAGCATCTAAAATTACACTTCACCCAAGCAAGGACGTGCAAACTTTACTGTTGATCTAAAACGTGTTGTATCCTTTTGCACTTCATCATACTCTGCCAGTGTTCTGTCTGCGGAACATAAACTGCATTTTCACTGCTCTCTGGCACGACAAAAACCCAAGCTGATAGAGAAATCATACCAACCCCCTTATCCTTCCTGATGTTTGTTTTTTTTTATATTTTCTAAACCCCCCATTTCCAACCTAGTTTAAGGTTTTTGGCGCAAAGTTGAATTTTTATTTTTATTTTGTTCCCCTTCTACCAGATATTCGTATATTTCCATAGCTCCATCATCATGCCTCTTACCTAAATTTTATATAGGTACGATACCCAACTTCATTCCATCACCGTTTTATGGGTCGAGGTTTCAGGTTTCATTGTTTGGGTTGAACGGTTCGTTGACTGTATACTGGGAGATAATTGGAGTGCTGGTTAGCACTCAATAGGTACTACCTACCTGTGTACAGTATAGTAGTTTTCTCCCGTGGAAAACTTTTGAGGCTATAGTAAAATGGGTATTCTATCATCAACCTTGCCCAAACCTCAACACACCTATACTCCTGCACTTTTCCACACATCTACTGACAGAAAGGATAATCGAAAACGTTCTATCATTGCTCCTCGGTGTGTTTTGAATTATTAATCGCTGAGTATTGGCAACGCTTAACACAATGTGAGTATAATCGGAGTTTTGAAACAAAGTTTGTGTTGTATAGTGTGTGGTTGGATGGAGAATATGTATAGTGTGGGGTTGGTTGTCTCTTAAACATTCACCCTTATTTAACCTTTGTTCATTTTGCTATACTGTGATTCCACTATAAAATCTGATGGTGATGAAATGAAAATTTTCACTTGTCGAATTTTTTTCTGCGGAGAGGAAGTGAGTGACTACAATTGTACAAAAGTTTGAGTTGATACATATTGGAGTTGAATTAGGGAAACAAAATCCATACGTACGAATATCGTTAGACTTAAACCTTACAATTTGTATGTTGTTAGAGCAAAGTAATCTTTTTTTGTTTTTTTTTTTATTTTCATCCAGTGTTGCCAAGCAAACCTGATTTTACGCTGGAGTCGAAATTGGTTAGTTGACTTCTACACTCTGATCAGAATTTTCTTTAGGCGAAATTTGAAAGTTAATGATAGAAAATTTTTGAGTTGACAGAACCAAACATTGACGAACCAGAGAGTTGCTCACATTTTTTTTTATGGATACCTTAAGAGTACTTTAATTCAACTATATGAGAATGCTTACATAAGGACCTTAGCAAATAATCAAACTATGCTACCTCCATTATTTCAAAGACTCTGCAAGAGTGCAGGAGAAATATTGGTGCAAAATTTTAAACAGCCTTTTGTTATGGGCTTAATATGATACTAGTTAAGAATCTTCTAAATATTTAGTAATTTACTAGCTCTTTCAAATTTCTAAACCATTCATTTAACATAATTCTACTCTACGAACATAGTCATCGAGAACTCGAGACACATAAAGGTACCAATCGTACCAATGGCGACACACTGAAATCCTATTGAATCGAGTTCGATACTCGAACAAACGTCAAAAGTTTATCGGCAGCAGGATTCTACTTTAACTTTTATCGGCAGTGATTTTGCTGCCGATGTTGTTTTTGTAATTCATATAAAATTTCACTGTGCTGCGGATAGCTTTCCCAATAAAACACGCCTAATGGTATTCATTAATAAAAACCCATGCACGTAATTGTTCCTTTTCAAAAGATAATAATTCAATAGCCAATTAGTAGATGTCAAAGCAGATTTGTAATATTGAATAATTTATTGCTTAATAACTTATCGTTAATTAATCACTAATTAGTTATGACGACTTGGAAATTGTTGTGCAATGTTTTCTTTGTTTCTTAATATGATATAAAATTGAGAAAAGTAGACCCTCGAAAAGGGATAAGAACTTTTTATTCCGAATGATTTCTTAGCCTAAAAGTTTACTGTAAATTTGCGTTAGTTCCTAACTAACAATTATATTCCTATATTCATCCATACCTGCTTTTCGTTTTCATTCATCCCATTCATCAAAGAATTGCGTAATACTCTATAGAGTAAGATAGGAGAACTTTTATTAGCCCTTTTATACCTTTATGGAGTTAGATAAGAATAGGTACTGCTTGGTTTCCGAACTAAATACAAATTACAAATTGGCTGATAATTGCTTACAGCCTCACTATTTTCACTAATACAAGCAATTTAGTAAAAATTTACATAAATATTGTATAACAATTTTACTGGATGACTATTGAAGTGAAAGCTCCTTGTTCATTTTATAAGTGCAATAATGAGTGATTAAAGAAACATTGACATATCGATCCTATCAAGTTGTTTATTTGCACCAACAATTATTTAAAGAGTGAGTTATGTTCCTAAAACGTCTTTACTTCCCGTAAGAAGTGTTACAGGAGCGCTATAGCATGGAACAACATTTTAATGTTTGAAATGTGAAGCAATTTTGTTAATTGGGTTATTTCAATCTGGTCATACAATATTTTCAAAGTTTTTGCTTCCAGTAAAAACTGCTTATACAGATTTCTGTATAAGCAGTGGATATAAACATGTATCTTCGTCTGACTTCTGCAAAAAAAGAGATGCAACACATGAACTTACATTTTTTGGATAGAAGCAAAAATACAAAAGATCTTCATAAATGCAGATTGTAGGAAAACCGAAAAATAATGTGGAATATTATAGTGAAGATGAATATGTTCATCTTTATAAGGTGTTTTATTCTTTTTAAAGACAAGAAATAAAATAAAAAATTCCAGAAATAAAGGGACTCCACAAGAAATATTGCCTGCATTACACATTTTTTGCAACCATTTATTTCAAGTGGAGGCTCAGAGTAATGGTTCATGCATTCTAAAACATCCTTTTTAAACTAACCTTTAAAACAAAAACCCCTTTTTCTTTTGGAATAATATTTAATGTCTTCTGTAGCTGCAATATCTTTTTCTATTAGGAAAAATGTATGCATACAGACCGGGAAAAGGTCAAAATCCCGCCGATCAAAATCCCGCAAGTCGAAATCCCGCCAAATAAAATATCTAAATGCACACGAATCTCGCCAGTCAAAATCCCGCCGCAAGAATCCCGCCAGTAGCCTGCTACTATTTTGCGGGATTCTCAATATACTTTTATAAAATAATCTCAACTTTTTAGATACTTTTTCATACTTTTGAAACAACATTTTATTTTAATTTGTGAATTTATTTTTATTCAAAACCACTCCCCCTTTTGAAAAAAGGTATAGGCGACGACGACCACGGCGACGCACGGCCACGATGCCGGCGATGTGATGGCTTTGACTTGCTGTCTTGGCATCAACTCGCTGAAGTCTTGCCTTGGTCGTGGTTCACAGTGCCGTGGATCTGGACGTGGATCTGGATAGAGGTGAGTCTGGATCTGGACAGAGGTGGGTCGGGATTTGGGCATAGGTGGGTCTGGATCTGGACAGAGGTGGGTCTGGATTCTGGACACAGGTGGGATTTTTTTTTCGAAAAAAAATTATAGGTATAGAACTTTTTGGACATTTTTTTTTTTTGAAAAATATAAAAAAACAAGATTTGTTGAAGAAAATTTCAATGAAAAATTAAACTTTTCTCAATTTTTTTTTCGGTTTTTAATTTTTCTTCGAAATATGAATGAAAATATTTTTGTTTGGAAAATTTCAATCTAAAATTAAACTATGAATGATAGGTACTGTTGTTCAAGAAAACTTGACATTCGACTTTTATCTTTAAATGCGATTTGCGGCTAAACTAAGCGTCCTAGAGGCATCAAAGTTGACATCTTCAAACTTGATTTGCGGATAAACTAAGCGTCCTAGCGACTTATAAATCCAGATTCTTTAAATGCAAAAGGAACTTTGCATACACCCAACCTCGCACCCACCCCAAATCCTATAATGGGCCCAAGCAAGGGGGGTTGCAGGGGGGCAGCACGCCCCCCGATACACACCTCGCTGTTTATTCGCGTTTATATGTCATTTAAGGTACTCTGGCTCAAGAGAACTCAATTAATGCATAGCACTATACGAAAAATCAACTTTTATCTTTAAACGCGATTTGCGGCTAAGCTAAGCGTCCTAGAGGCATCAAAGTTGACATCTTCAAACTTGATTTGCGGATAAACTAAGCGTCCTAGCGACTTTTAAATCCAGATTCTTTAAATGCAAAAGGAACTATGCATACACCCAACCTCGCACCCAACCCATGGGTCCAAGCAGGTGGGCAGCATGCCCCCCCATACACACCTCGGTGTAGTGTAATAAGAATAACCATTCATTAATTAGTTCATTCAAACGTAAACAAAAATAATCATGTAAACAAATCCATACAATAAAATAAATTCTGTAATACAACCAATTGCATTGATACATAACACCTATTTTCGTTGTCCCCTTTGACCAACGAAGCTGAGAGCATTGACGTCGCTTTGATGACGATGCATTATGAATGACACAGAATGTATTTTACTACACTACTCCAGAAAGCAATGAGTAATAGAATTGTCCCCAATAATTTGTAAGAATATATCGATAATTTTTAAGTATAAATAGTTGTGAATTTTGAATAATAAAATCATTCTTGATCATACTTTACACGTTGACTTGAATCATTTATATGGGCACCTTTTGCCACTTCTATTATATATATATATTACTTCTAATATATTTATATAATACTATCAGCGAGCTGCGCTTTATCTAGCAAAATAGGGCATTCTCAGTAGTACCACCACATGGCGATCTTGCCCAACTCGATCCTGCTAGTTTTCTAGACAAAAAAAGAAACAATCGAAACGATACGCATATTAGCATTCATTTCAAAATGGAAACTGGTGTTATCGATTTGTCCGATGATGTTGAAAATGCTAGGAGAAAGTTGGATCGGAAGAGATTCAATGAAATTAGGAAGTATATTCCTTTTCTGCAGTACATTACAGCTAAAGATCCGATACAAAATGAAAAATATGTAAAGCTGCTACAGTGGTTTTATTCAAACAAAAATTTTCCAGCGAAGCTTGCAACAACATGTGAGTTAGCAATCAAAAAAAGATTCAAAACTCTTCAATCATCCATGGTCTTCCCACCACATATATTATTGATTTTTGAAGGTGAAGAAGTGATTGATCTTACTTCTGATAACTATTTTGCTTCTTAAAAACAAAAAAAAAAAACAAAAAAAAAATATTTTTATACTCAATATGAGTCGAAAAATGTTCTCTATTGAAAATAGTAAAATAGAATTTACAATTTAAACACGTTATTATAATTGCTTATTTTATAATAATTATATACATAATTTTAATAAAAACTATTGTAAAAATTTAATAAAAAAAAAAAAAAATATGACTTAAAAAGAAGTTTAAAACTAGATTTACTTTGGATGAATAAGAAGGTATATACGAGTATGTACCTACATAGAATAAATGTAAAATAATAACGTAAATAAAAAAAAAAAAAGAAATTGATATGTTAAAATTATTAGATATAGATGTTAATCAAAATATAATCAAATTGTATAAGATAAAAATCAGAGGATTCTAATTATTATTTTGACAATTTTTCAAGTAGAATTAAAAATAATAAATAAAAATTTAATCGAATTGATTAAGGAAAGGCTAATTTACAACTAAAAGGGCAGATACAAAGATGGAAAAATTTGATATTTTAACAAGCTTTAAGATAATTCCTGAGTATGAAGGAGAAGTGGATAAGCTTAATAACTTCCTTAACTTAATACAGTTTGTAAATGATACACTGAGTGATAATATTGAGAAGAGAAAAAATTGTTAGCAATACATTGGGGAATACAATATTTTAGGCCATATCTTTTCGGTAAAAAATTCATAGTTTACACGGACCACAGACCATTAGTCAGTTTATTTACTCACAAAAACCCATCATCTAAGTTAACAAGAATTCGAGTTGATTTAATGAACTATGATTTTGAAATAGTATTCAAAAAAGGAAAAATGAACACGAACGCTGATGCCCTATCAAGAATAAAAATTGATTCAGAGAAGTTAAAAGAGATGCTACCAAAATACAATATTGACGTTTTAACAAGAGCAATGAAGAAGAATAAAGAAAAGATACCAAATGAGGAAGAAAATTGTGCAGCAGCCTTGGACTCTAATATGAAGACTAGCTACCTTCATATTTGGGACTGTACATCAATATAGGACATAAGGCGATTAAAGAAGATAGAATTTAAAGAATGTAACGTTACAAAGAGAAAGAGAAATGAAATAATAATAGCAGCAAACACTGTATTTGTAGAATTTAGCGATAAATCTTTATCAGAGATAAAATTGATTCTGAGGAAGCTAATATTCAATATGAACAATGCAGGTGTTAAAAGACTAGCGCTAGCAAGAAACAGTCTTATATTTAATAAAGTATGCATACAAGAATTTAAAAATATATTTAATAAGCTGCAAGAAAATATAGAAGAATATAAATATCTAGATATAATATTATATACTCCTCCAAAACAGATAACAGATGAGAAAGAAATGCACAAGTTAATAGAAGAACACCATAATACGAAAATAGGAGGTCATTGCGGTATCAGAAGATGCGTGAATAAATTAAAACAACGATATGTTTGGAAGAATATGAACAAAATGGTTAAGAAATTTGTTAACAACTGCGATACATGCAATGAAACAAAGATAACCAGATACACAAAAGAAAATATTGTAATTACAGATACACCCAGTACGTCATTTGAAACAATAACAATTGACACTGTAGGGCCACTTAGACCATCAAATGGTAATAGATACATATTAACAGTACAATGTGATTTAACGAAATTTGTAGAAGCATTCCCGATAGAAACTAAAGAAGCAAATACTGTAGCAAAAACAATAGTCGAAAAATTTATTCTTAAATACGGATGTTTTAAGAAACTAAAAACAGATAAAGGAACAGAATTTACTAATGAATTACTAAAGAATATTTGTACACTTTTAAAGATAGAAAAGATAGTTTCCACACCTTTTCACCATGAAACAATGGGATCAATAGAAAGAAATCATAGGGTATTTAATGAATATATTATGAGCGTAGGAGATAAAGATAACTGGGAAGAATGGTTACCATATTATACTTATTGTTATAACTCAACACCACACAGTAGCACTTTATATTCACCATTTGAACTAGTATTTGGAAAGTTATGTACACTTCCATGTGAAGTAATAGAAAACAAAGATACAATTTATAACATCGATAATTACTTGAATGAATTTAAATGTAAATTAAGACATGCTCATGAACAAGCAAAAAGCAACTTAATCAATGATAAATATAAAAAACAGAATTTTCAAAAAAATGTTAATAGATCAAATTTTATCGTAGGAGATCATGTATATTTAAAAAATCAAAATAAAAGAAAATTTGATAAACCATTTAGAGGACCATATAGAATAATTTCACAAAATGGTGTAAATAGTACGATATTAATAGACAATAAGGAATATACTATTCATAATAACAATCTAATTAAATCTAGAATTAAACATTTTACATAAAAATAAACACAAAAATGTTCACATACAAAAAAATAATATTTATTTAAGCATTTATAATTGTAAACAAATATCATTTTATTAAAGGGGAGGGATGTAGTGTAATAAGAATAACCATTCATTAATTAGTTCATTCAAACGTAAACAAAAATAATCATGTAAACAAATCCATACAATAAAATAAATTCTGTAATACAACCAATTGCATTGATACATAACACCTATTTTCGTTGTCCCCTTTGACCAACGAAGCTGAGAGCATTGACGTCGCTTTGATGACGATGCATTATGAATGACACAGAATGTATTTTACTACACTACTCCAGAAAGCAATGAGTAATAGAATTGTCCCCAATAATTTGTAAGAATATATCGATAATTTTTAAGTATAAATAGTTGTGAATTTTGAATAATAAAATCATTCTTGATCATACTTTACACGTTGACTTGAATCATTTATATGGGCACCTTTTGCCACTTCTATTATATATATATATTACTTCTAATATATTTATATAATACTATCAGCGAGCTGCGCTTTATCTAGCAAAATAGGGCATTCTCAGTAGTACCACCACACGGTGTTTATTCGTATGTATTTGCCACCCAAGGTACCCAGCAAACATTTCCCTTCAGAAATGATTTATTAATAATTCACAGGAGTGAAAGAAACCCTCATTTATGAACTCATTTATAAACCGGTTTGGATCAAATTTACTGGGTAGCATTACCTCGAATTCGAATCGTTTTTATGTTTCATTAATAATAGAGTAATTCTTCACTTTAGTGAATGTAAATAGGACGCTTATATATTCATTTCACTGAACAATTCATGAATCTTTTTTGAATCATTTAAATGAGACCGATTTGATTCATTCATATTAATATAAATTGGGGTTTCCTCATTCAGTTTAGTGAATATAAATTGAATTATATTTAATTCATTATAATGATTCTTTAATAATCGGAATGTATACCATAGAACTGAATGTAAATATTATTTCAGTGTGGTTATACAAAATGCTATTTTAAAATGGTAAAACTATCTGCATAAACAGTTTGATTTCCCTAGATTTATCGAATGAAACTTATGATAAATTTCGCTAAAGTATAATGGAATATTCGCGGCTATTCTGATATTCGGTCGAATTAATTCCGTACGGAATGAAAATGGAAATCAAAAAGATACTCCAATTGAAAAAGTTAAAACAAAAGTTAATTTATTCAATTTATCTTTTTTTTATTTTTTTCTTCACTGCCACAAAGAATATAGTTCCGTCCGTACAATAACAAATAACAATACGCAAAATTTAATGAAAGTGACAAATTTCCTATTTACATAACTTTTGTTTCAGTTTTGGCACGACTAGGTCCCGTTATGGCTTTTCAAAACAAAATGAAAGGGACATTCAGTTTATGTGAATAAAAATGGACGCACCCAAGATATACCTCTTTTGAGGATAGCTTGTGCGCGTTCACTTTTATTCATATTATGTGAAGGAAATAAGAATCTCGAAATTTTTTTATTTTGAAAAAAATCAACAAAAATCCCCTTCCCCGCGTATGAGGTAAAAGTGATGGAATATTTGAGTATATTCACATTTGATTCACAGAAGTGAGTGTTTCTCGAATATATATTCTTCATTTTCACTGAATGTTCTATGAACGTTCACAAAAATGTTTGCTGGGTACTGTTCCTCAAGAAAACTTGACATTGGCGATCAATTCATGCAAAGCATCGTACGAAAAATCGACTTTTATCTTTAAATGCGATTTGCGGCTAAACTAAGCGTCCTAGAGGCATCAAAGTTGACATCTTCAAACTTGATTTGCGGATAAACTAAGCGTCCTAGCGACTTATAAATCCAGATTCTTTAAATGCAAAAGGAACTTTGCATACACCCAACCTCGCACCCACCCCAAATCCTATAATGGGCCCAAGCAGGGAGACAGCATGCCCCCCCATACACACCTTGGTGTTTATTCGTGTGTATTTGCCACCCAAGGTACTGTTGCTCAAGAAAACTTGACATTGGCGCTCAATTCATGCAAAACATCATACGAAAAATCGACTTTTGTCTTTAAACGCGATTTGCGGCTAAACTAAGCGTCCTAGAGGCATCAAAGTTTAAATCTTTATTCTTGATTTGCAGCTAAAGAGTCCAAGCGACTTATAAAATGCATATTCGTGATCTTGGAATGTGACAGTTCCTAAAAATAAAAAATAAATTGGTAAAAAAGTTTTTTCCAAAACTTTCAAAAAACTACTTTCAGTTTTTCGGCTAAACTTAATCAATTTTTTTTTCTTTTTTTAATTTTTCTTCGAATAAAAGAAATTTTTTTTTAATTTTTCTTGGAATAAAAAAAAAAAAATTAAAAATCCCACCAACTCGGATTTACATTTAGGGGAAACGGGAAAGCCCTGAACATATTCCATCAAAAAAGTACCCGGCTCTTGGCCTATAATCGCCGTTTGCCCTTGGAGGTGTCAACGTACTTATGAGTAGATGAAAATACTCATGAGTACTTTTCCGTCTCCAAAGGAAAGCGGTTAGTTTCAGTACTGAATCATGTTTAATTTTTTTAGACACAGACAAAAACCAAAACTAATACCCGTGACACACTCGTGGTACGGACACTATAGTATTCGCTTATACCACAAGTGTGTCACGTTATACCATGCTAAAACCACGGGAACAAAATGGTATAAACACGGTATCAAAAATTGGGTTTTTCTCGTAGAATATGGTAGGACAGTAGCCCTTTAACGACGCAAGCGTTAAGGGACTATAGAGAGGGCAAGAACTTAATTTCAAAACAAAAACTGCGTTTTGTTGCATGCCCATATGGACATTTCAACATTTATTTGCCTTTTTCCTTGGTCTGCCATTTTGTATTCAACTATCTTACCAATAAACATTTGACATTTCTATACAATTTACCGATAACACAACGCAAATGGTAGTTAAGCAATACCGCTTTTAATGGCACAAAAGTCAAATCCACTTAACTATCGTGTGGACATAGCTTACTCTATATGGACATAGTTGTTGTTGCTTTGTTAAATTGCTTTGTTTTGCTGCCGTTTTTATAGAAAATATTATTTTGACTTGCAAAAAAACGCTACTATAATCTTTCAACTTATAAATACTAAACAGGATTTGTGTCACCCTTTGTAGTATTGCTAATACTATAGTATCCATGCTATGATATTTATACCACTAATGTGTCTAAGGTATAACGGCACTTATTGAAAATTTTGTGGAAATCGAAAGTATATAGGATTATTTCAAAATGAAATCATGTTGAAAACTAATCATTGTTAATTCAAAATTAAATCATTTTGAAATAATCCTAAACACTTTCGATTTCCACAATTCTATTCCACAGCTTCTTTTACGACGTCAGGGGATTCTGTAAAAATAAAAATTGTTAGTACAGGGTGATGCCTAACAAAAAATTAACTTGTTTCTTAGCCTTTGTTCACAAGTTAAAAATTTATGGTTTTTATGGATTTATGATTTGTGAACGTGATGTGGTAAGTTTTTTAAATACATAAGGATAACAAGTAAGAGAGTCATAAATGTTCGTGTTGTTGTTTCAAAGCTAAATATGACGGTTTATAATGGATTAATTTGTGATTTCTGCAAAGTAAAAGGGTGCAAAAGACAAAAATGCAAAAGAACATCACAAATGCAGATTGTGGGAAAAGCAAAAAATGCATAGGAAAATTATAGTGCAGACAAACATTTTCATCTTTATGAGGGGTTTTTTCTTTTTTAATTCAGGGCAGAGCCTGAACTGTCAAACAAAAAGTTGTGTTTCTTTTTAGCTCTGAGCGTTCAGAGCTAAGAAATTGTATTCCGTTTTTCGTTCTGAGTGTGTTCGGAGTTTGTTCAGAGCGTGCTCTATGAACTCGGAATACAAAAACTGAGCAGACAGAGTTCAATGCTGAACACATAGCATTTGACAGCTAGTGTTCAGGTGTGTTTCAAAAATGGTTGAGGATGCTCAGAAAAAACTTGTTCAGATGATGTTCAGAACATGCTCGACATGCTCGGACTCTGTCCAAGGCTCTTTTCTGAATTAAAAAAGAAAAAGCCTACTACATGTTTTTTTAACTGGGACAGAATACGAGTACCCAAGCCGTGCTCGGAACAGATCTTGGTCAGGGTACCAAAAGAAGTTAAATTGCTTAGTGTATTTTTGTCTTCCCTTAAAAAGTTTTAAATACAACAGTAATAGCCCTGTTTCTTAATGCATTTGTATCTTCGCTTAAAAAAATATAGCATGTTAAATACAACAACAGTTTCATATAACTCCGTATTTTTGCTGTATTAAACATGCTACATTTTTCATGTTAAGATACAGGGTTAATAAAGAAATGTGCCAAATTGTTGTTGTATTTAACATGCCTTTTTTAAAGCGGATAGAAAAATGCACCAAAAAACATGGCTTTTGTCTTTGGTCTTCATTTAATCGTTGAAATACCTTTAATTCATTCAAAAAAATGTATGTTTTATAATTTGTAAAAATGTTAAAAATTTCACTTCACTTTTCACTTTTTTTTTTTTTTCTTCCTGTCAAAAGTTGAACACAGCCAAACAAGAGGCTATGCCCACTACTTTGCTCTGTATGCACCGTCGATTTTTTGCGACCTCACTGAGCACTTTCGGAGCACGCTCAGAGCCAATGAAGAAACAAATTTGCAGAGCTAAGAGGGCTCAAAGCTAAAAAATTAATACACACTTTTTGACAGCTCAGGCTCTGTACGGCATGTAACAAACTGATAAAACACTAAAGGTATTCATACAACGGCGTAATGTCGTCGTAAACTAAGTAGAATATTAAACTGAGTACATCTGTCTAATTTTCCATACAAATTGTCAAAAGTTTGCGAAGATTACAACTTTACTACTTTTACGACGACTTTTTGCCGTTGCATTAATACCCATATCGCCTTATTTTGTCACGAATGCATAAAATATTATGAAGTACAAGTTGTTCACTTGAGTGGATTCAAAACAAAAATATATTATTAAAAAGATTTCAAAAAGTGGTAAGAATAATTAATAAGAAGTGACCGAAATATCAATAAACTTCGATTTCAAGTACACAATTATAAAATTACGTGTAGATATCGTGGCGAAACCAAAGCGAGACAAAAGCATGAAAACCACGACACATATAGTCGTGTGAATCGACACGGCGTGATCACATAAGACGAATCCGCGTATACTCTTTTTAACTACGGTTTTAGCTTATTTGAACCATTTTGAAAATTTTAATTTTGAAGAAAAGAATTTTTGGCGAGTCCATATCGAGAGAACAAAGCGAGATGACGGCAAAGCATGCTCAATGCAAAAAGCTACTTGTAATTGTCATGGCGAGATCAAGGCGAGACCATAGCGAGAAAACAACGACACAGATTCCCATATAATTGGGCATGGCGAGACCAGCGAGACGAACTAAATAACTATGAGACTGAAAACTACTTTTAGACGAGCAAGAGATCAAAGAGATTGTGATTTTACATTCACAACAAGATATTTTCTGTGAAATGTCAAACACTTATTCGCAATCCACAACATCAGGATCCATTCCTCAAACTGCGAATGAAAAATTCGCTCAAATTTAGCCTCAATTTTTGTTTAGCGTCTATCGAAAGAAATGTCAAAACTTTACTACCATTCGCAACTCATATGAAAGGCACTTTACTGAAGTTCAAATGTGAATGTGGTTTTTCCCATAATCGATACCACATTCGAAGAATAAACGTCCATCATCCATTCCCACTGTCATTATAAACAAACAACAACAAAAAAAAGACCTCCTAATATAATCAACGTTTTACATTTTTTTCGGATTACCTATGTGTCTAGAACTACAAAAAATATGTTATTTCATTTGCCTCAAATATATTCATATTTGTATCAAAATACCTATTAGTTTACCAATGCAAACTTCGATTAAGGTGCTTGTGATCACAGCCAAACTTTGATTATGTTTTCGACTTAATTTATAGCTTTTGTTGGCTCACCTTGTATCGTGAATTGTGAATCAATGTTGAATCATGTTGAATCGACTTGAATTCCTCACATAACAAAATGAAACCTTATGACGGTGTTCAGACAAGCTCTCATTTTCACTTCACTCTCATCTCTTGGAAAGAAAGAGATGACCAAGTGACAACCGAAATCGTGTTGAATTATTATTGCTTGTAGTTGAATTCTACAAAGCATGAAAGATCCCGTTATTACTACCAATCTAACGAGTAGGTATTTCGGTTCGGAATAAGTTAAATCATTTCTTTATTGGTCGCGACGCAAGTAAGTACGTTTCGTGAAAAGTGAAAACAAATTATTTTTGATAATGTCTGATATTGTTGGTGTTAATGAAGCAGAATGCATTGATTTTTCCACTGATGACGAGGGTAACATTGTGCTTAATATTACGGAAAGCAACACTCAAAAATTGGATGAATTTTTACAAAAATTCAAATTAACCGAAGCAAAAAGTTTTTTAATTGGTGAGTATAAGTACTATAATTTACAAATATATTAGTAACGGCACCACCTCGTGTCCAGCGTAGACAAGGGTACGAACATTGCGTTGCATGAAATTTGGAGAGGGTATCTTAAAACAAATAAATGCTTTTGTTTTAATGTCAATTTATTTCTGTAAGAGCATTGAAATTGAGGGCAAAATCAAACGTTTCGATTTTCAAACAATCTGTACGGTGCGGGGAGCTTGTTGCAAAATCGAGCCTACGTTGGAAATTTACGTATATCCAAATTCCGAATAAACTTTTCATTTCGTAAAATTATCAAATTTCCTGCACTGCAACCGCAACGCACGTTCATATCTCATTTATCGTATCTACGCTGGACACGCCACATAAGTAAGTTTAACCAAGTACCTATTATCTATTGTCTAAACTTAAAACGATGTCTCGAAAAATAATGCTTATTTTTTTCGTATTTTAAAGTTCAAATAATGTTATGTTGTCTGCCAGCGCGGTCCCGGGGCTTAAAGTTTAAAAATATCAAAAATCAACATAAGAAAAGATATGTACACATATAGATACATATCTATGGTATATTAGCTTATATTCAATTCTTTAATTTGTTTTTGTGATATGAAATGTTCAATTCGAACATCTACAAAAAATATGTTTCTCTTTTCAAATTGCATTTTCACAAAATTTTGCATTATTAAAATAAACTCTTACAAAATTCCATGTCCCTATTGGTTTTGACTTCAATGCAAAAAAAAAATATCTTGCCAAAATAGCTACCTGTGTACTACATACATTATGTCTTAGTTTTTGAAGAATTAATGAAAGGAAATAATATAAATTAAAAGAATAATTAAAGAATAGAATGCCTATACCTAAGCCTTCCAATAAAAAATATATCGCACTACCTTACGGGCGTTTGTTTGTTGATCTTATATGGGTTAGTTTCTTACTTGTTTGAACTTTCAACCCGCTTTAAGCCACAAGACCACATTCTTATTCCTAGTTTAAACTTTTCTTTTATTATACAGCTGATTTCCAATTCTGTCTTCGAATCTCTTTCTATTCTCATCTGTCAGCTTTTCTATTAGTGGTCAACTGTATATATTTGTGATTAGAATATGTTACATTTATCTCCGTAGGCCTTATGGTATGGAAGAAAGGGCCAGAAGCCAGATCCATTTTGCAGTTTGATAACTTTTTTATTAAAAGGTTAATTTTTGAAAAAAAAAAAAATTAATTGATCTGCCTCTCTCTGCCAAACCACAAGGCCTACGGATATAAAAGTTTCGCATTCTGATTTCGTTGTTTATGCAGTAAAACATTGCATTCAAAGTTTTTGATTCCAATGACAATTTCAAAAGTTGACTCATGAGGACAACACTCCAAATTATTATATCAATTTTAATTAATTTCATGTAATGGAATTTTGGTTCGGGGAGCCAAATTTCGATTTACTGCTCCTAATAAAAAAAGTTGAATGCAAGTTTTTAGTAAATAAACAACCAAATCAGAATATGTTTTATTTATCTCCGTCGGCCTTACGGTATGGAAGAAAGGGCCAGATCCATTTTGCAGTTTGATGATTTTTGTATTAAAAGGTCAATTTAAAAAAAAAAAAATTTTATTGATCTGCCTCTCTCTGCCAAACCACAAGGCCTACGGATATAAAAGTTTCGCATTCTGATTTCGTTGTTTATGCAGTAAAACATTGCATTCAAAGTTTTTGATTCCAATGACAATTTCAAAAGTTGACTCATGAGGACAACACTCCAAATTATTATATCAATTTTAATTAATTTCATGTAATGGAATTTTGGTTCGGGGAGCCAAATTTCGATTTACTGCTCCTAATAAAAAAAGTTGAATGCAAGTTTTTAGTAAATAAACAACCAAATCAGAATATGTTTTATTTATCTCCGTCGGCCTTACGGTATGGAAGAAAGGGCCAGATCCATTTTGCAGTTTGATGATTTTTGTATTAAAAGGTCAATTTAAAAAAAAAAAAATTTTATTGATCTGCCTCTCTCTGCCAAACCACAAGGCCTACGGATATAAAAGTTTCGCATTCTGATTTCGTTGTTTATGCAGTAAAACATTGCATTCAAAGTTTTTGATTCCAATGACAATTTCAAAAGTTGACTCATGAGGACAACACTCCAAATTATTATATCAATTTTAATTAATTTCATGTAATGGAATTTTGGTTCGGGGAGCCAAATTTCGATTTACTGCTCCTAATAAAAAAAGTTGAATGCAAGTTTTTAGTAAATAAACAACCAAATCAGAATATGTTACATTTATCTCCGTCGGCCTTACGGTATGGAAGAAAGGGCCAGATCCATTTTGCAGTTTGATGATTTTTGTATTAAAAGGTCAATTTAAAAAAAAAAAATTAATTGATCTGCCTCTCTCTCCCAAACCACAAGGCCTACGGATATAAAAGTTTCGCATTCTGATTTCGTTTTTTATGCAGTAAAACATTGCATTCAAAGTTTTTGATTCCAATGACAATTTCAAAAGTTGACTCATGAGGACAACACTCCAAATTATTATATCAATTTTAATTAATTTCATGTAATGGAATTTTGGTTCGGGGAGCCAAATTTCGATTTACTGCTCCTAATAAAAAAAGTTGAATGCAAGTTTTTAGTAAATAAACAACCAAATCAGAATATGTTACATTTATCTCCGTCGGCCTTACGGTATGGAAGAAAGGGCCAGATCCATTTTGCAGTTTGATGATTTTTGTATTAAAAGGTCAATTTTTGAAAAAAAAAAATTAATTGATCTGCCTCTCTCTGCCAAACCACAAGGCCTACGGATATAAAAGTTTCGCATTCTGATTTCGTTGTTTATGCAGTAAAACATTGCATTCAAAGTTTTTGATTCCAATGACAATTTCAAAAGTTGACTCATGAGGACAACACTCCAAATTATTATATCAATTTTAATTAATTTCATGTAATGGAATTTTGGTTCGGGGAGCCAAATTTCGATTTACTGCTCCTAATAAAAAAAGTTGAATGCAAGTTTTTAGTAAATAAACAACCAAATCAGAATATGTTACATTTATCTCCGTCGGCCTTACGGTATGGAAGAAAGGGCCAGATCCATTTTGCAGTTTGATGATTTTTGTATTAAAAGGTCAATTTTTGAAAAAAAATTAATTGATCTGCCTCTCTCGGCCAAACCACAAGGCCTTCGGATATAAAGGTTTCACATTCTGATTTCGTTGTTTATGCATTAAAACATTGCATTCAAAGTTTTTGATACCAATGACAATTTCAAAAGTTGACCCATGAGGACAACACTCCAAATTATTATATCAGTTTTATCTAATTCCATGTACCTACTGAAATTTTGGTTCGGGGAGCCAAATTTCGAGTTACTATTCCTAAAAAAAACATTAAGTGCATAAAAACCAATTTAGAATAGGCGTGGCTCACCAAGTGAAATCCCTCTGAGCGCTTAATGCCAAGTTGACGGAGGCGTAATGCTTTTGTGGGACAAGATTCTCCGTTCACTTGTTGAAAAAACATGTGCTACTAAAATTATGGAAATATAATTTCAACTTTCCTTAAAATGTTCAAATATTTAAGCACAAAACAGAAAAGATTGAAAAATAATATTATGTTCAATTTTATCAATCGTATTTGGATGCAAAAACGTTTTTGTATACAAAAATAATACTGTTTTAATTTTTAGGGTTACGGTTTATTAACTGTGGGTTAATTAATGACGCAATGTCAATGGGTGGCTAGGGCCAAGGCAAAAAATTTTCGCCCTGAATATTATACAATATTTAGCACTGGGTAGGTATGTGGAAAATTGTTTTAATAATTGTCCGAAAAATTTTTTCCGGGTGTGTGTCCAGCTGTACACTTGGCTTCAGCGTAAACACCTTGACCGATTTAATTGGAATTCGGTACATGCACGGTTAAAAATTCTGGTTTTTTTTTTTAATATAGCCTTTGTACTAAAGCCGTATTCAATACAGAAAATATTACTTTTTAATACTCCGTAAATATTAAAGGAATTCTCTAATAAATTTGTATTAAATTCTAATAGATTAGTATTAAAATTGTTATTTGTAATACCAAAAAGATTTCATATTTCATATTCCTTTGTTATATCTGATATTATTAAGCTTTAATATATACTAAATTAACTTCACAATTTTAATATCTGCCAAGTATTAAATTTCAATATATTTTTGGTGTTGTCATATATGTAACCGTGAAAATATTTTTAAAAAACCGAAATTTTTAACCGTGCGGTTTAAAATTTTGTGTTACTTTTTAATATTTTTCAAGGTAACGTATATGACAACACCAAAAATTTATTGAAGTTTAATACTTGGAAAATATAATTATTATTATCATTATTATTATTATTAACTATTACTATTTATTAACAAGGTTTTTAAAGTCACTTGGTAGTTATAATCTTATATGGCCTAGCTACGAGGACTATCGGGTCTGAACAATTTAAATATTTATTTGATTTAAATTTATATTTTATTTCGTTGGATTACTTTTTAATCTTTTTGGCATTACAAATAACAATTTTAATACTAATCTATTAGAGTAAAACAAAGTTATTTGAAAAAAAAACACCCCAGAATTTTTAACCGTGAAAAACGTTTCTGGTTTAAAATAATTCAAAAGCAAACACGAATCTGTTTCCGAGGACTTCAAAGTTAAAGACTTCCTTCACTTGACCGACTATATCTAGTGTATTCGTTTCAAATACCGATGGATTCTTCCATCTTAAAATTGGAAACATTTTAAACATCTTAGCCATTGAACTCATTCGACAGTTCTATAATGGTCTGTACTTGGTACATTCATGTGCATATCATTTTAAACACTTCGGAACATTTTAAATCACAACAAAATATTTGCAGAAATTAGCCAAAAAAACACAATTCATTTTAAATACAGTTTCAGTTGGACCTTGTAAATTATACATACATCCTTTATTATCATGTCGAACAATTTATTTTCTTTTGTAGAAGCTGCCATAGATTATAAAAGCTTGAGATTTCTGTCCAAGGAGGATATACAAGAAGCTATCAAGCCAATCGGATTGCGGGCTCGTTTTCGGGAAACCCTTTTTCATTGGAAAAAAACTGAAGTATACTTGTTTTTTTTTAATGGTAATACATAGTTATTTATGGCTAATTTGTTTTAAAGTTTGGAGATGACGACGATACCTTGTCACAATCAATTGCCACCAAAGTAGTTACTTGGCTAGGAAGCCAATCCAGTATTGCCACGACAACGTCAACTTTAACATCGAGTCCGAAAGTAAGGGGCTCACAATTATCTAAGGTAAACATAGGTATAATATTGTGAATAAGTATTTTCTAACAGTTTTGTTTTATTTACAAACTTAGAAACTTAAACTTATTTTATCAGAGAGCCTCAAGGGAAAAGCTGTGTTGGAGTTTTACGAGGCAAATGCGTTCTTAATTGAATCGTTCCGAGGTGATTTGATTAACATTATTTTGGATGACATTTTATTTAACGGCATTAAACTTGCGCCCAAAGATTTTCTTCCGATTTTGGATGAAATAACGGAGCTTTTTCCTACGGAAACAAAGGTAAGCTTTTCTTAAAACCATATCATATTTGTAATAAAATTCTTATGTAATCTATATAAATTTATTGATGCTTAATAAGCACAAAATACTTGCGAACCAAAATTGTTTTGAAATAAGAAAAAAGAAGAATTCAACAGCAGCTTTCATTATTGACTTTTTGTCAAAACCTCTTTAGTCTTAAAATGCAATTTTAATGTATTTCAGATAAAAACAAATCACTGACTTGAAATATCAGTCTCGTTGCGGTGTCATGGTTCCTGTTTTAAAACCTTTAACGATCTGAAAATTCTATTTAATTACCTTTTAAATCGGTTTTTTGTGTCTTCTAAGCAATTTTTCAAAACAGACTTTCAAGATTTTGACAGAAAACCCACGTCATACAAAATTGGTTTGGCAATTTATAAAACCTTAATTTTCTCGAAACGGCTCCTAAATTGCTGATGACTTTCTAGGAAAAATTGAGAGCTGTTTTTGAAAAAAATTGAATTGAAGGAATTTGTCAACAAAATTTGTCAAATTAAAGGTTGCAAGTCAGTATTTTGTTACACATTTTATAACCACTCACTATGTTTATGAGTGTAAACTGCGGAAAGTCGGATGATCAGTGCGACAGGATATATAGTACGAAAAATGTACTTCATATATAGCAAATTCGATAAAATGCAGTATAGAAAAACTTCGAATATTTTGATCGCCAAAAAACGTCACAAAATTCCCCTCTGCGGTTATTTGAATATATCCTGGAAAATTCATCAAATTCGATTCACTTTCGGATTATTAAAATTTTCCAGTTTAATACATTGTTATGAATCATTTCAACAAAACGAATTGATCCACATTTCCAGCATTTATTCACGTTTTCAATTCCGATATTTTTTGTTCGCCTTATTTTTCATCCCTTACGGAATCAGTTCAATTGAATATCAGAACAGCCACCATATATACTTGTTATAAGTAAGCTTCTCTGTGAACATTTGTTAAATTTGATTTTTTTTTTTCAATTTTCAGGAATATTATTTCAGCCCACGTGGGGCCAAAAAAAATCCGGGTGGGAAACTTTGGGATCGATATGTGAACCAAAAAGCAAAGCGCATAAAATTGGGAAAAGTAAAAACTAATGAATCTTTAACCTCGAAAAATTCTACTGTTCAAACTTGTGCCCTCACGGAGGTTGATGAGTCAATTTTAATTGCATTGAAAGTTTCTCTTTCAAGAGATATAAGCGATTGTAGGGTTGCTCAAAAAACATCGATACATCGAAAACATCGATGATTACTATTCGATGTATCGAATAAATCCGATGTTTCGCACCCTTTCGATGTTTACCGATACATCGATGTTTTTTTATTCGATGCATCGAATGAAGCAAGCATTGAAAAGACTCACTCAAAGTGCCTAATCTACAGTTAAATTTATTTCACATGCTCTCTTTTCTTTCAATTTATGTATCAGTGTGATGGTGTAATTCATTCTACCATATTGAGGGCACCTGTTGGTTGTCTTAGTGAAAACCCTTTGGAAATATGGTCTGACTACAAACAACAATTCCCAAAGCTTTACAAAATTGCGTACAAATACTTGACTTTGGTAGCAAGCTCAGTGCCATCAGAAAGACTTTATTCAAAAGCTTCACAAGTTTTAAGCCAGCAACGTAATAGGATTCAAGGAAAGCACGTAAATAAAGTTTTATTTATGCAGAGCTTAGAACAAAAGAATTGGGATTTTTAATTTCAAAATAATAACGCCCATATTATAATTAAATTAAACCGACATTTAATTTAAGATTGTGTCTTTTAGATTTCAAATCTCTCGATAATAGTGCCAAGTTTGGGAAAATATGCAACTTTAAGCATTCACTAAACATGCTTTGAGATAAAACTTGTTTTGAAATTCGTTAATAATATGGTCGTTTATGTTTCCCTTTCTAATCCCTAAGATTGCTTTATAATGAAACTTATGTTATATAAAATTATAAAATCTTATTTTGAATAAAACTCATTAAAAAATAAAAAAAAAAATTTTATTTTTTCATTCGATACATCGAAAACATCGATGTTTTTATGCGATGCATCGACAAACATCGATGTGAGGTTACGATACATCACATCGAATAAAACATCGATGTTTTTTTTCCATGAGCATCCCTAAGCGATTGGGATGAAGTAAAAGATAAATGGCAGAGAACATTTGTTTTAAGACAAAAGGAACTTAAATCCTCAGCAACGAATTTGGATTTTTTATCTGAATGGCCTTTATATTCAAATCCAAAAAGTAGCGAACTGGTACGTGAAATTTAAATGTTTTACAATTTAAAACTTTGAAAAAAATAAACTATTAATAATTTTATTTCTGCCATGATAACCACAAGTTTTATTAAGAAAAGAAAAACTTAATGTAACAAAATTTTCACAGTATTTGAAACAACTTTTAACCATTACCGGTCACTGTACTCAATCGAGTACCTATACTATTTTTGATATTTTTATTTTTTTGTATTTGTTTTTGTATTTGTTATTTAATTTTTCCTTTAGGTCAATATAGACTTCGCATTGCTGCATCCAAATAAAGGCCATTTGCTTTTAAGTAAATGGCAAGAATTTAGAACAAAGATACCACAGTATTACCACTCCAACATTAATGACAAAAAATCTCGAGAAGTTTTTTTAAACTCGAAAGAAATAACTCATGCTGGTAAATAATACTAATATCTTATCTTTGTACATAGCCCAAAAATATATATTTTCAGATTCCCTAGACTTCATTCTTACGATACTGCTAAATTCAGTTATTATTCCAACAGCTCGCTTTGCTAACAAATCAGATAAACTTACAAGAAAAATCAGCATTCCTGATGCCAACGAAAGTTTCATCATTCATCTTACTACAGTTAACGATTATGAGAGAACCATCAATCAACTAAGGAATAAATACTTCAGCCAAGGTTTGACCATTCAACCATTTTTAATTGTTGTAGGTTTAAGTGTTTATCAATTAAGAGAGTTCTACGTTTATATTGATAAAACTTTATTAAAATTTGACAATTTTTTGACTAGCCTTGATATTTGTTTTAAATTGATGTATGTTCTATCACTAGAATATCCAAAAGGCTGTAAAGGTCCTTGGTATTTTATTCAAGAATATTTCTTTGAAATTCCCATTTCGAAGGAAAATAAACTTCCAAGTATTTGTTCTTTACTTGATTTTTTAAAACAAATTAACTTTAAAAAAAAGCTATTTTCTTTTTGAAAAAATTTCCGTCTAACGAAAATAAATAGCGTAGTTTTTGTTCCCTATCTTTTCTTTAAGACAAATCGACTTTTGCAAAACTCGAACTTACTCTTTGAAAAATGTTCCGTCTAACGAAAATAAGTAAAGAAGGTTTTGTTCCTTACCTAAGTTCCTAGGACAAATCGACTTACGAAATTCTCAACTTTGCTTTTTGAACAATTTTCCGTCTAACGAAAATAAGAAAAGTAATTTTTGTTCCCTATCTTTGTTTCTAGTAAATCGACTTTTTCAAAACTGGAACTTACTTTTTGAAAAATGTTCCGTTTACAGAGAATAAGTTAAGAAGGTTTTATTCCTTAACTAAGTTTTTTAAAACAAATCAACTTTTAAATACTCAACCTTCCTTTTTGAAAATTTTCAGTCTAACGAAAATAAGTAAAGAATTTTTTAGTCCTTACCTAAGTTTTTTAAGACAAATTAACTTTCGAAGAACTTAACTTTCTGTTAAATTACCATAAAATCAATATCTTTATTCCAAGTTTTTGAGCACAAACAAACTTTTCCAAAAGTCAACATTGCTTTTTGAAAATTTTCCGTGCAATGAAAATAAGTAAGGAAGTTTTTTTTCCTTATCTAAGTTTTTAAAGACAAATCAAGTTTCGAAACAAGAAAACAAGCAAAGTATAGTTTTTGTTTTCTATTTATTTTGTTTTAAGGCAAATCGTTTTTTGCAAAACTCGAACTTATTTTATGAAAAATTTTCAGTCTACCGAAAATAGGTAAAAAGTTTTAAGGCCTTATCTAAGTTTTTTAAGACAAATCAACTTTCGAAATGCTCAACTTTTAGTTACCAACAGCTCGGTTTGCTATTAAATCAGACAAACTAACCATACAAAATAAGCATTTTTTTCTAAGTTTTTGAGTACAAAAGTCAACCTTTCTTCTTGAAAATCTTCCGTCTGATGAAAATAAGTAAAGAAGTTTTTGTTCCTCTTCTAAGTTTATTAAATCCAATAAACTTTCGAAATACTCAACTCTGCATTTTGAACAATTTTCCACTAACAAAAATGCTGTTCTGTTATATTTGTAATATATCAATCTCAGAGATGTCACTTTTGATACACCATTTTAAATACATCCATCATTTAAATTCAAATAGTACAGTTCAATGTCAACAAGAGAATTGCACACAAAAATTTTCTAACTTTAAGTCCTTCAAAGCTCATATTACTCGAAAGCATCCAGATTATTGCAATGAAAACGTAAATCAAGGGAGCATTGAACCTCCAGCGAATTTGTGTAACACAAAAGGTAATGTTTATTATGAGCCTACTGAAATATTGCTGGAACCGTGTTCCTCTGCTAATTATAAATTTGAATTTGATTCAAGGATAACGGATTTGAAAAATCAAGCGTTTAATTTTTCACTTTCCTTATACTCAGTACCAATGATGCCACGAAAAGAAATTCAAAATGTGCAAAAATTAGTGCAGAAAATGTTTTGTAATCTTGAAGAATGCATTCGCAAAATGCCAAACAACGAAAATATTAGTTCAGATTTGAGTCGTTTACTCAAATATTGCAATAACCCGTTTGAGGAAATTTCCACTGAATACAAATTTTTTAAAGCGTTAAAAGAAAGGAATCTTTTCGAGGACCCTACATGTTTCACTTTCTCCCAGAAAATTGCTGAACGTATAAGTCATGGTAATCCTTCTTTTGGTGTTAAAACTTATAGCTGCCATTACATGCCACTTAAATTTCAATTAAAAAAGCTTTTTGAAATTCCAGGAGTTTTTGATTTAACAATGCAAAATATAAACAAATTGAAGTCTCAAAACACTATCAAAAATTTTGCTAACGGAGATGTCTTCAAGTCCCAGACATCTTCCTTTATTAATAAATTAATAATACCTTTATTTATCTATTTTGATGATTTTGGAATTAACAACCCCTTAGGTTCCCATGCAAAATCAATATCAGCAGGGTATTATAATGTACCTGTGTTGCCCCAAGGAGTTTTATCTAAGCTTGATTTTGTTTTTCATTTAGGATACATCAACAGTAGCGATGTAAAAATGTTTGGAAACAGTTTAGTATTCCATCATTTACTTCAAGAACTTAAGTATTTAGAAGAAGAAGGAATCGAAATAATAACAAATTTCAAAACGCAACGAATATATTTTACCGTTGGATCAATACTAGGGGACAACTTGGGACTGAATACAATGCTAGGATTTGTTAAATCATTTAATTCAAAAAGATTTTGTAGACTTTGCAGGCGAAATCGATGTGAAATGCAAAAGGATTGTAAAGAGATTGGTGAAGCTTTGAGAAATAGAGAAAACTACGTAGACGATATTTCTGTTGGCGATTTTAAAGAAACGGGTTTGCGAGAAAATTGCATTTTTAATGAGCTCAAAGCTTATCACGTTACTGAAAATATGTCATTAGATCTTATGCACGACCTTTTTGAAGGTGTTTGTATTTATGACATATGCCACACGCTAATTTCATTAATTAGCCAAAATATATTTTCTTTAGAAGTTTTTAACAGTCGAAGAAGATTATTTCCATATGGTGAAGATGAGATTGGAAACGTTGGCCCAGATGTTTCAATGAAAAATCTAAAAAAATTTAACTTGAAAATGACTGCGCGGGAACTTTGGAATTTAACTGATTTTATTCTTCTTATTATTGGGGACTTAGTTCAAATTTCAAATACTGATTGGCAAATGTTAATTCTCTTGGTCAAGATAGTAGACATGCTTTTAAAAAATGAGTACACTGATGTAGATTTTGAAAGTTTAGAGTCATTAGTAAATGAGCACAACAAAATGTATGTGGATCTTTATGGATCCCTCAAACCGAAAGCTCATTTTTTAGTTCATTACGCGAGTTTTATAAAAAGGTGTGGCCCACCAAAATATGCATGGAGCTTGAGATTTGAAGCAAAGCATAAGAATACAAAGAAGTACTGCTCTAACATTAACTCTAGATTAAACGTACCTTTAACACTTAGTACAAAAGCAGGGTTAAGTTTTGCAAAGTTCCTTCTTGATTATGAACATGGCATTCCTGATTTATTCGGAGTTGATAAAGAAAATAAAACCATAAGAGATGATTGTTTTGAAAATATTTTAGCTGAATTAAAGATTAATTTGGAAAATATAGTTTTTTATGATAAAATATATTTTTGTGGTACGGAGTATAAAAAAAATTGTTATTTAACCATAGACAAAGAGTTTTTAAAACTTTATAAAATATCATATTTTGCTTACGATTGTGCTAAAGTGTGTGTTTTATGCTATGAAGTTGAGCTTAATTTGTTTGATAATCATTTTGTATCATATGAAGTGGGTACATTAAAAAATCAAATACTCTTAAAAGAACTTTCTGAATTTACAAGCCCACCCCTACATCTTTTTCCAAGTAATAATGGGAAAATATATTTAAGAAATAAATACCTTTAATTATAATTTATTATTACTTGTTTATTTATCCTTGATCATTGTAAGCTTGTTTTACAGGATTGCAATTTTCGGATAAAATATTAAGAAACTGATTTTTATATGTGTAAGGTCTCAAAAATATTTATAAGGGCAGATTAAAGTTTTGTAATGTTCCTTCTTGATGATAACATCATATTCCTGATTTTATTAAAGTTGACAAAGAAAATAATGTGAAAAGTTTTACTGATTTAGACATTAATTTAAAAAGAAGAATGTTTTGTGTGGTGAAGAGTATACAAAATAATGTAATTTGACTATAAAAAATGAATTGTTGAAACTTTTTTTAAAAAATCCTTTTTTTGCTCGATTTTATTAAAAAAAAAATGTTAATGCTATGAAGTTCAACTTCATATATGATATAAGTAACTTATAAAACCAAATATTTTGAGGAACCTCTAAAATTAACAAGCCTTCTGTTTATAACAGTACTTAAAAATAGAAGTAATAATGTTAACTATATTTAAGAAACTAAAATATACGAATTATTTATTTATCCTTGATCATTAATAAAAAATAAATATTAACTTTAAAACTGATTTCTATATGTTTTCCTTTCTTCTCCAAGGTAATTAACTTTTTTTCAGGATTTGGTTCAGTGTAAGCATCAACATTTTTTATTGAATGGATTGATTTACAGTGAAAAGAAGTTGGTTGCAACAGGACTTTTATGTTGTTTCAACAAGATGATCATCTATAGTCCACATGATGACCGTGGTGATTCATCTTCATGATTGTAGTGATTAAACATGATGGTAATCTTTATTCAAAACGATAATCGTCACGATTGAACATGATGATTGCGGTAATTCAACATGATGATCGTGATGGTAGTTCAACATGATAAGCATCATGGTTCAACATGTTGGTCATATTGATTCCAAATGATGACCATCCTGATTCAACATGATGATCACGGCGATTCAATATGGTAGTCGTCGTGCTTTAACATGATGATCGTGTGGGTTAAAAATGATGATCATCGTGATTCAACATGATGATCATGGTAGTTCAACATGATGATCATCGTGATTCAACATGATGATCGTTGTGAGTCAACATGATGACCATGGTGTTTCAACATGATAATCAACATGATTCAACATGATGATCGTGGTAGTTCAACATGATAAGCATCGTGGTTCAACATGATGGTCATGTTGATTCCAAATGATGACCATCATAATTCACCATGATGGTAATAATGATTCAACATGATGATCATGCTGATTCAATATGATAGTCATCAAGATTCAACATGATGATCATGGCGATTCAAAATGATGATCATGGTGACTCAAAATGATGATCATCTTGATTCAACATGATGATCATGGTAGTTCATTATGATGATCATCGTGATTCAACATGATGATCGTGGTGATTCAACATGTTAACCATGGTGATTTAACATGATGATAGTTTTAACTTAACATGGCGCTAGTAATGATTAAATATGATGATCATGGTGATCCAACATGATGATCGTCGTGGTTTAACATGATGATCATGTTGATTCAAAACAATAATCATCGCGATTTAACATGATGATCATGGTAATTCAATATGATGATCGTCGTGATTTAACATGATGATCGACGAGATTTAACATGCCGACCATGGTGATTCAACATGATGATCATGGCGATTCAACATGATGATAATCGTGCTTTTATATAATGATCATGTTGATTCAAAATGATGAGCATCGTGATTCAACACTATGATCATGGTGATTCAACATAACCATGATGGTGATTCGATATGAAGATCGAAGTGATTTAATATAATAACAATGGTTATTCAACATGATTATCATTTTAATTCAACATGATGATAGTGGTAGTTCAACATGAATTCATAGTGATTCAGCATTCATTTGGTATTGATTCCATTGTAATTTGCAGGTTTTTTCATATTATTTCTAAATGATAACATATTGATTCAACTATAAAAACAGTGGCATTTTAACATGATATAATATTGATTTCCCTTATACAGAAATCATGTCAAAATAAAACGAATGCTCGATGAAGCAAAATCATTGGCAAAACATGTTGAATCATTATTGTTTTTGTTGATTTTACCTTGTTTTTTTTCTGTGTGTACCCTACGGTGGCATGGTGAAGACTCTATTGCAAGACCAATGAAGTGGGATCCTTTTACTCAAGAGAGCAGAAGTCCTGGGGCCAGAGAAAAACATGTCGCAAAATAATCGAAAAATTGGTTGACTTTGTTGTTAATAGCTGATGCCTGGCCACAGGAGTTGCTTGTACACAAGTATATTCGTCTGTTGGCTTAGTCCTGATCTTCTCCTCATCAAAGGGTGTAGTCGATGGAATGCCCAGTTCACTTTTTTGATTACACTTTTTGAGTGCGAGTTGAACCTTAGCAACTCATTGAAGTTGATCCCCAGCTATTTTGCGTTCCTTTTGGCTGCATTGGTGGATTAATCAGGAAGTTTCATAATTAAGTTTCTGCAAGTGGCTGCTGAGCGACTTCTGCCGTCACGGGGTCTCCTGAAGCAAACAAGCTCCGATTTTGGTGAGTTGATCTTGATGCCCAATTTCTTGTAGAAATCGAACAGTCTATGTATTTGAGCCTCTACTATCCGGACTGTGACAAGTCCTGACATTGAGGTAGCGTACGTGAGCGAGTCATCAGCAAACAGCAGGTTTTCACAGCTAGTTGGGACGGTTTGGTCTGATGTCATCAGGCTGTAGAGGTAGGGGCCAAGCTTCGAACCTTTTGCTACTTCGGCTTTGATGTTCTTCACAGTTGATGAGCAGTTTCCCAATTGCACAAAAAAGTTCCTGGAAGAAAGAAAAAAAAAATCATTTTTATTAGTGGTGTGGGTATACGTAGCAGATGCAGTTTGTTTATAAGAGTATCTATCCAGACAGCAGAGAAAAAGATGGGGTGAGCGGAAACACATATCCGGAAACAGAAGAAGATGGCGTGTACGTGTAGTGATCTTTGACGCTCTATGCCCCTCGGAGGAGTCAAGGAGCTAAGTAAGTAAGTTAGATGTATTTATCTCCCTCGTACTCATTTAGAATGTTCGAGGGAAAACATGCCGAGATGATGATGGCAAAAAATTTACGAACTTGAATCGCTGCCGCATCAACAGTCAGGTTCTCAAATGATTTTAAATTAAGTGCATTGCACATTGAGCGCACTATAAGTATATCGAGACACAATCATACCATTTTGTATAAATGGTAAATGTGGAAAAATCAAACATGTACTTCTCAGCTGTCAAACATGAGTCCGGGAGCGTAACGCCATCTATTGGCCATCCCATTTTCGGAAGGGACTAAATTAGCCGATTTTCGATTTTGTAGTGTTTGTCATTCCTAAGAATATCTTCGACTTTCCATGCGAAATCAAATTTTCAGATAACCCCAACTATGAATAGGTATATGATATTTCGAGTTTTCACAATTTTCCGACTTTGTGGTCAGAATTTACAATTTTCGGCTCCGTTGTGTTTCAATCTAGTTCAATACAAATAAAGAACAAAATCTCCACGCAAATTGAATTGTTGTAATACAAGTTTTGCGCGTACGCACACAACAGGAATTCATTTGAGTTTGCTATCTTCCAGTCCTAATAAGTGCGTGTAAGATCTATAAAGACTGTTCTTACATATTTTGTATACCTTTTCAACTTTACGGTCGATTCTAGCTAATTTCTTCCTAAGAAATTCTATAGTTAGACTTGGTATAGTAATCGCAAATACATTTCATTTATGTAAGCTTAAATGCAAAGAACGAAATTTAATAAAAATAACTTTTAGTTATTTCCTTCTAACGTTTTCCTATCAAGCCAACTAAAGATTGCTATTTTAGATTTACCATCCCATTGAGACCAGAAATATACTCGAAGATTATATTTTTTCTTTGAATTGACGTCAATTCATATTTTATTTTATCTTTTTTTTCCAATATCTAATTCATTCCTCAAATACATTATTTCCCCTTGCCTTCACCATGCCACTTGTCTAAAGCTCAATTTTTTATACATACCTAACCTTCAGCACATAACTTCCTCTTTTGACATCATAACCCTTATCATACCCCCAAAAGCGTAAACTGCGAAACAACCCATATAAAATGTCAAGAAGTTATGGATGTATAGTACCTATACCTATGTATAACTTATACCTAGACTATGCTGTATGTATAGCATACTCGTACAAAAAAAAAACTTGCAAAATTATTTCCGATTACTCTTTGGTTGTTTGGCTTAGAGTGTCCTTTTATTTTTTCTCGCGCGCGAATACGAATATAAATGAGAATAACCATTCGACCTTTCACTGTGTCAACCGGAAATCTAGGAAGAGAAAAAAATAAATTACCCTCTACACAAGGACGAACAAAAAAAATGGAAAAAACAAAATTAGGTTTGGAAAATTACTTTCTAACACATTGATGCGTGGGACTGCTAAAAAGCAAATCCATGCTGTTGCTAACAAGTGGGAAGTAAAACGTGTTTGCTCTTTATAATGGTGGCGGTGGTAGTGACCGGTGGCGCCGGCAGCATGATGGCGGGTAATGTCAGTTAAATAGCACAGAAGGTTAATTTTGTTCATATTTAAATAAGGTAAATGACATCAGCTTATTTTTATAAAAAATTACAATTTTATTTATAGATTTGGATGCGAGTTCAAGAGTTCTTAATCACATTTCAGTTTCCTATATCCATGTATCTTTTTTGTAAAAAGAAATTTAAAAAGATGTAAGATATAATTTTTCAGTTTTGACCAAATCTTCCATATAACCAGTCTATTTTTAAAACCAGTGTGGGCCGCCATCGCCATCCTGCCAATTTGTTCTCAAGGTGAGTTACTTGAACGTCGAACTAAGTGCTGTTTCCACTTAGAAGCTCTTGGGAAAACTCAACACCTATTGAGGAAAAGTTGAGACTGTACTTCTGTATGATGGCACAATATCTTAGAAATGAGAATTCCTTACATTGCCAAATGGTACCTCTTTATACAAAATATTTCCAAAAATATTCCTTTTTCTGCAGAAAGGGATTCTTTTCTTTTAAAGATATTACAGAGTTAGTTAGTAGTTTGACTTCTCCTGTACTAAGCTGGATGAATCTATTTTTGAACTCAGAATTGTCAGAAGGAAAGAAAAACAGGAAATTGGAAGATTTGAAAGCAGAAATGAGATTTGGAGGTTGTTCAAAAGGTTGAAATGAAAATATTAAAGGTAACAAGCCTTGAACTTAAGCCTGCAATGTTGTAGCAATTGTTGTTGATGATTGAAGAACAATTTCAGCAAATTGATAATGGCTGTGACGACGAATTGAACACTGCGGTCAAAGAGACTATGTACAACGGCTCAATAGAGCAACAATTGCTTCCACCAAACCCATGTAGGTGAATTTGAGACAGCTTTATCTTAACATTGTAGTACCTCGTGGCTTGATGATTAGTGCGGAGGACTGTCATGCCGAAGGTGTGGGTTCGATTCCCAGCCGTGACACCTAAAAACAGAAATGTTTTATCTGAGGTACTGCCTCTCGCGAGGAACTGACAAATCCTCCAAGAGTATACTTGTCATGAATAAGTGCTGCTCATTTAGCCGTTCGGACTCGGCAAAAACTGTAGGTCCCCTCCATTCCTGCCAATAACACGCACACAGGAATGGTTGAGAGTTGTAAGTCACTAGGCCCCAAGGCCGTAGCCAGGGGGGGATCACAGGGGTTTGATCCCCCCCCCCCCCCCCGAAATTTTTTGAGAAAGACATTTGTAAATAATACTTTTCCATTTTAGTATGAAAGTTGTACTCAAATTTTTGCGGTACCTAGTTATTAATTAATTTAATTTAATTAAGCTCACTATTTACATAATTTTTAATGAATAAAGGTACCTTTCTACCATCATGATTTCTTAAGTCAGCTTAGAATGAGATTCGTGTATTCTGATTCCCTCAGTTCTTGGCAAAAATTTAAAGAAGAAATTTTCAATTTTTAAAAAATTTTGGATCTTGGCAATTTAAAGTTTAAAGGCTGAATAGATATGGTAGACAAAATGCCATACACAAAATGATTCACATACACTAGCTTCTTAAAATTTTGGCGACTCCAACGGTCTTAACATGCACATCGGAAAGAACTTTTTCGACAGTGAAACGTCTAAAAACTTAAACTAAAGAGATTCTACCGATGAAGATTAACTTTTAGGGTTGGAGTTATTGTCAGCTCATCAACAAATTGAGACTAACACTGAAGAAGTTAATATATCTCTCATAGGAGTGAGTTTTGGGTACCAAATTAAATGTTTGACGTTTAAGCAAAGCTTACAGTTCCCATGCAAAAGAAAAATCAAATTTTTAAAATATTTGTTCACATATTCTGTGCTCAATTTTGTATAGTATTTTAGACTCAAAATGTTTGCCTTTGCTTAGGCCACCCATTGAGTCATTAATTAACTCCTTATTAACAAATTATAGGCCTAAAAATGGAAAACAATACATTTTGGATGCAAAAATAATTTGCATGGAAGTAATGCTGTAAGGTGACTATATTTTTTTGTTTGGAAGTGTACATATTGTTTATTCACCACACTTTATCTCACGCGATACAATTGCCCAATGGCTTGGTAGTTCTATGATAGCATTGGTTCCTTTTTGCATGAATCTATGTATAAGCGAATCAAGCAAAAAAGTAATTTTGTATTTCACCTCAATAATTTTTGACATGCGAAAATATTTGCATAGATTTTCGCACAGAAACTGTAAGCTAGACTTTATAGCGACGTATCTATTTTCGCGCAAAAAATGTGTTTGGAATTTGTATTTTGCTTTAATATAAGAAAATCGTTTACAGCACGGACTTTTTTCTTCACCACCAACCTTTTATTTTTTACTCAAAAGAACAGTTAACTCAGCTTAAATGGTGAAATATTTTTTCGAAAAATTATATCCCCCTCCGAAATAATTGTCTGGCTACGGCCTTGCTAGGCCCTGGTTCTCCATGAGCAGTTGCGCCACCCAATTTAGTTATTTATTTATTTATTTTATCTCAACTTTAGTCCCATGAAGCTGCTAGAACTCTCCGCTGAGATTTTGAAAGTGGCATGCAATGATTGGTAAGAATTATCCAGCAATTCATCTCAAAAATAAGTTTCGAGTGAAGCATGCCCAGTAAATGGAACTTAAGCATTGTTGCCCAATCCTCCAAAAAAGAGACCCATACTGAACAGCTCCAACTATACAGCTTTCTTGAAACCACCTTCAAGATCGTTTCTGCTGTTTTGAAGCTATTCTTCAACTATTAGATAGGTATCGGTATACGTGTATTTTAACCCTAGAAAGAGCAACTTCAACCAAATATTTGCTCAGAATGGCAGAAAAGGAGCAGTTTCAAAACTGTAAGGGTGCGTATAACATTACTATCACGCTCTTCCATAATTTATATAATTCGTGTCATAAATAGGTTTAAGACAATGCAAAATGTACTTTCCTGCTTCGTGCAACTTCTTTAACATCGTTCTTGAAAGAGTAGTTCTTCCAGGGTGCCTTAGATAAGCTCCTCCAAGAATTTAAGTTGCGCTCGGAGTTTAAGAGAGTGCCTGCACAGGTCATTGAAAAAATTTGACTAGCTCACTGATCAAAAAGCTGAAAAGTCAACGCATGTAGGCGTGCAGAACGCCGCGTAGATTGTAGGATGGAAGCTCTTACTGCCTTAATAGCTCTCAGGCAATCTGATTGGCCGACCCAATCAAGGTTTTTGTCTTGTCCTACTCGCGGTTAACTTGAACGAAGTCATTCATGATCCAAACGGGACTTAACTGAAGTGATCTCGGAAGGTGCGTAGGTCTTGATGGTAAACGTGCGTTCCTTAATGTTCCAACGCACAAATGCAGCTTAACTGGGAGAAAATGAAAATAAATTAAACTTTATAGCACGCTTGTCTATTGAGACTGCTTTCATGATGCTATGGCCCTTACCAAGCATTTAAAAAGAGCAATTAAGCCAAAAAATGTATAACTGCTTTCGTTAAAGACAAACACCGAAGGGCAACGTCTGGACCACAAGGTACGAAAAAACCAGTAGGCGGTTTGAGATGGTAAGGGATTGTATTTAAAGTCTGGTCAGGAAACCGAATCCCGTGCGCTTTTTGGCAGGAACCCTTCATATAACTGCAATTGATTCCTTACACATTCAGGATGAAATTAGCTTGAAAGTCAATTTTGTAATCCTGTCGCTTGGACGCCATTATTAAAAATGGCGCCCAATCTGTTGTCCAATCAGGAAACCGAAATCCCTGGCACTTTTTTGGAGGGGGACCTCATTTTTATATTTATAATTCATTTTTGACATGCTACGGATGTTATTTAGCTTGGAAGTCATTGTTGTAACCCAGTCGCTTGGACGTCATTTTCAAAAATGGCGCCCAAGCTGTGGAAAATGGTAAATTAAACAAAAACTTGTAAATTACTTGGAAAATTTCTATAATCAAAATAACAATTTATGTTTTTTAACAGAAAGGCTTTAAGTAGACGAACCTTTTAGTAAAATTTCAGTGCTGCCACTTTTTGGGAACGTACTTTTTCTCTATGTTAACGTGTGGGGTAAAACCTCCACGTTTTTGATCATTTTTAATCTTTTAATCTTTCTTATAATCTTTTACCAAACGGGCTTTTGGAAAATAAAATTAATATTTTGAAAAATAAGTGTTGAGTAGACGCACTTGCGGTTATAATTTCAATGCTGCCATTTTTCAGGAATATACTTTTTCTTAATGTCAAAATGTGTGACTTTCCCTTTTTTGGTCTCTTGACGTCAAACGTGTCTTGGAAAAATAACGGTTAGTGACCTTTGGTAAAATGTCAGTGTTGCCACTTTTCGGGAATACACAGAGCTAGCCTTTGCTATAAACTTATGCTGCATTTATACGAGTGACACACTGGCATTTTTCTGGCAGTTATCTGTGAAAATACTGGCGAAAGAATAAGAATTCATTCCTTCAGTCAGTATACTAGTAGCTTTCCAGTCATGTAAATGCGGCATTCGCATTAGACAACGTTATCAGAATTAGATCAAATGAAGAATAGGTTTGAATATCCAAACGCTGATTCCTTGAAGCAAGAGGGCAAATACCTAGAGCAAAGCCCTCTTGTAACTTATAAGTGTTCCTTAATAATACAGGATAGGTGGATGAAGATGCTTTACTTAGTTTTGAAAAACAAGTTCTCTATACTTTAAATGGAAAATCAGATACAACAACAATTTTCAATTGGTGGACAGAAACACTGACCTAGCCAAAAAATGAAATTCCAACGACAGGGCTGGCTGGATCAGTTGGCGCAAACAAGTGGCACCTCAGCCAAACTGCAATGTAAAACTAAAGGCAGAAAAAGGTTGTTGGTTTGCAAGAATTGGCAGGGTCCATATTTTAAGTCCTTAATTTGTAAAATAAATTTCATACTGACCTGCTTATTTCACTGTGAAGTTACCAGGTCACATCGTGCATCTCAGGAACCATAAGCATGCAGTAAGGCTTCAAATTTACAGGCTTTTGAAATATTTTTTTTTTTCAAAGACCCAGTTTTGAACCTAGTCTATCGTTGAAATGCAAAAACTGCTAATTTGGAGCCGTGTCCATCTCTTTTTGAAAACCCCACCGATTTTCCTCCAACTCACACTATACATAAATAAATTAAAGGGTAGTAAAACCCTCTTTGCAATAAACTCTGTTACTATATAAAAAAAAAAATTAATTGAAAAAAAAGATCAGAAGTCCTTAAAAACATTTTCTACTTATTAAAAACACCCATCTTTTACAAAATCTTTCCTCCCATAAGAGATATAAAAAAAAACTTTCAAATCAAATTTTCTTTAATCAAAACAAAAACTTATGCCGCATATTCTCCCTCTTGCCATTGTGAAATTTTTCCCAAGCAAACGTGTAAAACTTAAATTTCCCAGCAAAAGTAAATCAAATTAGTCAAATCAATAATTTAAACAGTGAAAATTAACTGCTTTGCGTTTATGTCCTCTCTTCTCATTTGCATCCTTTTTTCTTGTTGGGGAGGGAGTTGAATTCAAAGTATATGCGCGGCTATCCTTCCGCAGCTATAGGGCTTTTGTGTGCTGAGCGCGAAATACATATCACATAAATAAATTCCCTTTTATAAAGAAAAAAAAAAAGAAACGATTTATTCTAGCTTTTCGCTCCGTTAACAACTAATGAACATGGCAGGAGGACAGTGTTGCTGCTGAACAATTTTGAAAAGTATCTCACAGGAGAAAATAGATAAAATAAATTAAAATAAAATAAAATAAAATAAAATAAAATAAAATAAAAAAATAATAAAGATAAACTTTAATGAAACAGCTTTGGTATTGACTGAGGTCGAAAATAAAGTGTGACCCATAAATTTAGGTTTCAAGTTAACATAGAGTTAACCCAATGAATTTTATTAACTATTTCTGATTAAACAGAAATGATATTTTTTACATTACAAATGCTTTAGAAGCAACAACTAAAAAATTCATTAGTTCCCAAAGCGTGGTTAACTAACTCTTGTTTAGCTCAAGACTAATCCAATAGTTTCAGTTGTTCTTTAGGGTCAGTTGTACATCAAGGTTTCAATCCAACTATTTTGGTATGATAATAGCCAATTTGATCCTTGAACCTGGGATAACCCCTTCATTCGAGATTAAAATACTTTGCTCAAGTTTACCTCAATGGCAACCCTGGCAAGAGCTACTGATTTAAAGTATTTGGTTTGGATGAACAAGGGGGTGGGAAAATTCATCATCTTTATAGCCTTATTGTAAAACATCGCATCTCACCAGGAAAGGAGAGAGCGCAAGTACCTACACCATAAACTCTGTCGTCTTCTTTATAATAATAATAATTATTATTATTATTATTACGATTACTATTACAAGAGGAAATAATTAATGTGAAGTTTGTTGTTATTGCCCGGATGAAGGAAAGCAAAAGACAACGGTAACGCCAGCGACAAAGGGTTATAACAAGGAATATAGCGCGCTTCTCACCAAAAGCAAAGGGTGTTTAATAACGTTGCTTACAAGGGAAATATGGTTAAATAGATAAATGACAGCGGAACGACTTGGGTAGTTCTTTGGAGTTTTGTGCTGAAGGAAAGGACTAAAAATAGGTGACACCATGGGGAGGCATAATTAATTCAACGTTGTGGCATTTGCGTGTACATTTTGATACTCAAAAAAAAAAAACAGGAGAACGGGAGTAAAAGTGTGTTATGTAGGTAGCAGAGCAGTGGGTGTAAAACCGTGGTGAACTTTGATTACACTTCTTGGCAACAACAAAGTGCTGGACTGGGGATGAAGTTTCCATCAGCTACAGGATAAATGATTTCGAGCACTGTCTTTGATGGTGCTAAATTTTTAATTCTTTTAAGATTAAATTTTCTTCTTTAGGTATTTACAGGCATAAGTATATAAGAGATAGATAAGCATGTGCTGCCTGTGAAAATGCCTCGAGATATTTTCATAGTAGTTTGTGATGTTACAATAAATATTTAATATTTGTCTTTTTGTTAAGCTGATAATCATCATAGGTCCGTGTGAGGGGAAAATATTATGCAAATGAAGGTATGAGTAGAATAGTATTTCTTTGAAGAATAAAGTCAAAGGAAATAATTTTTTTTAGCTAGGTACAAATGCAATCATGATGCGCTTAATGGTTTTTTGCTTTTAATGTTGATTACACTCTGTTAGGTTTTAACAATATGAATTACATGTCGTCGGCTTAGTTTGAATTGCATTAACTCCTATTTTGCATTTCTTATACAAAAAAAATATTTTAAAAAAGTCTTTGCATAATTTGAATAAAATCAAAATTACAATCAGTATTTTTCTTCACTCGATATTGCTAAATTCAGTGCAATTGAATAAATATGAAAGATTTTTTAATTTTTTAGCAATTTTTGCAGTATAGTGATAAACAAATTTGGAGTTAGCCGCTTTTCACTGTAAGCCGACGATGTGTACACATATTGCATATTCTCCAATAAGTAAGTATAACAGAACTGTGTACTTAAGGCATAGGTACAATTACAAGTACAATTATCTTGTACTTGAAATTTTTTAAGTATCAGTACAATTTCTTGGTACTTGTACTTAAAAATTTCAAGTACCAGTACAGGTACTTGTACTGGTACTTTAATTCCACAAAAGTATACTTGAAATGTTTGTATTGATTACTTTTGTACTTATGAGCTATACTTTTATACTTTTCAATTACTTTTTAATTCCAAAAGTACTTATAATTCCTTTTATTTACTTTTCGAAAAAAAACTGGAAATAATTTATGCTTTAAACCAAAATCGCCATAGTCGTCCGTGGTTTTCAGTGTACTCGTCTCGCTCTAGTCTCACAGTGACCGTTTACACAGGGATCTGTTTCGTGGTTATCTCGGTATGGTGCTTTGCCGTCATCTCACTCTGGTCTCGCTATAGTCTCGCAATTTTTTTTTTATTCAAAATAAAAACATTCAAAGAGATTAAAATAAGCTCAAAACGTGGTTCAATAGTCCAATCGTGGTTTCCGTGTCATGATTATTGTTTTCGTCTTGTTGTAGTCTTGCCTTTCCAGTTTACACGGGGATTTGTGTCGTGGTTTTCTCGCTACGGTCTCGCTTTGGTCTCACCATTACATTTACACGTGGTTTTTGACATTAAGTTTGTTTTTCCTTCATCTCGCTTTGGTCTCGCTAAAGTCTTGTTTCAAGCTTGCCCATTACCAAATTAGTGAAAACTTCTCACAAGAACTTGGTAGGGTAAGGATCTCCCTAAGAAATAAAACAACATAAATAAAAACATTTATATTCCGTTGTGTTGCTTCGGTGACGACCACGCTTGAAAATATTCTAAGCGTTTTCAGTAGATTTGTTTAGCTTACAGCATTTTGAAAGACATTAGCCAAATTTTATTATCCACATGATCTGATCCGGATCAATTCTTAACACGTAATTACAAAAACAAAATGGGATCCTCCTTTTTATCTGGATCTATTTCAAAGATCCAACAATAAGGTTGCACTCTGGTGGCTTGGAGGCTTTTTACCTACTATTGTGATTAATTGTATGAGTGCATGGAAGAGAGGCAGCAAACACATGAAAAATAATCAAACTCAATTCAAAATGCGATGGGTATATAACTACATTCGAGGAAATTTAACAAAAAATCTAACTACAAGTTATCAAATTACAGGGAAAATAGTTTTTGTAAATTTTGAAAGTTTTCTTGAATTTCAAAGAAAATTGCTTTAAATGACGTTAATATTTCCGAATCCCTACTCTTAATTTTTGAGCTCAAGTGATTTTTCGCTTGTTTTAATTATTCTAAAGCTCTGACTCTTAGGTAAATAAATGGTTTCCAGAAATATAAACGTATTGAAAGTGATTTTCATTAGAAGGACATTTTTATACTACAAATTTTATACTACTGAAATAAATCAGCCAAGTAGAAGAATAAGTATTAAAGTGATTTATTTTAAAATTTGCGAAAACTAGTTAGAATATGGAACTAACTATACTGGAAGGAATAGAAGAACTTGGATTTTTTCTTCATTTTTTTTAATGAATTTGTTTAGATTCCAGTAATGTTGGTGGGGGGATTTGAATGTACAACATTGACAAAAAAGACGAGGGAAAGTCTGTTATTTTACTGTTCCTTAGACACAAAATCAAAACATTTTAAAGTTATAGCTTACCTCCTCTGTTTGACCAGTGTGAGGGCTTCAAATAGTTGCATATATATATTAGGGGTCACGGAATTTTTTTTATATTTTATATTCAAAATGGGTACTGTGGGTCTTGTAAAGGGTTTAGAAAAAAGTAATTTTTGTACTGGGACATTTGGCTAAATTGAATTTTTTAGACCCCGCGGCCGTTTTTAGGTTAAAAAACCTAAATTCGAAAAAGCGGTCTGAAAAAACAATATTATACAGGGTGTCCCGCACCTGAGTGGAAGTATCTTAAGGTGTGGTTCCTGGGGTTATTTTAAGAAAAAAATTGTATGGGGGAAAGTTGTATCTCCCCTCCCTGAGGCAGGGGGGGGCAGTTTCTGAAAAATTGGCTTAACATGCCAAAAAAAACATTAAAAATCAACGAAAACACATTTAATAATGTGCTATAATTTTTTTGAAAGCTAATACTCCATTCTTGCATTTGGTTTTTAAATCAAGTTGTTTAAGCAAATAGTTTTTGAGAAATTTAATTTCAAAGTCAAATTTGTTTAAAAAATTTGTGATTCTTTTTCTCAAGTCAATATTTTTCAAAATTTTACTTATTAAGTGCTATTTTTGTGTTCAATATTCATTGCCCTCATTATTTTTTAGTCCATTACCGAAAACCAAATGTTAAAATCTATCTTAGTTTTTGAGAAATTCAGAAGAAACGAAAGGTACTTTTACCAAAAAAGCCCGAAATAAGGGTTAAATCATGGATAATTCATGAATAAATTCATTTTTCGGGCTTTTTTGGGAAAAGTACCTTTTGTTTCTTCTGAATTTCTCAAAAACTAAGATAGATTTTAACATTTGGTTTTCGGCAATGGACTAAAAAATAATGAGGGCAATGAATATTGAACACAAAAATAGCACTTAATAAGTAAAATTTTGAAAAATATTGACTTGAGAAAAAAAATCACAAATTTTTTAAACAAATTTGACTTTGAAATTAAATTTCTCAAAAACTATTTGCTTAAACAACTTGATTTAAAAACAAAATGCAAGAATGGAGTATTAGCTTTCAAAAAAATTATAACACATTATTAGATATGTTTTCGTTGATTTTTAATGTTTTTTTTTGGCATGCTAAGTCAATTTTTCAGAAACCGCCCCCCCCCCCCCCTGCCTCAGGGAGGGGAGATACAACTTTCCCCCCATACAATTTTTAATTTTTTTCTTAGAATAACCCCAGGAACCACACCCTAGGATACTTCCACTCAGGTGCGGGACACCCTGTATAAGGTCACAGTAACTTATAATGATTTTTTTTGTTGCTTTTGTAACCTGTTGCTAATAGGCCAGGAAAAATGGGTTCCGAGGTTGAAGAAATTAATTCATGAAATATTAAAATTGGAATCGACGCAGAACTGCAACTTCTATAACATATCCAAAGTCCCCCAAAATCCCCGTATTGGCTTTTTGTGTAGATGCATTTGAAGAGGTGCAGACGGGGAGAATTTGGTGGTCTATCAAACTAAAATATTTGTTTGGGTAAAACCTGATCATATGATACATGCTTTAAGGGTAGTTTTTAACGTTGAATCTAATGAAACCAAATTCAAAATGATACAACCACCCAAAAAGAAGTTATAGTCCTTTTTATGTAATGATGACTTTTTTTTCAGGTACAACAGGTAAAATATTACCGAAAACCCTTTGAAAATAACGGTATGTTAATGAAACTTGGAATGAATGTTTCATTTGTCATAGGAACTTAGAATCAAGAGAGTCCCAAAAAATATCCATGTTGAAATGGTGTTTTTTTAAGGGGGAGGGACAAGTGCAGAATGTTGACCATAACACCCCCGAAAAAACTCTTACACTCATGAAATTCGCCAAAAATATATAATTTGTCATGGCAACCAAGAATCAAAATAGTCCTCATAAATATATTTGTTCTGGGGTTTTTTATTAAAGAGAGGGAAAATCTGGGAAGAAGTTGGAAGATTTGAGCCAAAACTCCGATGTGGTGTAATTGAGGTATATACACAAAGTATGGTATATGATTTAAGGGTATTTTTTAACGCTGAATCTAATAAAATCATCATCATCAAGTCCTGTAACCCCGGTTGGGGCATAGGGCGCCAACAAATCGTTTCCATCCTTCTCGGTCTGCAGATAATATAATAAAAGCAAAACTAAAATGATACAAGCACCCTTAACAAAGTTATGGGCCTTTTCAAGCAAAAATTAATTTTTGAAATCGTATTTTCCGTAGAACAAGTCAAAAGTTAACAGTCACCAAAAACACTATTAGAACAAAGATATTTGTATGGACTATTTTGATTCTTGGTTGCCATGAAGAGTTTAATATTTTTGGCGAGTTTCATGAGTGTAAGAGTTTTTACGTGGGTGTTATGTTTAGCATTCTTTGTTGCCCCTCCCCCTTAAAAAAAACACCCTTTCACCATGGATATTTTTAGGGACTCTCTTGATTCTTAGTTCCTATGACGAATGAAACGTTCATTCCAAGTTTCATTAACATACCGTTATTTTCAAAGGGTTTTCGGTAATATTTTACCTGTTGTACCTGAAAAAAAAAGTCATCATTACATAAAAAGGACTATAACTTCTTTTTGGGTGGTTGTATCATTTTGAATTTGGTTTCATTAGATTCAACGTTAAAAACTACCCTTAAAGCATGTATCATATGATCAGGTTTTACCCAAACAAATATTTTAGTTTGATAGACCTCAAAATTCTCCCCGTCTGCACCTCTTCAAATGCATCTACACAAAAAGCCAATACGGGGATTTTGGGGGACTTTGGATATGTTATAGAGGTTGCAATACTGCGTCGATTCCAATTTTAATATTTCATGAATTAATTTTTTCAAGGTTCCCCATACGATTTGTGCTATTTTTCCTGGTCTATAAGAAAATAGCATTAAAATCTGCTTGTCAAAACATCATGACACAACTTTTTACCTTAAATCTTCATAAGGAACAGATCGATTTTCTAGATCGTCGGCTTAGAGTGAAAAGCAGCTAACTCCTATTTTGCATTTTTTACAAAAAATAATTTAAATAAAAATGTTCGCATTATTTGAATGAAACCAAAATTACGTTAATTATTTTTCAGCACTCGTTTTTGCTAAATTCGCTGAAATTGAAAATGTTTGATAGGTTTTTGTATTTTTAAGCAATTTTTGAAGTGGTCTATAATCACAAAAAAAAATGTGGAGTTAGCCGCCTTACACTCTAAGCCGACGATGATGTTTTCTATTATTTGTTCTAAATGGAAAGCTCGAATTGGTTGAAATTTGCTTTCTTAACACTATACAGCATTCTTAAATTGATATTCGGTCAATATTTATGAGAGAAGAAAGCCAAAATAAAACATTGTAAGTATTTTGAGCACATATCGAGGTAAGTTTTATTGGTTTTCCAGACCACTTTTTCGAAATGTGCTGTTTTTTAACTAAAAACGACCGCGGCATCTCAAAACTCCATTTTGGAAAATGTGCTAGAACAAAAATTTCGTCTTTCGAAACCCTTTACAAGATCCACCATACCCATTTTGATTATAAAAAATAAAATAAAATTCCGACACCCCTTATAAATATATATATGTTTGCATGAATACTTAAAACTGTCACGACTAACACATTACGATTTGCGAACATAAGGAAAAGAGAAAAAGGATTAAATAAGATACGTATCTTAATCAATTCTGAATATTTTTTAAATATACTCGTATATCCTATTGAAAAGACCGGATAATGAAGGGTGTAAAGGAATTATTACGTGCAAGTGTTTTTATTATTGAATATGTTTTTTTGCCCATAAGCATGCTTAAAATCGAAAATGCTACCGAATCCACCCATGCGTTTCTGAGAGAATGGTCACACTGGCCACTTTTCGATATGTTTGGTATAACTCGGAAGCTAAGCCGAATTTGACAATTTTACTATTAAAAATTAAATTGATAGTTTAAGAAATTTTATAAAAAAAATAAGCAGGAAAAGGGGCTTTCGGGCCAAAATTTTGAAAAATTATAAGAAATGTTTAAGTTTGAATGGGCATATCTCTGTCAATTTTGAATAAAAATTACTTTTTGAACATGCCATATTAGATAATGTCCTTAGTTATTCTATTTTATCTATTCATGGATTGACCCTTTGCTTAAAAAAAGTTATGCACAATTTATTACGCAAAATTTAGAAATCTTTGATTTTTCGATTTTTAATGTTAGTTTTTGGTAACTTCTCCTGCTTATTTTTTTTTATAAATTTTCTTAAACTATCCATTTAACAGAAAATTTAAATAAAAAAAAAAAAGTTTTAGAGTAAAATTGTCAAACCTGGTTAAGCTTCCGAGTTATATCAAAAATATTTAAAAGTGGCCAGTGAGAACATTCTCTCAGAAACGCATAAGTGAATTTAGTAACATTTTCAGTTTTAAGTAAGCTAATGGGCCAAATAAATTGTGAATTGTGCCACCCACTTTTTTCGTGTTCTCTATCATCGTAATGTTATGTTTGATTGTTATCTCAAAAATTTTTTCTGCACCAATCCAAAACTTGCCCTATATCGCAAGTTAACATTACAATTAGCAGATATCTCGCCTAGAATACTTTCTGATATTAATATTTTCCTCAATATTGGCTGATCGGATTTCATTTTTTTTTTGTAATTTTTCAAATTTATTTTATTTGTAAATTTAAAAAAAAATTGTATTCATTTAAATATTTCTTTTTTGAAAGCTCGAAATTTCAGAATCGGCTAGATACATAATTTGTTTGGAAAATTAAATTTTATTTGCATAAAGTTTGCATGCCAAAATTTTTCCTAGAAAATGTGTTGTAAATTTTATTTTAAACATTATTCTTTAATAATATGTACTTTAATTAGTGGTTTGCTGAGATACATTTAGTCCAGTCAACGAAGACTCAAAATTATAAAATAAATGCAATAAATCATGCTCTCTGGGTTATTATTTAAAGTGGTAGGGGTGACCCCCAGGTATAACATACTAAAAGTCCCCAGCCCAGGGCCGAAAGCTATAGCCAGGAGGGGGGTTAAAGGAGTTTTCATTATTTTCAATTTTCTCAAAAACTAGAAACCCTACAGCCGTCTGGTTTTCAGCATTCGACTCAAGGCTAACAGCAAGATTGAATAATAAAAGACAATTTACTACTTTATAGTGTAAAATAAAAAATGAAAAATCGTTTAAAAACATTTTTCAATTTTATTTATTAGTTTTGAGTTTTCAAACGAATTTTTCAAAAATTGTTAACTTGATTTGACTATATAATAAAAGAATTTGTTATAAGCTTTTAAAAAGATGTAGCACAATGTTGTAAGTATTTCCGTTGTTTTTAAGTAGCTATCTTTCTATTTTCAGTCAATGGTTAGGAAATTTTTCCCCCCGTATGGAAAGGAGGGAGAAATACACCTCCCCTTCCAGAGAATTTATTTTTTAGGATATGTCCAAAAATGCTTTTATCAAGTATTGGCATGTAACTTGGAAATATTCTGTGTACTTCTTAACTTTGAAGAAACAGTGTTTCTCATATAAAAATAAACACTGTATCAAAAAAAATAAGTAAGGACATTTTAAGCACAACCAGCTTCTGTTCACTTCAATTTGCTCTCATGACGTTACTGAAATGACCATGAATCAATATATACGTACTTTTCCGGTTATTTCTGGGTTAATTGATCAAAAGCCATTGATGTTATAAGACGATAACATTGTTTTCCAATTCTTTGAATTTTCTACTCCCCATATTTCTTAACCTTGCTTCTACCGAAAATATGAATAACACCTTTTCTGTCGGAAATTTATTATTCTTTCATTTTGTAGTGTACACTTTTCAGCTCAAACGAGTTTTCAAAATATTCCCGAAAAATTACAAAAGGGGACCTTTTACCCCCTCTTGGTTATAGCTCGCGGCCCTGGGCTGGGGACTTTTAGTATGTTATACCTAAGGGTCACCCCTACCACATTAAATAATAACCCAGAGAGCATGATACTGGACTAATTTGGGACTTTCCGCTTTCCTATCTGGTAGACGCCCCATTTCCAAACCAATATACTTTAAGATGAAAAATATTGTAAAATATTGTTTTACATATTTTGTTTTAATACTGTTAAATAAAAAGTAAAAAAAACCTTCCACTTTCCAGTCGAATGCGCCTCCTCAATGCTATTTCGTAAAACTTAGATACATACTTTTTCACTTAAGACTTGTCTCCAAATTAAATGATTTTTCGACTTTTCTTTGATTAGGATTTCGATATCCCCGATTTAGTTTTTCGAAGGTCTTTGTAAATTGAGATTTTTAGTTTTCCATTTTTGTTTTTGTGGATCCCGTGTATAAACCCAAAACAAACTATCCTAGAAGATTAGAATCAGGCTTATAAAATCCCTTACACTTTGCAATTTATTTGGTATTGTCTTTATCATAATATGTATACAAATCCAAATAAAAAGCTACTCCTTAAAGGAAATAAGTGTAATAATCAAGACCCGCCATCATTGCTCTTAAGCTTAGTAATCAGCATATATGTATGCACAGTTCGTTCAATGTTTTCGATACTTACCCTTTTCCTGTTGAAACAGAGTAATACAAAAAAAAAATAAAGAAAAGATTTTTCCCCATCTCATTCTAGCTATGTACGTATACTATATTCACAAGGATAAATTACCATTCCATCATCTATGACCAAATAACAAGGATTTTTTCACCCCATCTTTTGGCTGAGTAGCTTGAAGGATACGTATAGTATACGTATTATATTAGCGATAAACCGAAGTGAAGAAATGACGTTGTCTTCGGTTTCAGTTGACAGCAGTTGAAAGTGAAGGTTTGCTGGTTTTGCGTTTGGGACTCGAAAAGATGATGATTTGATGAGAAGACGACGACGACGAACGACAACGACGAAAGCTGCTATGAAGATTATTCTATACCCACATAGGTATACTTAGATACGTAAAAAGATAGATAGATATTTAGATGTGTATAGAGATGGATGAATAGGTTTGATGGTATAGCGATGGTTTGGTTGATATAAAAGTGCGGAATACGAGTTCTATATGAATGAAGTAGCGGAATGGGGTCAAGTGGTGTGCTTTTTTTTTCTAAATTTTCTTTCTCTTGTCTTGGCTTCGGGAGACTTTTCTTGAGTTGATACTTGGGTCTTGCCAAAAGTAAAGTAGATGAGATTTTCATAGCTGTAATCATATTGATGGTAGAATGGAGAATGATGGAGTGCAGGAGTATAGTAGCCGAGAAAGTAGGTATACCATAGTGGTTTCATTGTGTTTTTGGGTGGCATTTATATAGGTATAGAAGAACAAAAGTAAAAGATGTAGGTATATACAAACATACATAGATACATACCTATAGATAAAGTAATAGCAAAAAAAAAAAGTATGGGCTTTGAGATATTTGTCCTTCTGAATAATGCGTGATGAAAATGGTACCCTAGAGGTTATAAGTTACTTTTACAGAAATAAATACTTAGATATGTAAAGATATATGTGTGCTACAAGTTTATATATTTTTGGAAATGAGAAAAGTGCTTTAGACGAATATAAATCAGTTGGGAATTTGCAAAGGTGGTGAAAATTAAGATTAATTAAATTTAGATAGAAAAATTACTTTTTGAGAAGTTTTTTTTCTTGGACTGCCACGAAAATTATGTTAAAATTTAAGAAAATTTTTAGAGTAAAAAGTTATAAACTCAACAAGGGAAAATGCTTCAACTGGTCTTTTGAAAGGAGTAGGTAGGTACATGATGTACTTATAGTTGCAAGGAAAAAATGATTTTGACTTAGGAAACTGCATTGGTGGAAATGACCCTGCGGTTAACGCAATAAGATGGTAAGAAAGTAGCATCAAAAAAGGAAAGTCGAAAAGTTACTCTTTGATATAGCTGCACCTACAGAAAACCAAATTTTTTCTGATACCCTAGGGACGGATAAATTTAAAAGTTCTTGGGAGATATCTTGTTCTATCTTTTGTTAATTCTCCTAACATGAAAAACAAATCACCATGACAAGCTATAATGACCATAATAAAAGGCGTGGTTTTGCTGAATGATAGATCCTGGGGCAATTCGAAGGGTAACTAGATTTCAGCAAAAATATGATTTTCACTCCTCAGCAAGGATGCCCATTCTTGGATGAATGAGTACATCAATACAAGCAAAATTACTTTATTTGGGATAGTTCATATCGTCCCCTGATTTCAAGAACTAGGCAACTCATTTTTCAATTTTTAAAATATCTCAGCGAAAACGGTATTCTTTAGTAAAGTTTTCAAAAATTTTCGTCCAATTTTTTTCTATTCTAGAAAAATATAGAATATTTCAGAAGTTTAAGAAATATAAAATTAAAATTTTCCCTCGTTCTCTTGTAGCTAGGCATCTATGAACATTGCTATCTCAAAAATTTATAAAATTCAGTTACCTGGTTCTTGCAATCAGGGGATGATATACTATAAGGGTCCGATAAATGGCAATAGATCCGCAGAAAGCCATTTTTTTTTTTTTTTTTAAGTTCATTTTTATTTTTCATTTTCTTAAAACCATCTTAGAGCTAGGTAGTTTGCGGTGCCACCCTGACTAAAAACTTATAACCTTTTATGTAAGTCGGCCATGACATTAAAAAAAATCGAAGTCAAAGTTTAAATATCCGAAGGATCTTTATTTTTAACCGTCACAGAACTGCTTCTCCTATCTTATTCATTCTCTTCGGTCCCGATCGGACACATTCCTAGTGAACCAAAGGTGCTCAGCTCCATTTTGTTCGAGGACGTCTGAACTGTTAGGGAGCTGCATATATACAGTTCTACGACTGATGTGGTAGATTAACAGAATCACCGCTCTATCCTGGATCAGCCCTCAACTCTCGTAGTATTAGTCGAATAGTTGATATAAGAGCAGTAAGCTACAAAAACTAAATATATTATTTCTAACAAGAAATTATTTTATCCTATTTATGTTGACGCCGTTGTTTATAACCAGGTTGGAATAATAATGTTTGTACTCAAGCTCTGGTGTTCTGTGTAGTCCAAGGCAGCATCTAAGATGGCGCAGGGACATTAGTCCCGAATTTTTTCTTCTGGACTTATGTCCCACTTTACTGGGACATAAGCCCCGAATCGAATTTTGGACCTCTAGGGGCATAAGTCACAGTAAATGAACTTATAGGGGGACATGCTGCCCCCCTGCAACCCCCCTGCTTGGAAACACTATAGGATTTGGGGTGTGTGCGAGGTTGGGTAAATGCAAAGTCTCATTTGCATTTTAAGAATCTGGATTTAGAGAAAATTGTTTTTGTTTCATTCGGGACTTATGTCCCATTTTCGGTGGGTGCGAGATGGGTGAACGCAAAGTTTCATTTGCATTTAAGGCTTGCAACAGTATTTTGCAAGCAAGAAAAAAAAAAACAATACCGGTTCTTGTTAGAATTTTAGCAGAGATAATAAGAGAGCACACGTCTTTTTAAGGCAAAGTTTATTTAAAGAGTAAACGTTAATGATATATAAATGAATACATGAAATGCAAAGACGAAAAAGAATACTATAATATGGAATTGGAACGATTGTCAAATATATAGTGTTGCCGTAAATATGTAATTTTAACACTCCGTCTCAACAGTATCTATTTGTACAAAAAACAATAATTCTTTACATTTTAACATTAACTTAAAATAATCCCATAGCTTGGGTAAATTTACAGTGTTTAACTTTAGACAAATTTTTAGTAAGTATATCTGACATCATATCATTAGTATTAACATAATTCAATTTTATTACATTGTCTTTATACAACGAACGAATATGGTGATACTTGATGTCTATATGCTTGCTGCGAGCATGATAAACGGGATTTCTTATCAAATGCTGAGCACTCTGGTTGTCGCTGTTTAGAACCATTGGATTGGTTCCATCAAAACCCATCTCAATCATCAACTTCTTAATATAAACTGCTTCTTTTGCTGCAGTCGAAAGGGCAACGTACTCCGCCTCTGTGCTGGAAAGAGCCACTAGATTTTGTTTTTTCGACTCCCATGAAAAAACGCTTCCCGCTGCAACAAAGGTATATCCAGTGAATGACTTTCTGTCGCTGGCATCGCCTCCCCAGTCTGCATCCACGAAACATTCGATTGGGTTTCCTGTTTTTAAATAATGCAATTTGTAATCAATTGTTTTTCGAAGATACCTGAGAATATGCCAAACTCCAGCTTCGTGTTCGGTATGGGGATCCATATTTCGTTGTGAGAGCTTGCATACCGAATGAAGTATGTCAGGTCTTGTAGAAATTGCGAGATACATAAGTGCGCCAATAAGAGATTGATAATTCGTACAATCGACCCTTTTACAGCTTTCGTTCGAACAATTTACTTGGTACCCTGCATCGAGAGGTGTTGAAACTGGTCGACAATTTTCCATTCCACACTGATTTAATAGGTTGGTAATATATTGTCGCTGACAAACAGTGAGAGGGCCAGTTTCACCTTCACGTGCTATTTCCAAACCCAGAAAATAATGTATCTGGCCTCCATCTACAACCTCGAACTCTCTCGCAATTTGGGCTTTGATCTTAATGATTTCATTCAACTCAGAGCTTGCTAAAATGAGATCATCAACATAAATGGCTATAAAATTAAAATTACCTTTTTGATTTTTCGTATAAACACACGGCTCGCTTTCGCACGGAGAAAAACCAATTTTTTTCAGGACAGAACCTAGCTTTTCATGCCATTCTCGTCCACTTTGTTTCAAGCCATAAAGGGCCTTGTTCAGCTTCAAAACTTTGCTTGGAGACTCCTTATCGACAAACGATTCAGGTTGTTTCATGTAGACGGTGTCACGAAGCTCACTGTTTAGGTATGCTGATGAGACATCCATTTGGTGTAGGTGCATTTCATACTCGCAAGCTAACGCAAGAATCATGCGTATGGTTGCATACCTCACTACTGGGGAAAAGGTTTCTTGAAAATTAACTCCATAACGCTGCTCACATCCTTTCGCCACCAAACGTGATTTAAACCTTTGAATGCTGCCATCTGCATTTTTTTTCAAAGTGAAAACCCATTTGTTACCAAGGGCTTTTTCTCCTGGTGGAAGATCGACTAACGACCAGGTTCCACTGTTAACCAAACAATCAAATTCTTTTTGCATCGAGGCCTGCCATTGTCTTGAATGTCTTCCATTAACAGCATCTTCGACTGTCTGTGGAATTAATTCACCATCCTCTTCAAAAAGATTTAGTGAATGATGAAATTCTTTTCGGGGGCGTCCTGGTCTTCCTGTGCGAATTAATCTAGGCCTTCCTCTGCAGCACCTAATTTTCTCTTGACAGTCATCACTCGCACTGTCATCTGACTCACGCTCCCGCTTCCCGGAACGAACAATTACTACCTCTTCCATAGCAGTATCACCAAGAATTTGAATAGCTCCACCAACAGCTCCAGCAACAACAACATCATTGGCGACTTCACTTACTTCGCCAATTTGAGCAGACTCACAAATAGATTCGGCAGCAATACCATCACTACCAACTTCGCCAACCTCACCAACTTGAATAGAATCTTGACTAATATCAGCAACATCATTGGCAACTTCGAGGACTTCAGCAACTTGAGCAGGTTCGCTTACAACCTCAGCAGCAACAACCTTGTCAACCTCACAAACCAACTGCATAACGTCATCTTTGTCCACGCCCAAAGCTTTACCTTTTTGATTGACATATGGTTGTTTCATAAATAACACATCCCTACTGACGACTACTTTCTTTGCTTCAGGATCATACAGACGATATGCCTTACAAACGTCTGAATAACCAACCATAATCATCTCTCTACCTTTCGGATGAAATTTTTTTTGTTGCATTTTATCATTTGCTATTGCCAAGCAACCAAAAACCTGCAGATGCGATACCGTTGGTTTCTTTTGCATCCATGCCTCATAAGGGGTTTTATTGACGAGGGCTTTTGTGACAGCTCTGTTACGTAGATAAGCTGCTGTTGCAACCGCCTCAGCCCAAAAACTTGCATCTAGCCCACTATGAACAATCATGCTCCTGGCCATCTCTACTAGAGTTCGATTAGCGCGTTCCGCGACGCCATTCTGTTGGGGTGTATGCGGAACAGTCAGCTGACGCTGTATACCTTCTGCATCCAGAAATGACCCAAACTCTTTCGAAAGGTATTCGCCCCCATTGTCACTACGCAGAATTTTGACTTGTCTACCTGTTTGCTTTTCTGCTAAAGCCTTGAAGGATTTGAAAACGTTAAACACTTCTCCTTTGGTCTTAAGGAAATAAACGAATATATAACGAGACATGTCATCTATAAAAGTGACGAAGTATCTAGACCCGCCTATTGACTTTTTATTCATGGGGCCACATACGTCACTGTGCACAACTTCCAATAGATCTTGGGAACGGCTGAATGTTGCACTAGGGAATGGCTTCACACATATTTTACTTTTCGCACAAGTCACACATTCGTTATTTCCTGGCATATCTCTTATTGTTAGCCCATTTACTAGTTTTTTAGTAAACATTTCTTTAAGACTATTAAAGTTTACATGGCCATATCGATTATGCCACTCAATCGCATCATGAGTTTCACCTCTAGCAAACATACATTTATTTGGATCAGCCTTAAATAAGAAAAGACCACTGCACATAAAAGCTTTTAATATGACGTCTCCGTTTTGGTTTTTCATTATTACGGTTTCTTTCGCAAAAACAACCGACAGACCGTTTTCCACTGCCCTACTTACGGACACAAAATTTCCTTGCATCGAAGGAACGTACAGCACATCTCGTAACTTCAACTTTTGCCCATGGAATTTAAAGCAAACATCGCCTTTACCCTCCGCAAGTATGAAATTATCCCCCGCCAGAATAATTTTTTCTTTTTGCTCAACATATGAGAAGAACAAACTTCTATCACAGCAGAGGTGTGATGTGGCTCCGCTGTCAATGCACCAAGAATCTCTATCTAAACTAAAGCCATTAGATGTAGAAGCGAGAATAGAAAATGATTGTTCATTATCTCTGTCTCTCTTTGTTTCTTTGCAATGAGACGCGAAATGGCCGCGACGACCACAATTGTAACATTTACCATTTACACGTCTTCCCTTCTTACTACTGTCGTTGTTGCTTAAAGAGTTATTCCCGCCAGCACTGTTCTTAAATTTGGAATATTTTTTGGCGCGTGCAACAAATGCATGCTGACCTTCATTCACATCTGGCACCTTGTTTGCTCTTTCATGCCTTCTAGCTCCTTCTTCCAGCAACTTCACTTTCAGCACATTTAAAACTGGAAGCTGATCGCGTGTCTCTATAGCAACTACAAAGTTCTCAAAAGAATCAGGTAGACTGGACAGCAGAATGATAACCACCAATTCGTCATCTATCTTAACATTTATCTCAGCTAACTTATCCATCGTCTCACTGAATGTATTTAAATGCTCCGACATACGAGACTCATCAGACAATCTTAGTTGAAGCAATTTTTTAAACAACGTCACCTTACGTGCAGGACCAGACGGTTGATGGATTTCCCTCAATGTGTCCCAAGCAATTTTTGATGTTAGACAGTGACGCACGTGGTTCAGCTGAGTAGGCTTAATGCACAACATAATGCTGGCCAGCGCCTTTTCATCTTTTGCATCAAATAACAACGTTTCTGCTGCAGTCATGTTTTCACGTTTTACAATTCGTCCACTGGCAATTCCCCACAGGTCCGAATGAACTAGGACACTCTTCATGTGGACTGACCACGAGGCATAATTAGAGTCGTCCAGTTTTTCAATAGAGTACAAACCTTGAGAAGCCATTTTTATGCGATTACCAGAAAATTTTTATTGCAAAATAAAAAAAAAAGAGTTAGCAAAACTTCGATTAAGTTAACTGTGATTATCTTTAAATTAAATGATTAATTAACAAAGACAAAGAAAAAAACAAAGGTTCGGCCTGGGCCCATAACCTGTTAGAATTTTAGCAGAGATAATAAGAGAGCACACGTCTTTTTAAGGCAAAGTTTATTTAAAGAGTAAACGTTAATGATATATAAATGAATACATGAAATGCAAAGACGAAAAAGAATACTATAATATGGAATTGGAACGATTGTCAAATATATAGTGTTGCCGTAAATATGTAATTTTAACAGTTCTACCATTTCGTCAGCTGTGGGGTCCTTAAATTGTCTCTATATGTAGTACATATGCAAAAATAAAAAATTATAAGTGAGTCATAAGTACCGAAATTTTTATTTCGGGACTTATGTCTCGATAGGGTGGGACATAAGTCCTGAAACGAACTCGCGACAAATGTCCCAGTGAAGTGGGACATAAGTCCCGAAAAAAAATTCGGGACTTATGTCCCTGCGCCATCTAAGACACTGTCTCTCAAGCATCCAAATCTTTTTCATTTGAGATAGGACAACGTTTGACCAAATCGGGCATTTATAGCAAATCACCTTCACCCTGCTGTCAAGCCGGCTGCTATAAAACAACCGTTTTGTCAGGACGAAAACTCCCCTGCTCCTGGTCAGAGCAGCATTCATATGTTATATGTTCACACAAATACTGATCCAAGCAGATGCAAATGTACTTTTTTCACTTTTACTCGCCAGTGGATGTTCATGGTCAATTGCTCCTACGGTCACCAGCTTGCACAAATTCTTTCTCGTATTCCTTATGGCTCCATGCAACGGAGTCCTAAAGAAGATTGTTTCTGATTTCTGAAAGTTGATTTTCATCTTCCATTCATAAGAATATTACAGAATTTGATTAGAATTTGGATGACCTTGACCTTTGGGGCTGTTCTGTACCTGAGTTAGACAACTTATCAGATCACTCGTGTAAATGCTTATTAGAATCGGCGAGTTGATGGCTCCCGTTGCTAACCACCATTTTTAATATTAAAGGTTGTGGAAGAAGTCACATTGCCACTTTTGACAACAAAGTTTCTACCATTGAGCATATCATAAAGCATTTATAGTGCTTTAGTAATGCCAAGTTTGGTCATCTTTGGATAAATAACCTCTAACGTCTGACCTTTCATGCTTACTTACATAGTTTCATAGGTTCCTGATCCATGGAGGGTCTCTTCCTGAGATATTGCGGTCTCATCATCATCATCGGTGGTGGTCCCTCGCAAGCACTGATCAAGTCGTCGAGACCAAGCGCTCTTGCATCTGTAACCCCCTGGTCCCTTTAGTTGAGTTTTGGTCTTCCTGATCGTCTCGAACCTGGGTGCTGGGATTCGAAGATTTTCTTGGCTGGAGAGTTGTTGTCCATTCGCTTGATATAGCCGAGCCAGTGTAGTCGACTTGTTTTGGCTCTTTGGACTACATCCACATCTTGGTACGATTAAATCTCCCTCTTTCTTTACTCACAAGACTAAATATCTGCCGAAGAATTTTTCTCTCGAAAGTGCCCAGTATCAATTATTCCCCTTTATACTTATCCTCTAGCACTCGGCGCCGCCGTAGAGTAGAACTGGTAAAATTAGCGTTTTGTTTAGCGTGCAATTTTTATTTCAAGAAAGGAGTTTTGTTTGGCCAAACCGAAGTAGCAGCGGTTCGCTAGGGTAATTCTTCGTCGGATTTTCAATAAGGTGTCGTTCGTGGAATTGATGTTTGTACTGAGGTATGTAGGTGTACTCCTTGACTACCTGGACACTCTTGCTACCAACAGTGACGTTCTGTCCAACGTGATGGACAGATGATGCTTTGTTTGTTGATAGCATATACTTTGTTTTTTCAGCATTCACTTCAAGACCAACGCGTTTCGCCTGTTAATCAATAGCTGTGAATGCTTCTAGTACAGCTCACATGCAGCGGCCGGTAATATCTATGTCTTCCGCATAGCCAAGCAAAAGAAACTATTGGTGACTTATGCTATCATATACGGCTTTGAAGTCGAAGAAAAAGATGGTGGGTCTCGACTTGAAATTCGTTGGTCTTTTTCAGGATTTGCCTCAATGTAAAGATTGGATCTATCATTGATCTACCTGGCCCTTAAGTCACACTGGTACGTGTCGATTATAGTATTGCAGAAAGGTCTTAGATGCTCACATAGTACGTTGAATAAAATCTTGTAGGCAACATTGAACAGGGATATGCCTCTTTAGTTTTTCAGGACATATTTAGGATCACTTTTTTTAAAACCATGAATGGTGTCATGTCCGTCCTTAAAACTGAACTGGTTATCCGGTAAGAAAGCCATTGTTTGGTGTGTTTAGTGGCCCGATGGCATCAACAGTCGTGATAATCAATTCTTTTAAGCGCAAATTGGATGATATGGATGTGAACGACATGTGGGTGTAGATTCAACCACTTTCCATACAGCTGACAGCAAAATAAAAACTTTCCACGAGTGATTAGAGGGCATCGTTTTCTGAAGCAGAAGGGCAGTGAACTGTCCACTTAGATCGTGCGATTTCACCCCGTTATGCAAGAACTTCTAACGCCTTATGAGTAGTTTTAGCAAAATCTTGCTAAAAAGATGCCAAAAATGTTGATACTGTTCTTGTGAAATGTTGCATCTATACTGATGTATGAGCTAAACAAAAATTCTTTCCGTCTTCCAGCCTACTGTAGTTTATTTCTTAGAGTTTTTTTCTAATTCTAAGGATTACTTCACTTCTTTTGAAATATATTTTAGCATCTGATTTTTGTTCGTCACAATTTATTTACATTAATCATACACAAAAACCTTAATCATATTTTTTTTTCTAAAGAAAACCATTTCAATTTCACTGCATTAAGTATGTATTATTAGGTAACATCATTTTGTTTAAGAAACCCTTACCACAAATTAATTTAATCAAATTCTATCAATACCGCTTTTCATCATAATCATCATCACCCATTTCTGAGTTTGAATTAAAACGTTTTTACACGCGTAAATATTCTTGACACTCTTGCTTGAGTGTTGAAATAATACCTAATTAAGAGGATCTCTGGATACGGATGAGTTCTGGTGCTGAAAAATCTATCTCTGCCTCTCTGCAATGATAAGTCATCATGGTACCCCAGTCTACCTATTCAATTTTTGTTTGCTACACTCACATTACCTTTCGCTGATGCTTTTTGCAGATATTCTGAAATGATGAAAAATTTTCAATAAAAATCACCAAAAACCAATTTAAAACACAAACAGACAAAAAAAAAATAGAAGCAAACTCTCTTTTTTTAGGTTAGGTATACATACATGCATACATATGTACCTATACTCCTTTACCTATCATCCATTCGTCCTTGATCGGCAGCGCGGTGGCAGCAGCGGCTTCAATGGGAATAGGTATAAATCTGAACTCACATATTGCTACACGTTCATAACAAAGCCAAAAAAAAAAAAAATTCACTCCCACTCTCATACACAAACAAGGTGATTGGTAAACGTGCAGAGATATCTTGATTTGCTGACTTTATTACAATCGGCCACTCCGTCTCTTTCTCCTAGGCTTCGCGACTCCCTTTTCTCATATCGTTCGTTTTGGCTCAAAGAAAACAAAAATAATAAAACAAAAAAAATAAAAAAAAAGAAACCGGGGATTCCACCCAGCAGAGTTTAAACGCTTTAAGCTTTTGATATTTTGACTGCAATTCAATCTGCACAAATACACTCTTCCATTCATGTACATATACATTGCACATACAATCATGTATGTTCTCACAAATAACCATCATACTTCCGGTGATGCAGTGTCGTGTGACTGCCTCGTGAGTTAAGGGTGGGTTCGCATTTGAAATATTTACACTACAGCAGTGCGATGCTTAAAAATCAACTGTGATAACTTTACGATGGTAGAATGGAAAGGAGGAAACAGCATACAAAAAAAAAAACAAAGAAAACAAAAACAGGCAACGAAGATGCGATAGAACGGAGAATGAAGATGGAAAAAAAATAAGTTTAAACTAAATGGAGCAACCATCCAGTACAACCAAACCACCCTTACCACTCATTCCCTATTTTCCGTTAAATGAGGAATAATAAAGAAGAGAATGGTGCAAAAAACACTTCATTTTAAAGATCTAAAAGTTTATACACCATTCTATAGAAATTTAGAAGCAGTGATGCCAAGTAGAGGTGTTGCCAAACTGTGTATTTTGTAAAAATAGAGATTTTAATGTCTTACAATTTCATATCAAGCATTTTCAAACCGTTGTAATAATATTTAATATGATTTTTCGATTTCTTGTTTGGTCCAATTAAAAGGGAAAAAAATTAGGTTTGCTGACTAAGGCTATGAATTAATGTTTGGAATTTTTTACTGGAATATTGATCGTCCCAACTAGGTTCCCGAATTTTAAAAATCCTTTCTCATGAGATTCTTTAAGATCTTAAATCTAATTGTTCTTACACCATTTTGACTTAATCTCTTTTCAAATTTCAAATACTCATATTAAAATCTTGTAGTATACTACTAGAGTAGATTAGATTTAATTTTATTTTTAGAATTAACAATTTTTTGAATGATATGTTTACAAAAATAAAATAAAAATAAAATAAGTGGGCAATGGCGTTGCCGTCTGCCTGATTAACGCGTTAAAATTTTTGTTCTTATACAATTTTTAAAAAGTATTTAAATATTGAAAGGTGAAAAGAAAAGAAAAAACCAAAGTTATAATAAAAACATGACATCTCATATGTACTTGTTTAAACTATATAAATTCCATTATGATACTATTTCGATACGAAAGTGCGATTTTAATATATTGATAAAGAGTTTCCCAATTATCTCCGTTTAGAATGTTCTTTGTTTCTTCCATTGTCAATGAACGCTTTCCGAAATATACAATTCTTAGATCTTTGTAGATCGGACATATTGCCAAGAAGTGGAATGTGTCTTCTTTTGATTTTAGGTTGCATATTGTGCAGAGGTTTGTATCATTTTTTTTGAAAGGGGACCCGTTTAAATTTAACATTTCACATCTAGCTCTGCATATCAAGGATATCGCGTCTATGCCACGACAATCATCAAAATAATTTTTGTTTTCAAGATTGTAGTTAAGTTCAGGATAAATCAATCTGTTAATAGAGGATTTCGCCTGAACAATGCTTTCATTGCGATTGTGAATATCAGATAGCTCCAAAAGATTATAGCATTGTTGTTTCAGTGTAAATAGATCATCGAATTGGATATTTATGTGTGTCTTGCATTTTTCTGCCAAGGACAACCAATCGTTAACCCATTCCAGTTTATTTTGGAAAATGTATTTAGCGAGGATGTTTGGAAGTCTATATGCAGGATAGTTTAGCACTTTGATAATGTAGTCAAAATGTAATTTCAGTGTAAAATTGAAGAGGTCTGGGAGACCTGTTTCCAGAGTTAAAACATAGTTAGGAGTATTCATAGGAAGGCGGAATATTTTTTTTAGGAAAAAGCGAAGTAGTTTCTCAACTTCCTCATATGGCCTGAATCCCCAAGTTTGACAGCTATAACACATAACTGAACGCATCACTGCTTCAAAAACACGGTATTTTGCGGATATTGCGATCTCATTTTTATTGATAATATTTTTCCATGACGCGTTTATGAGGCTCTTAGATGATGATAACTTTCTTTCAAAATGGTGTGTGAGTTTCATGCTGGGCTCCAAAATTATACCAAGGTAGTTATATTGGGTGACTACTTCTATTGCATCACTACCAAAAAACCACTTTTCATTAACCCCTAGTTTCGTTTGCCTTTTGCGTACGATCATGACCTTAGATTTTTCTAGGTTCACCTTCAAATTCCAAGTTTTGCAGTATTTGTTCATTTTGTTGATCATTAATTGTAAGCTGTGAGGAGATTCCGCTAGCAAAACGATATCATCTGCGTAGAGTAAAACCTTAATAACTTCTTGAGCAATTCTGATACCTGCGGGTAGATGTTCTGATATGTCATCTATGAATAGAGCGAACAGGACTGCACTGAGCAGACAACCCTGTTTAACTCCGGTCTTAGTTTCAAACCATTCAGATATGTTTCTACCATCCCATACAGTTTGCCGCGTGTTTTTGTACATATTTTTCAAGACTCTCAGCATTTTCGTCGACATACCTTTCTGCGACAGTTTATAAAACAGTGCGTTGCGGTCGATTGAGTCAAATGCTGCCCTAAAATCCACAAAAAATACGTACAAATTCCTATTTTGCCTAAGGAAGTATTGAGCGACAGTTGTGAATGTGAATATGTTGTCAACAGTAGAATATCCCTTTCGGAAACCTGCTTGATATTCACTCAATATTTTGTTCCTTTCTATCCAGGAGTTGATTCTATTAAGAAGGATAGAGGAGAATAGCTTAGCGATTGAGTTCATGAAGGAGATTCCTCTGTAATTGCTTGGTGTATTAACATCACCTTTTTTGTATATAGGGTACACAATTGCATCTTTGAATACCTGCGGTATCTCGCCTGTTCTAAAAATGAAGTTAAACGCTGCTAGCATTTTACTTAAGAACTCAGGGGGAGCATTTTTATAGAATTCATTCCCTATTCTATCAGGCCCTGGGGCTTTTTTGTTTTTGATACTATGTAGACTAGTTTTCAGTTCACTCATATCAATTTCCATGTCAAGTAAGTCATCGAGTATTAAAGGCTCAGCAAATTGTATACTTTCACAGAGGTTAGTAGGATTAAGTAAAATTTTGAAATACTCAGCTAATTTTGAGGCTGACATGTGGATTCCACAGACGTAATCTACACCTTTAAGTGCCTTTATTCTATCCCAAAAGTTTTTACTATTTTTTACATTCGAAAGTTCTAAGGCTACTGATGTAAGATATTTCTGACGTTTCTCTCTGCATACCATTTTATAAGTTTTATTTGCAGTGGTGTATTGCTTTGTAAGGGCTTTATTTGGTGTTGTTGAGCTTTTTAATTTCCGTAATAAGGTAAATGAAAATTTCCTGGCAGTATAACATTCTTGATCAAACCACTTCTGCCGATAGTTTTGTTTACTCGTTATTGCGTTAATGGGAACAACTTTTTTAATGCAGTTGCTTAAGAAAGTTATTTTTTCTCCGGCGGTAAGGTGTACCTCAATCGTTGCGCTGGTACTCACTAACTCAGTCAGTAATCTTGATGCATACAATGCCTTTTGATTTTCTTTCCAAATAAGTTTTGGTGGTAAACTAAGTGAGCAATATTCTATGTTTGTATCAAAGTCGAATATCGCAGATATGGGCATGTGATCCGAGAAAATTTCGGTTCCTACTTGAAAACAAGATATGAGTTTATTCCATTCACCCGACACAGCACAAATATCTATAACCGATTTTCCTGAACCTCCAATAAAAGTAAACTCGCCGTGACCATCATCTTTGCTACATCCGTTAAGTATGTACAAATTGAATGCTTGGCACATTTCTAGAAAAAGGCGACCATTTCTATTCGTGATTTTATCCTTAGAGCTACGTTTATCTAAAATGTCTGAACCAATGAAACTACTCTCTGATGGAACTATCTGTTTTTCACCTATTCTAGCATTGATATCACCGATAAGCATAATATCCTCAGAATCAATTATATTTAAAAGATCGCAGAGTGCATAAAACTCGACATCCCAGAAATTGCAGTTAATGTAAGCTGGTAGGATATAAAATTTTGAATTCAAATTATTCAGGACTAGGCAAACGCAATTATTTATTTCCGTAAAGCTACCATTTATATTTTTTTTGAAACCAAACAGAGAACCTCCTATTGCTCTACCAAATTTGTGGTCACGACTAGCCGATATCCAGTGCAATTTATATTCAGAGAAATATTTGTTATATATTTCAAAATGTTCATTTGTAATAAATGTTTCAAATAGGAAGAAAATATCATGTTTTTGTTACTACTAGAGTACATGTTACCTCTTTGAACTCTCACAGATTAATCTACTAAGACTCTGGTAGAGTCTTATGAGAGGAAAATTGTTACTTGGTAGTAAATAAATGAATTCTTAAGTAGGTTATGAGTTGGATTTTTACTACAAATTTAAAGTGATTAAAGAATAATTAAATGTTAGGCTACATTTCTGAAAACTAACCTATTGAAAAGGGCAATTTATTTCATACAAGAGTGCCAGTGCAGGTGCAGATTTCATCTGAATTCTAAATTAAAATCTTTGGAGCGGTGGTTTTAAATAAATAAAATATTTTTGTATATTAAATAAATACAAATAAAACTCTCATTTTTTTTTGAAAAATCTAATTTTCAAAGATTCGATTCCCAGCCGGCCACCTAAAAACAGAAATGTTTTATTCGAGGTACTGCCTCTTGCGAGGAACTGACAAATCCTCCAAGAGTATACTTGTCATGAAAAAGTGCTTCTCATTTAGCCGTTCGGACTCGGCAAAAACTGTAGGTCCCCTCCATTCCTGCCAACAAACACGCACACAGGAATGGTTGTGAGTTGTAAGTCACTAGGCCCTGGTTCTCCACGAGCTGTTGCGCCACCCAATTTATTTATTTATAATTTTCAAAGAAAAATTGAAACTTCTTTAAGAAATTCAAAAATATCTTTTTTTTTAATTTCGATATTCAATATTTTTTCAACTTCATATTTGAAGTTTGTTTATAAAAATGGAAATGAAGTAGAGGTGTTGCGAAATGAAAACAAATTAAATAAAAAAATCCTCCATGAAAGGTTGTTACTATTAATAGTTGCTAAGTTATTTTATATAATTTAGAAGAGATGATACGAATTTAAGCATACTTAAGAAACTGATCAAAATCGTTGAAACCCTTTTTGAGAAAAATGAGATTTTTTAAAATTATTTTTAACATTTATATGGAAGGTACCGATTTTTTTTCATAAAAACCCTTATGCACCGAGATTAAAACAATTAACAACAATATTTTTTGGAACTATGTAAGGTTAGTTTTCAAAAAATAAAAATAAAATATTTTTTAAAAATCACAAATAATTTTTTTAATTTTGGTACACAATAGCTATGTACCTACTATAAAAGTACCTTAGAAGCTAAGATCTGCATGAACAAAATAATAAGAATCAGTCATTTAGTTTCATACAAATTAATTTGGTTCTTTGGGTGTACCATTAATAACCATTTTAATCAAACTAGGGAAATCAATTTTTGAGGAAATTTTAAAGAAGTGTTAAACATTATAAATAATAAAAATGGATTCCTGATTTGATTTGTTGACAATTTTAGGTAGTTCGATCCGAAATTGTTTTAAGATAAATCGTGTAGAAACAGTTTTCAAGTCAAAAAAACTTTTGCAGTTGCAAAAACGTCTTAAGGAAAAGATTAAGAGAATGTTTTTTTTCCCACAAAACTAAATAAAAATAAATTGCGCTCGTACTTGCTCTTACGTTTAAGACTCTGCAGGTTTAAGAAAATTGTATTTAAATACATGGAAATTATGAGAGAACATTTTTTTAAGGCATGAAATACTACATTTTAATCAACTAAAACAACTCCTTAAATAGTTCGAGGTGAAAAAAGAGAATGCCATCTGAATTATATGGAAAAAAAAAGAATTAAAATCGTTGGAGCGGTTTTTAAGAAAATGTTTTTTGTATATCAAATTCTTAAAACATTTTAAGGAAACATATTGATATGAAAATCTCAAGTATTTATTTATGTGAATATAAAACTGAAATTTAAAAAAAAATGTTAATCCAAGATATATCGAGACATCGAATTTTCAAAAAAAAAAAAATTGAAACTTTTTGAAAAACTCAAAAAAAATTTGTTTGAAAATTTTGATGTGCTTTATTGTTCGAACTTGTTTACAAAAATTCAGATCTGTTCGGCCGATATTAATAAGATAATAAAAAATAAAAAAAAATCGTTCTACGCGATGTACTACTAATAGTTGTTTATTTTAAGTTTCTATAACTTTTGGTATTATAGTGCACTAATTTAAGAATACAGAGAAAGTTTTATGAAAATCGTAATAGCAGCTTATAAGAAAAAAAATATTTTTCTTGACGTTAGCCTGCTCTACCGTTATTTTTTCATCAACGTAAAATTCATTCTTAGATTATTCTTTAAAGTATTGAAAAACCCTTAAACGCCAAGTTCAAGTTTCAAAAAAAATCCACCATGCAGTTTTCAAAATATTTGATTTCCAACACACAAAAATCAAGTTTTTTTGTTTGATTTTTTTTTTGTAAAATGTACTTTTTTTTCATTTTAAGTCAAAAAAGTATCTAGATAATGCAAAACTGTGAAAAAATCAACTGGAATTGTGATTTTCTTCTCATTTTGATGACGACTACGCATTGTTTTGGAACAACACAATTTTTTCCTTTACCTGGTTTTTAAGACTTTAAAATTTTGGTGAGGAAAAACTGTTCCATGAATCAATTCGAAAATTTACAGGAATATTGAGGCTTTAAAAATCCTATCCCTTTTTTATCCCTTTTTTATTCAAAGTCAGATAAACCGTGCAAACCAAACTTGTACGACAGCAAAAAAAAATTGAATTAAGCCGAATAAACAAGGTATCTGGTCATTAATGTGATTGACTCAAAAAAATTTATCCACAGAAATGAGGACCTTCAAAAAAAAAAATAAAAAAAAAAATAATTTTTTTGTCTCGTCTCTTTTTTTTGCAATAACGCAATAACGGTTCTTAAAACAAAATTTTTTGCAAAAAAATCTCGGACCATAAAAAACATAAAGCAGTAGAATGCTCCTTGTTTCAACTCAATGCAATCACTCGTCAAAAAGATACAGCTCTTCAAAAAACACTAACAAAAATTTGAAAAAAAAATGTGTTCCTTTAATAATTTCCTTGACTAGTGTACTTGCTAAATGCCTAGATTTGTCATTATTGCCAATAGATACTAAAGCAAACTATTTGATATGTATGTTCTGCATTCGGACAGAAAATACAATCAGATACACAGTTCTTTATGAACAGGAAAAGAATTTGATGAAATGTTGCCATATTTCAAACCTGTAATTTATTTATTCAACGATGATAGTACTTGAATATCTTTAAAAAAATTTCGACACTATTCGTTTTTAAACTAATTCAGAAATGCTTTCAAAGAATTCGAATCCTACTGTTAAATATGCTGGGCGATCGGTGATGTTTGTTTGATCCATTTCTACATTAGAGCCTGGTTCCTTGAATTTAAAACTTTTGGCTCTAAGTGGAATAAAGGATCAACAATGTATATTTGGATAATTTGAAGCTTTACTTAACGTGTTTCTTGTGATCACGTACAGTTTTATTAAAATGAAGATCTTAAGCACAGAACTTATCAGAGACGATCCTGGCTACTGTACAACTGTCCAAATGTCCCAGAAACTCTACTAACGAAAAATTTCAACCAAAATATTATTTCAAATGAAACCTTGAAAGGCTTTAGTAAAATTGGAAAAACATTTTGTACAAAGCTAGTTCAATTACTTTGAAAATGTTTTCAAAACACCAAAGACTAGATGCACAAAAAGATCTAAATTTATTTGTTTTTAATGTTTTAGGTCTTCTTACAATAAGTTTTTTTTTTTTTAGCTGCAAAATGTAGGGTTGCTTGAAAATATTTGTGCTTTTTTCCTACTATTTAATGTTGATTCAGTATTTTCTACTTTCGTAACTGTCCGAGTTTGGCTTGCAGCCAGTAAAGGTGGTAAATACTTGAGGTTAGTTTTACATTTTTTGTTTTTAGATTTTTTTTTTCTTACGAGCTAAGAACAATTTCAAAACAAAGAGTCGATCATTTGTCAGTGATCAAGTATTTTATATACAAAATAATATCCGAAAGCTTTTAACGCATATTTTTTGAGCTTTTTTTGGTCCGACCGCGTGATTTAAATCTTAAAGGAGTGCAAATGCTGACTCTAGAAATAATAAATCCAAGTACAGTTTAGCCGCTCGATACAGTGAAGTAATAAAAACCAGGCCTTTTCACTGTTTCGCGATTGTTCACTTTTTCGAGCGGGAGTTTTCTAAGGCTTTCTAAAGGCGAATTTGATCCAAAATGCACATTTCGTTCGATGTGAATGTTTTTTATTATAATTAAGCATTAAACAAGACTCTCACTCAGGTTTAAACAAAAAACAGAAACAATTCCTCAGAGCTCTCAAACTATGTAAAATGCTTGCGCGAAGTTTGTATATAAAATACGTTTTTATACAAAATTTTGTGTGTTCACTATTGTGGATAGTTCACTATTTCGAGATTCACTAAATCGAGCATCTACTGAATTAATTTGCGTCTTCACGGCTAAAAGCGAAAGCATAAATGGGTGCACCAATTTTCCTTCAAATTAAGAAGAAAATTTGTTGATAAAATGCTCTTATTATGAGTTTGAAGAAAATGTTTTAATCCTTCAAGACGCAATGTGTACCTACCTAGTGAGCTTGAAACACAATTTAATTTTGAACTTATCATGTTTCTACGAAACACCACAGATTGGTATGTAGGTACATAGAAGGTAAGGTATCCTAGTTCAAATACATTTTTATGCGACATAGTAGGTATTGGGTTCTACGATTGAAAAGTGATCATATTTTTCCTTCTACGTGCGAAATCCTTAAAATATTAGTATCTGAGCTAACACTTTTAAAATTTCTTAGAGTTAGGTGTTTTTGACAAATCTTCCAAGAACACATATACAACAGCCTAATTCTGGTAACATCTGGAACAGCTTGTCAAAGTCATCGTCATCATGTCACAGTTAATTTGTTTTATTCATTCTTTTTTCCCGAGAACAAACATACAAAAACACAAATACAGACAAAACCAAAACAAAAGAAAGTAAAGGAAGTTTACAAGTTTCCAAGTTTTCCTCGTGTCGGGCATAGAATTCATATAAAAGAAAACATTGCGCCAAGAAACACCAAAATGGCAACTTTAGCCTGCTTCATCTTCTATTTAGTTGTGCGCTTCCTCTTATAAGTGTATATACTCCTCATCGTCATCACATCACCATCCCTTAAGTCATCCTCGTGTAAAGCAAGCATTTCATGCATACATTTGTATATCGCCCTCTGAGAACAAAACGAGCACTTTTTTTCGTTTTTTTTTTTGTTGAAAAAAATAAGAAAGATGAATATACAAAAAAAAAAGAATATACTAAGAATTACGACGATAAAAAAGAGCAACCCAAATAAAACCCCATCGACAATCCTTATAGCCATCAACCCAACAAACACACAAAACCCAGGGTGTGAGATGTAATGGTAAAGCAAAAAAGGATGATTTTCCATCCGCAAAACTTCACAATCTAGATACCCGACATGACTTACTCCGGTGGTGAAAATATTGAAACCCGTTATGTGATTACCAACTGCATCACCCTACTCCCGCCACTTTGGCCATCTCATTTAACAACAAAACTCCTGTGCACCAACACAACCAAAGCACATAGTTGAACCGAAAAAAGGACAAAAACCAACTAGAAATGGAAAAGTTTGCCAGTGTATTTCACTATTTCAACACTCCCCATGGGAGAACTCCCAGGACACAACCTAACCACCCAACATGAGGTGAATAAATGGCTTGATATAGGTACACAGGGTTGGCCGTTGGATTCGAGTTCGGGTTCGGATCGGGTGGTGGCGTGTATAGAGTGTATAGTGCAATAAAACCATTGTGGATTGAAATTGCTGAAGGTACCTACAGCCGAACAAAATAAAAGCAAAGCAAAAAAAAGGACGAGGACGTGGTGTGAATACTTAATCAGATTGAAATGGAAATACAGAGAATCCTACATAAATATGCACAAACACATAGAAAGCCATGCCGTGTCGGTTGTTCTCATCGTCATCAGAGAGTTCGTTTCATTCAGATTTTGTTGTTTTTGGGCCATGACCCATACCATGATGGCGTTGACTTGATACATATTCAACGAGGACAAACTAATCGTTGCTAGCTTGGTTTGCTGCTCGCCTGGTAGCTTCGGCCTCCAACATGTCTGTATACAGCCTTGCTCGACATTTTCATTCCCTCCCCTATACCTACATAGGTACTCCCACAGACCTGTCACGACCCTGGAAAGAGAGGGCCTCTCCGCTACTTGTATAATTCGGTATCTCACATCTGACAGTCGTTTGCTTTTATTTACTTTCGTCAGTCAGTTCAGGCAGTGGCAGTCCCAGTCACTCTGCCTATAGATACGCTATACCACCCGCGTGCCGCCTACAGAAACACAGAGGCCTTTCCTCTACTTTATTCCTTTAAAATATAGGAGCCACATACAGTACAGCTACAGCATTCACCAGGCCACGCTGGCTGTATGGAATGGAACAGAAGGACTCTAAAGCATTATAACATTATCCTTCTGGTTATGTTTCCGCCACTGTCACTTTATGTGTGCGCATACCGTTACATGTGAAATACACCAAACGCCAAGCACTCTCTGTGAATAAAGGTAGGTACAGAGTAAATGAGTCTTCTATAAATGTGTGTAATGTGTATATCGGGCGATAGGTACCTATCCTCGAACACCGACTGTTTTACACTGTTTTTTTTTTGTCTCCACACCACCGTGAGAGAAAATTTTATCCACTGGTATTCCTCCTCGATGAAACCAAAATCAGTGATGACATTTTATTATTTTGAAGAAATGCGGGTTAAAGTTCCAGATCATCATTAAACTCTAACCATTCATATCCTTGAGTCTGACAGTTACGGTAAGACAACTTGTGCAAGAGAGAATTTGAAGTAAGAAATCGTTTATTCAGTGATTCATATAACTTAACTTTACGTTGCGCTATGTTACGTTATTTTACGTTACATTTCGTTACCTTACATTATGTTTCATAACGTTACGTTACATTACATTACGTTATGTCATGCTTTGCTACGTTACATTACGTCACAGCATTTCATAATACATATTACGTTCATATTAAAAAGTGATACATTTGTAGTATCATGGTCGTCTTTACCTTCCAAACGACAACTGAAGACTCGGTGAGGTGAGTATTATTGGGGACAACCATACAAAAGGTAACAAATATAAAAGACATCAAAGCAGCAGACTACGCAGTTGGTGCAAGGGAATAGAATTTTTACAGAGTTCCAAACAATGAAAAAGTCCAAAAACTCTTTTAACTTCGCAATGCATGAGCACGAAAGCGAATGAATTGTGTGGGACTCACTTGCAAAATGAAACCAATTTTTGCTTATCGACGTTTCTTCGGATTAAGAAGACAAGTATAGTTAAGTTTTATATCCAAGATTCAAGGAAGACTAAAACGAATGGCCTTAATCAATCATACTGTTGTATTTATAAAAACATCAACCAAGATCGGATGAAGAAACAGACTTGCTCCTTCTTTGTGTATCAAAACTCATAACATTTAAAACAGAGTGGCAACTCTCTAAAAGATTTAAGTCATTTTTTCAACCTGACAGACAATAGCATCCTCGTTTCCAAAGTATTACCAACATATCACTAAGTATACACTCCTGTATAGGTTGAAACACTGAGGACAAAGTTTCATTCTACGTTGAGTATAGCAAGCAGTCGGTTGTTGGTATCTCGTGAATCTATATTCTATACTTTATACCATACCTAGACCTACCATTGGGATATTATTCGCTCTTTCATTGCTCTTTTCATTTTTCCTTTTGCTTTTCACATTTCCTTCTCTCTTTGTCGTTTAAATTCATAGATCCTACATCTCCTTTTCTCTGCTTTGCTTTCAAAAAAAGCAAAAAAAAAAAATAAGAAAACAAAATCCAACATTTTCAGGATTTTCATTTTTGAGTTCAGTCTTATGTTATATAGCTATAGCCAACTCTCAGCTCCTACTTTCTCGTATCCTATCCTAAACCATCCAGCACCACCACACCATCATTCACCACCCAACCCAACCATCCTACAAAGGAATCAACCTGCTCCAACAACAGATGATTTTCTCGTATACACAAGGACATTTTATTGAATCCACGTTGGTGCTTATAGCCTATTTGTATGATGATAACTGTGTGTGTGTGTTTGTGTGTAACCCACCTTATAAACATAGCTATAGGTAGCTTCAAAGCTGATGGGGTAGATAAGAATACATCTTATAATAATTTTTTTTTCTTCCTTTTTTCGGTTTAAATACAGTCATTCACTTTATGAAGTTTTTTTTTGTTGTTGTTGTTATTTTAATTTTTGAAAAAGGCAAATCGAGGAAGGTTGGTTGCTCGAAGGTTATGCGAATGTACGGATACATGGTCGATAAAAGTTGACTTATGACTTTAAGGCTAAAGCTAAGCTTTGCTTTGTATATTATGTTTTATTAAGTAAATGCCAACAATATTTTCAAAAATTTCCACACATAATTAGGTACTAGGTAGGTACATTATTTGGAATATATTTTTTTTTTAAGATCTTTTTACCTTTGAGAAATATTCTCTTTAAGCATTCTACAACCAAATCAGTTTTATGGGGTAGTAAAGGAGAAGTAAGAAGACAGAGTAGTCTCTGTAGCTCGATGAAAGTATTTTATTTGAATCAAAAGATTTTTTTAAGCAATATTTTTCAAAGGAAGTTACCTATTGATTTGGATGAAAGTGCAGCTCACCTTTACTTTATTTTGGCGACATTTTAACTGAATTTTAGCTAGCATAAGGTATTGGGGTAAAAGTTTGATAAACAAGGCTTGTACTTCAGTTAAAGCTAAAAGCATCATTAAAAACTTTCACTTAAAACATAAGTTAGAAGGTTTAAAAGCAAAATGAGTTAAAATTTTAATACAAAAATAAAGTTTTGTGAAAAACAAATTTATTCTGATCTCACATTCCACATAAAATCATTTTTCTATTTCAATGATCACTTTAATCAATCCAATGATCATTGAAAAAATAAAAACACTGATTCTGCTGCCGATAACGTTTTCTCTTCCGAGCATCAAAATTTTTATTATTTTTGTATTTTTACTGCTACTCTACAACTAATTAATTCCAAATGTTCTGGTTTCGTGTTGAACTGACACCACTGCTCCAAGTTTTCTTCATACCAGCTTTTCACTAATAAATTTTTTCCGCGTGAAGAATCTCCTCTTCGATTTCTGAGTTGAAAAACAGCAGTTACTCTTGCAATGGAAAAAACCAACAATAACTCTCGTCGATAACAGATATCTTAAGAGCAAAGGAATGCTAAAAAAGTTAGTATTGGTTTAATCAACTTCAAACTTCATATTATTTTCTTGCTTCGAAGTCAGGGTAAGATCACGCAATATCTTGGGTAAGAGCACCCAAATTATTATAATGTAAAACTTTACAGTAAGTAATTTTTTCGCACGTGCTCCCACTTTTATCTTAAAAAGAAAATCGAAAAAAAAAATATCTTCAAATCAATGATACAGAAATATTAGAATTATGTACAAGTTCAAAATAAATAAAATATAACCATAAAAAAGTTTTAAGAAAATTGTAGAAGCCGTTTTTAAGAAAAACATGTTTTCTTAACAATTTTTTTATAAAAATTTGTTTTCTTTTAATATTCTAGAGAAATAAGAAATCCTTAAATGCGGAGTTTCAAAACAATCGACCAAGAATTTTTCAAAATACATATTTGATTTTCAAAAAAAAAACAAAAATTACTCCAATTTTGTTTTTGAAAATTTTGGTACACAATATAATGTATTTATATTTTTAAGAAGCTTCTGCATACAATTGAAATCATAAATACTGTTTTGAAAAAAATCGAAAATAAACAAAAATGTTTCCTTCAGAGATATACCATTACATAATAACCTTTTTTTGAAAACATGGTTTCCTATCAAAATACAGCCTTAATTTGAAGAAATAAATTAAATTTTCGTGTGTGGCAGGTACCGTTTTCTTGGCTATAGACAAAAAAAATGTTAAAAACTTGTGGGCGAATAACTATAATCGGTTAACGGGTTATTAGAAAATCGCTATAGAATAATGGGGTGTCAATAATTGGGTCACAAATTTGGGGTGCTAATAATTGTACCCGTTACGCTATTATTTTAAATAACTTTAAAGTAGTCCAAGGCAAATAAAAAGTTTTTTCTAAGGTTTTTAGAATAATATCTTGTATTTATTATATAAAAAAAAATACATTGAAATCTCTATTTTCAATTTAATACAGTATCTTTGTATTTTCTAGTAACTTTTGCTACAAAAATTATCTAAATCAATTCAACCATTTTTAAGAAAGCAAAATAAACCAAAAAAATGTTTTGCCTTTTGTGTTCTTATAAATTTTTGGTTCACAATATTAATATTTAATTTTGTAGTAGCTTTCAAAAAAATTAATGATTTTCAAGACAACATTTTTTAGAACCATAATTAACGATTTTCTTAAACAGACTTTGTATTTTAGTTAATTTTTACTTTCGATATATGTAGGTACTATATGGCAAGTTGTGGATTCGTGTAGAAAACAAATTTCGAGACAACAATCAAACATGACATTGCGATGATAGAGAACACGAAAAAAGTGTATGGCACAGTTCTGTCTGTGTCTGTCTGTACCTGAACCTAAGGCCTAAGTCATTGAAGCGATTTTCTTCAAATTTTTAACATAAGGTTTTTTGTGGCTCTCCAGAGGGGAAATTAATTTTTTTAGCTCAAAAATTAACGGTACTTCCCATACAACCGTTAAGAAAAAGCTTATTCATCTCAAAAATGGCTCCAACGATTTTGATAAAAAAAAGTGTATTATTGTAGCTATAATGTGCATTTGGTAAAAAAAAGTTAAAAAAAACACGTGCTTTTAGACCCTTATAACTGTTTTTTTTTTAATTTAGAGTTTCTCATTTACGGCTTAACCGATTTCTATCAAAATTTGTTAAAAAGCTCCCTTAAAATTTCAATAATATTGCATATCAAAATTTTGAAAAAGGAAATTTTGGATTTTTTAAAAAATAATTTTTTATGAAAATTCAATTTTTCGAAAACAGGTTAATGAATATTTTTGAAACTAGGTTCATAAATAATGTATGTTAATAAATACTCAAAATTGGCATACGAACATTTTTTTTTTAATGTATGCAAAATTTTATATACAGGGTGTCCCGAACCTGAGTGGAGGTATTTCAGGGGGTGGTTCTTTGGGTAATTCTAAGAAAAAAATTGTATGGGGGGAAAGTTGTATCTCCCCTCCCGGAGGCAGGGAGGGGCAGTTTCTGAAACATTGACTTCAAATGCAAAAAAAAACATTAAAAATCAACGGAAACACATTTAATAATTTGTTATAATTTTTTTGAAAGTTAATACTCCATTCTTGTATTTGGTTTTAAAATCAAGTTGTTTAAGCGAATAATTTTTGAGAAATTAAATTTCAAAGTCAAAATTTTAATTTTTAATTTTTAATTTTAAAATTTTTATTTTTCAAAATTTTACTTAATTAAGGCCATTTTTTGTGTTCAGTATTCAATGCCCTCATTATTTTTTAGTCCATTACCGAAAACCAAATGTAAAAATCTTTCTTAGTTTTTGAGAAATTAAGAAAAAACAAAAGGTACTTTTGCCACAAAAGCCCGAAAAAGGGTTAAATTATGGATAATTCATGAATAAATTCATTTTTTCAGGCTTATTCGGGAAAAGTACCTTTTGTTTTTTCTTAATTTCTCAAAAACTGAGAAAGGTTTTTACATTTGGTTTTCGGTAATGGACTAAGAAATAACGAGGGCATTGAATATTGAACACAAAAAATGCCCTTAATTACGTATTTTGAAAAATATCGACTTAAGAAAAAAAAATCACAATTTTTTTTTTTAATTTTGAATTTGAAATTTAATTTCTCAAAAACTATTCGCTTAAGATTTTAAAACCAAATACAAGAGTGGAGTATTAGCTTTCAAAAAAAAATATAGCACATTATTAAATGTGTTTCCGTTGATTTTTAATATTTTTGTTTGCATTTGAAGTCAATGTTTCAGAAACTGTCCCTCCCTCAGGGAGGGGAGATACAACTTTCCCCTCATACAATTTTTTTCTTAGAACAACCCAAAGAATCACCCCCTGAAATACTTCCACTCAGGTCCGGGACACCCTGTATAAAGAATTAGAATTTAAAAAAATCGCTCCAACGATTTTAAATATTTGTTTACATATATTTGCATTTTTTCTAGTAATCAAATGTCATACTTGGTTCTGAGCTCTAATCTATTTTATGAGTTCCTTTGGGCAGTCAAAAGGATGATTTGAATGCTTTTCTTAAAGTTTCTATTTTTTTATATTATTTCTTTTATATTTCAAAAGTTCTTGAGTTCCAAGCAACTTGAACATAAGAGGAAGTACGCGCGATCCAGTCGTGCATTTTATTATATGTGCAGAAGTTTATAGAAAATTTAAAAATTATTGTCTACCAAAATAAAAAAATAAAATTTTGTTTGAATTTTAAATTCAAATACAAATATTTCAAATTTTCTGTTTATTCAAATTTTTGCAAATGACACGGTCGATTTTTGAAGACTTTTGGTAGAATCTTTAATCTTTTTTTAAAATACAAACAATTTGAATCAATGAAAAAAAAATTGTGGTACCTCTACCATAAAAAATGTTTTAAAACCATAATAAAAAGTATTATTTATCTCAAAAACGATTCATACAACTTTTTAAAATAGTAATTCAAAACATTTTTTTTGAATTAAAAAAGCAACTCAAAATATTTTTTTTACCAATTCAATATTCCAAAACCACATTAATAAACATATAGCAGGAGCACACAGACAAGAGTTACTTGCATGTGAGAAAGATATGTTTAACAGCTAGTAAAATTTTTTAACTTGTGATTTTGTAAGTACAAAAGTCTATTTTTTTTTATTTAAGGAGTTTTTTGGTGATCAAATTAATCAGTCTACAAAATACATCATATATATTTGACATAGTTATGCAGATGATTTTAAACACATTTTGACTATCTTAACTCTTCATCAATAACTATGCATGTCATTCTCAGTTGTGGTTTAAATAGAATAAGGTCCATAAGGTACACTGTGGCGTATACGTACTATTTCTCAAAATAATGAAACAGGCAAATGACTAAAAGAAGAGCAATTACCAATTTTGTATGATTAGATTTGATTTTTAATCCATTAAAAATGTACCTACATTATGTATACAGATGTACATCAGGGTGGTCGTTAAAAAGTAAGTCATTTTGTATTCGCCTAGATCGGCTCTAAATGAAGAAACAAACATTTTTATTTTCATGCCTTCTATACCTAGTCGATGTAAGGCTTTCCTTTTTTTTGCGTAGAAGGTGATGCACCTAAGATCTGCCAAGAAATTCAGATCATGTAGGTTGAAAGAAGACAGGAAAAAACCCTATGGGAAGGGGGTAATATTTCCCCCCTCTTGAATAGGAGGAATTTTATAAAAAAAAAATATAGCGAAACATATAAATCAATTTCAATAGGAACACTTAAAGTATTGTTTTTTAGTTTTTTGAAAAGCCAGAAGTCCATTCTCATGGTTTATTTCCAAATTAAGTTTTTTTTGTTGGCAAACAATTGTTTTCAAACCTAACATTTTGAAATTTGAAAATAAACCACATGAATGGACTTCTTGCTTTCCAAAAAGCTAAAATACAATCATCTGTAAGTGTTCCCGTGGTTTTTTAATTATTTGTTTCAATTTTATATAATTTTTTTCTTTTTAAATAGCCCCTCTTGTCCAAGGGGGGGGGGGGAATATTACCCCCTCCTATAGAATTATTTTCTTGTCTTATTTCAACCTACATTCTCTGAATTTTTTGGAAGATTTAACGTGAAATTCAACTAACTCCAACAATGACATAAGGGGATGAAAATAAAAATCTGATAAAATTAGGAAATTTTTATGCTTTAATTGGAGCTGAGCCCTTCAAATATATAAACTAAAAAATACCAATATAACGACCAACCTATTGTACATTGTCAAAATGGTAGTTGCATAAATATGTACCCTGTATAAAAAATAAAATGCACGACTGAATCGCACATACTTGCTCTTATGTTCAAGTTGCGTGGGACTTGAGAAATTTAAAAAATATTCAAGTTATTATAGAAAAAGTATAAAAAAGCATTTAAACCGTTCTTTGAATTGTATAAACTAAACAGCTTGATAAATAACTAAGAGCTATAAAAAAAAGTATATGCCATTTGATTACTTAAAACAATATGAATATATGCAAAAAAAAAATTAAATCGCTGGAGCTGTTTTCCTAAAAATTATCTTCTTATATATAAAATTTTTATAACATTTTTCAAAAAAGATTTTGGTATGCCAATTTTGAATATTATATTAACATACATTCAAAGCTGAAATTTCAAAATAATTCATCAACGCATTTTTGAAATATTGAATTTTCAAAAAAAAAATTGAATCTTTTTTTTTATCCAAAATATTGTTTTCCAAAATGTATGGTATGCAGTACTATTTATATTCTAACAAAGCTTTCATAAAAAAGTTTGATTGAAATCGAATGAACGGTTAATGAGAAAACCGAAAATAAAAAAGAAAATGTTTTATGGCAGGTACCGTTAGTAAATGTTTCTGGTAATTTTCTTCTTACTAGAATGTACACCATATTTACAATAATACACTGATTTTGTTTCATCAAAATCGTTGGAGCCGTTTTTGAGCCAAATTATGTATGACAAGTACCGTTATTTTTAGAGCTAAACAAAAAATTTCAATTTCCCCTCTGGAAACCTTAAGTTCAAAATTTGAAGAACATCGCATCATAGGCTTAGGCTGTAGATACAAACAGACAGACAGGCAGAACTGTGCCACCTATTTTTTCGTGTTCTCCATCATCGTAGTGTTATGTTTGATTGTTATCTCAAAAATTTTTTTCGCGCGAATCCAAAACTTTCCCCATAGTACTTATTTATATCGCAAGTAAAAAATATACGGTAAGTTTTAGTTGTATTTGTATAGTTATTCATAAGAATAATCTAAGCAACAAAAATTAAACATAGATTCAATTTTGATTGGAAACAGTGGTCAATTTTAATAATAAAGTTTTTCACAATGGTCATCTTTCAAAATTCGAAAATCAAAAAAATGAAGAAGGGAATATGTATGTATTGTATACCTATACCAAAAAAATATCGAAATGCAAATTTCAAAAATCAAAAAAATATTTCTAGGGGTTAATGAAAAAATTTAATTGACTTCGGAATAACACATAAAAACAAATTAATGCTTTGTATTTAAGGATTTGTTTCCATAATTTCTGAAATAGGAACTCAGTGGAAACAAATATTTCCAAAATACGTTTTCAAAAAAAAAAGATTATGAAACTCAGAAAATTAATTTCTTATCAAAATATATCTTTTGACAAGCTAAAATTTTGGACACAAATAAAAATATATAGTTTTCATATTTTCGTCCATTTAGATGCATACTTCAGAAAAAAAAAACAATTTTAGCATAGTTTACAGTTCCATGCAAAAAAAAAAATAAAAATTTTCATAACAAATTTCTGTTTGTTGTAAAATATTCAAAGCCAAAATCCAAAAAAAAAAATGTTTTTCATTTTTAGGCTCACGGGTAGTTAATTAGGGGAGCGCTACGATATCCCGCAAACCAAAATCTCGAATAACAAAATCTCGCATTTTTTTCAAAATCTCGAATAACGAAATCTCGCAAATTAAAAATCTTGTTTTTACAATCTCGCAATTACAAAATCTCGCTTTTCACAATCTCGCATTTACAGTTTGAACCTAAAAATCCCGCAAATTTCAACCAAAATCTCGCAATTTAAAATCTCGCAAATCAAAATCTCGCAACTTCAAATTTCTTTGCAACGAATCACACACGATTTTTAGAATTTTTTTTTTTGAGAATATACCTACCCAAGAGCACTTTGGATAATTTTCCTTCCAACTAATAACTGCACCTGTCAATAAAAAAAATGTGTACATCCTTTATTACTGTTAATAACCTCTATAGTCATTTACGCGTTCATAATGGAACTAAAAGTATTTTCTTGTTCAAGGCCAAATACGAGTAGTGCGATTTGCACATGACACTTTACAACTGGATGTACCATCTCTATGTTCTCTCTCCTTCTTGTTCTTTTGAAAGCAATAATATTGAAAATCAAAAGTTCAAATTAATAAATAACAGTGTGGTCTTAAAGTACCCAGACACTGGATTATATATTTTGCAGTAGGTAGGATATCCCGCAAAATTGAATTGCATTGCAACAAATACATTTTTTTAATCAAAATCTCGCAAATTTAAATCTCGCGCGAGATTTTAATTTGCGAGATTTTGATTAAAAAAATTTATTTGTTGCAAGTCAATTCAATTTTGCGAGATTTTGATATGCGAGATTTTAGTTTGCGGGATTTCGTTATTACGAGATTATGAAAAGCGGGATTTTGTAATTGCGGGATTATGAAAAGCGAGATTTTGTAATTGCGAGATTTCGTTATGCGAGATTTCGAATGCGAGATTTTGATTTGCGAGATTTCGTAGCCAACCCGTTAATTAGGGGTAAATGTATAACTCAATAAGTGGATTATGCCAAAGACAAACATTTTTCTCCTTGAATATTATACAAAACTATGCACAGAAGGGGAGGAAATTTTGTATTAAAATTTATATTTTTTTCTTTCGCGTATGGAACCGTAATGCTTTAAACTACATTAAAACATTAAATTCAAGTTAAATACATTTTTTTTATTAACTTCAAATTTATTTTACCCAACACTTTAGTAGCATAAAAGGATTTCGGAATAGAAGTTAGGAAGTTGCGCAACAAATAGGCATTCCATCAGCTACAAATCGGTTTTAATATTTGATTTTGCCGAAAAGTGGCCAATAAAATAAGAACAGTTACTTGACAAAACTTATAAACAAGGTTTTGTATATTAGTTATATTATTATATTTTTATATTTTTATTTAGTTGTATTTTTTTTTGTTGTGTCAGCCTTAAAATTAAATATGTAGTTATTTATTTTCCTCCTTATATTTAGGTACTTTAAATCTTCTTTCTGTAAGAGATTATTTTCCTGGCCTCTTCCGAGAATATTTTGTAGTCACATTTCCAACAGTGTCGAAAGAATGATGCACGTGCATACTCTCTTAGCTATGCTTTACATTTTGCCAATTTTCCTTATTTGATGGTTGACTACCATAGTTCATCAATTCAAATATGAACTATAAATCTTAAACCATTCCATTTGCAGATTCTTAAAATAAAAAAATATGTGAAATATGTAGTTTTGAATGAATTATTAATTTATTTTTCCTTAGTTACTTAGGCAAATTTTAAAATTTTTCCTTAAATTTTTGATCCTTCCAATTTAAAAAAGCCTATAAAATCTTCCCAAAAAATGCTTGTGTTTAAGATATTCAATTTAAGTGTTTTTATATCAAATAAAATATTTTTGTTAAATGCCAGATCACATTTCTATTTGTCCCAAATATACATACCTAAGAGCAAATATTGCCCAAAATTTAAGAAATCACCCAATTTACTGGCCTTAAGAAATCGATAAAAAATTCCATAAATATAGGCATAGCTATACACATTAAACCAATAACACTTTGAAACACATTTTAATGCTTACCCTTTGTAAGAATCAAAGTCTTCAATATATGCTATGCCCTTCAAACACCTTTTTACCTTTCTCTCAGAATGCCTTACATTTAATCTCATATTGAAATCCCTATACCTATTGCTTCGATTTTTATTTGATTGCAATATATTCTCAAGTTTGGCAAATTTATTTATTTTTTTTTATTTAGTGTTCAAAATATTCTAAGGACATAGAAATAATTCTTTGTAGGAAGAGTAAAAGGGTTCTTTTCAAACCATATTTACTTTTTTACACTCTAAGTAGTGTGTATATACAGAGATGTATCGAAAATTTATTTAATTTTTTTTTTGTGTGTCCTGATCCCAAATCCCCTAAGTCCAGTCTCTTATATAATAACCATTCATTTCCAGTATACTTTCGGTCATACTAGCTCTTTATAGTATCGTATCCTAAAAGAACAAGCAGAAATTATTTCTTTTTCCTAACAAATTACCATTCCAAAGAAGAAAAAAGGATCAACAGCATTTATTTTTTTTTTTTGCCTTGAAATTTTTTTCTTCTGTCAATGAAAAGGGTAAGAAGACACCTTCTTCAATTTTTTTTTTGGTTTGGTGTTGCAAAAAATAAGGTTTTTTATATAAACCCTCTATATAACCTCATACTAACTGATATCCTCATGAAAAGTCCAAGTCACAAAAAAAAAAACAAGAAACCATCGTCTTTTACATCCCCAAAGCATAAAACACCAAAATTGACCACTTCCATTCAATCCAAATGATTGCAATGAAAGGGCGAAGGACATATTATACTCTCCGTCCTTTATACCCAGACTCGGAAACTGAAAATAAAAATAATAATAATAATAATAAAAGTAATAACAGGGAAGGGAAAAAAGGATTTTTACCATAAATTCACCCTCAAACCCAAACCATGAATACGTTTCCTCGTTTCTTCGTTTGGCTTCCTTGTACATATATTATGCTAGACCAGAATTCCAAGCCCGACACGACCGATACTCTGTCACAAGTTTTTTTTTTCCTCGCCCGTTTTACCCACCACCCAAATATAGACCCGAGCCAAACCATGACAGCTTCTGATGAAGAAAAAAAAAAAAAAACGAAATAAAATCACCAACACACACACACATACAATGGAAGATCTAAAGGACGAAAAAATCTTTTCAGTAAAATAAAATGATACTTTAGACTTACTTTGCTTACTATGTGAATTTTTGTGTGTAATACTTTCTTTTCTTTAGATTTGTACACATCGGTCTCGTACAGAATCAGGCTTTCTAGAAAAAAAAAAAAGAAAAAACAGAACAAAAAATTAAGGACAAAAATGATTTGGCGCAATGAAAAAAAAAAAACGATATAAAACGGGTAGAAAATGTTAATTTTTTTCTTATTCAACAAAACTTTGTGCCTAGCCTTTCGGTCTATCCTTCTACATACAAAAAAGGACAATCATTTCCTTTTTTTTCATCTTTACTTTTTCTTAAGGCTAAAGATTGTGTGGATTTTATTTTTAAGCCAATTTTGCCTTCCAATAGCAATGTCAGCCTTCACTCACTCTGCTTCGGTGAGTTCTAATTTTTTATTTGGAATTTTCCGAGGACATGCCAGTTCTCTTATTTTGATAGCTATACGCAGTAAGTAGGTACGAGAAGATTATTATTGATTCGGATGAAAATTATGTTTCGTATAGTAATACCAGTAGATACTGTGAGCTATGGGCACACTAGATTTATAAATGTTAGCTTCTTTATCAATACAGATGTAACTGCAGGAGTAGAAGACAGTATCAAAACATTTTTTAGAGCAGAACTTGGTGCGCAAATATGAAATTTCAAAAGTAAAAACTAAAATGGTGAAGTAATTTTAGTAGCGATATACAGGTACTATAAGGAAAGTTTTGGATTAGTGCAAAACAAAAAATCGAGATAACAATCAAACATGACATTACGGTGATAGAGAACACCAAAAAAGTGGGTGGCACAATTCTGTCTGTCTGTTCGTCTACATCGATCTATTTTCTTCAAACATTCTACACAGTGGTTTTTGTTGATTTTGCCCCACGTTGTTTTAATTTTTTTAAACCAAAAATAACAGTACCTGCTATACAATTTTGTTTTGCAATTTTACATAATCGTTTTTCTTTCAAAAACGGCTCCACAACTTTTCTTAAAAAAAATCAATAAATAACTTTCAGTTAAGGCTACCTTTGGGTTAGAAATAATTTTTCCAAAAATGGTTATTAATTTTCGATTTTCTTAAAAACGGTAAGGCTGATTTCAGTATTTTTTCTATACAGAGACTTTCAAGAAATATAAGTAGTAGGGGTGTCGGAATTTGTTTTTATTTTTATATTCAAAATGGGTATTGTGGATCTTGTAAAGGGTTTAGAAAGAAGTAATTTTTGCTCTGGGACATTTGGCTAAATTGAATTTTGAGACCCCGCGGCTGTTTTTAGGTTAAAAAACCTCAATTCGAAAAAGCGGTCTGAAAAAACAATATTATATAAGGTCACAGTAACTTATAATGATATCTGTTTGCTTTTGTTACCTGTTGTTAAGAAAATAGCATTAAAATCTGCTTGTCAAAATATCATGACACAACTTTTTACCTTAAATCTTCATAAGAAACAGATCGATTTTCTAGGTGTTTTGTTTTCTATTATTTTTTCTAAATGGAAAGCTCGAATCGGTTGAAACTTGCTGTCTTAACACTATACAGCATTCTTAAATTGATGTTTGGTCAATATATATGAGAAAAAAAAGCCAAAATAAAACTCTGTAAGTATTTTGAGCACATATCGACGCAAATTTTATTGGTTTTCCAGACCACTTTTTCGAATTGTGCTGTTTTTTTAACTAAAAACGGCCGCGGGGTCTCAGAATTCCATTTTGGAAAATGTGCCAGAACAAAAATTTCGTCTTTCGAAACCCTTTACAAGATCCACCATACCCATTTTGAATATAAAAAATTAAAAAAAAAATTCCGACACCCCTAATAAGTAGTATTATGTATCAAAATTTTTGAAAAAAAAATATTTTTTTTTATTTTTTAAGTGTTTTAAAATTTCTTTTTGAAAATCAAATATTTCGAAAACAACATGATCGATTGTTTTGAAACTCGATACTTAAAAGTTTTTAATTCTCTATATTTTAGGAAGAAAAAATATGCACAAATAACGGTACCCTCCATATAAAGTTAAGAAACCATTAAGGACAGTTGTTTTTTTTTTAGCCTTTCGTATGCTTAAAATAGTGTGATCTACTACTGAAAATTATAAATCTTTACACCCAGCAACTATTAGTAGTACCTACCTCTCATAGAAAGTTCTTTTTTATTTTGAATTCTCTCAATGCTAAATGGATTTTCATAAGTTTCTTAATTTACAAATTTTAAATAAGTTCAAATAATATTGCATATCAAAATTTTCGAAAAAGAAATTTTTGTATTTTAAAGAAAAGTTTCAAATTATTTTTTTGAAAATTCAATATTTCAAAATAGAGTTGACAATTTTTTTATTTTTATTGTATGCACATAAATAAAAACTTAAGATTTGTATTCCAAAACTTTTCCTTGAATATGTTTTAAGAATTTTATGTATACAAAATTATTTTTCTTAAAAACAGCTCCAACGTTTTTAAACTTTCGTTCCATACAATCATATTCACTCAAGAACTAAGATAGCATTTTTTTCCACCTCAAACTGTATTTCTTACTATGATTTTTCGAAAAATTATTTCACCATTTAAGTATAAAGTTTTTTTTTGAGTAAAAAAAGCTTGGTGGTGAAAAATATATTGTAGGTACTCAGAGAAAAATGCTCGTGCTGTAAACAAAATACAAACTCCAAACGCATTTTTGTGGCAAAAAATGTCAGTTACAGCTCCCGTGCAAAAATCTATGCAAATATTTTCGCATGTCAAAAATTATTGAGGTGAAATACAAAAGTACTTTTTTGCATGATTGGTTTACAGTCTCATTCAAAAAGAAGCCATTATGCTGTCATAGAACTTCAAAGCAATTGGGCAATTGTTTCGCGTGAGATAAAGTATGCTGAGTAAAAAATATTTACACGTCCAAAAAAAAAAAAATATATATTCACCTCACAGCATTATTTGCATGCAAATTGTTTTTGCATCAAAAATTTATTGTTTTCCATTTTTAGGCCTATAATTTAATAATAAGGGCTTAATCAATAACTCAATGGGTATCTTAGGCTAAGGCAAACATTTTGCGCCTAAAATATTGTGCAAAATTAAGCACAGGATAGGTGGAAAATTGTTTTGATAAACTTGATTTGTCGATTTGCTCAAAATTCACTCCTATAAAAAACAGATTCCTCCCATATGAAAACTGTCTCAGTTTTAGTCTCAATTTGTCGATGAACTGACATCAACTCTTACCCTAGTTTATCTCCATCGGTAGAATCTCTTATGAATGTTTTTAGACATTTTAGTGCTGAAAAAGTTCTTTTCGGTGCGCATGTTAAAACCGTTCAGGTCGACATAATTTTAAGAAGGTTGTGTAGTGTATGTGAATCATGTTGTGTATGGCATTTTGTCTACCATATTAAGCATTCAGCCTTTAAAATTTGAATTGTCACCATCCAACTTTTTTTTTTATTAATTTTTTTTTTAATTTTTGTTCATTTATTTTGTTACATCATTATTGTTTGTTTGTTTATTCAGTTTGATCTCCGAAAACATATATTCGAATTTTAAAATTATTGCTATTTCAAACGCAGTAAAAAATAAACTGCATGAATTGGCAGCACGTACTTGCTCTTATGCTCAAGCATGAAATTAGCTCAGGCAACAACTTCTTTACGAGTTTAAGGAGAATACCATCTGAATTTTTAATCAAACATCATTATGTGAAAAAATTAAGGTACTTTCTTTAAACAAATATTTTCATAATATCAAATTCTCAAAACAATTTTAAGAACAAATTTGGGTTCGCAAATCTAAAGTATATTTATTGATCTGCATATAAAAATAAAATTAAAAAAAAAAATTCAACCGATTCTTAAAATATCTAATTTTCAAAAACGAAATCAAAACTTTTAAAACTTTTTTTGAAAATTTGTATATGCATCATTTATCATTTAATTTTAGGTACCAATTTGAAATTTCTATATAAGAAAATTAACCTAAGTCCGTTCTATGACTAGTACTACTATTAATAGTTGCTTAGTTTATGTAAATTTTAATAATTTTTGGTACTATATTTTTTTAAGAAAAAAAAAAAAACAATATTTTTCCTAACAGTTTTTTGACATTTGTATGGAAGAAAAAATGGTAGGTAGCTACCATTAAAACAATTTATTGAATTATTTTTGAGAAAAGTTGTGAAGCCATTCTTGAGAAAAATAATATTTTGTTAAATTGTTTAAAAATAATGTATGGCAGGTTCTAATAAAATTAAAATAACATGTGAGGATAATCACCAACAACTACTTTTTTTTTGTATTCATCTTTTTTTTCTAACATTTCAGGATGATGCTTTACAATTATAATAATTATTCATTAATGACAAAAAAAGCTGTCTGAAAAGAAAGAAAGGTTCATTCTGTGATCTTTAAAAGATCAGTGGCGAATGACCCAATTAAAATATAAATACGCAAGTATGTGTGGGGTTTTTAAATTAAATATTTACAATTTTAGAAGAGAAAAAAAATTAATTAAATATCAAAATATAATATGTATTACATAAACAAAAAAGTAAATAAAATTAGCAAATAAATGAAACCAAATTTAAATTGTGCTCATAAATAAATTTTTGACTTGAGAAATATCCATCGAAAATAACCAAATTTTTACTTTATTTAAAAAAGAATTCTGAATTCGTAGTGCCCTTATTTCGTAAGGTAATTTGTTAAATAGTGTGGGTGCTGCAACAGTATAAAAGTTAGAAAAATGTGATCTATTTGAAACCGGAATATTTACGCGTCGCTGATTGTTAACTCTTAAGCCATAGGCATTTGAGTTTCTTAACATTGTATTATATCCACTGCGAATGAAAAAAACTTTAAGAACCTTATAGACATATAGATGTTTCAAAGGCAAAATTCGAAGTTCAAGAAATAATGGCCAGCTACTTGTTAATCTACTTTTTTTTACAAATTATTCTGACAATATGCTTTTGTGCTGTTAATAATGGTTCCATCACATTATTGTATGCTCCACCCCAACTTGGCAAACTGTACTGAAGCTTTGAATGTATAATTCCATAATAAATTTCTGTTAGAATTTTTTCGAACAATGAGGTTGCAATAAAAACATTTTGCGAGTTGCGCGTCTCATAGAAGCTTTTAAATCAGTCGCGTGAGTTTTCCAATTCAGGTTTCTGTCTATTGATAGCCCTAGGTATCTCAAATGTTCAACAGATTCGACTGTAAAACAATTAAAACAACAAGGCACATCTTCATAGAAATTAGCTTTTCCACAATTATGGGAAAACATTGAAAGTCTTGTACACGCAGCTGAATGGAAAACAATATTACTCTCAAGCAAGCTGGAATGTTTTAAGTTGAAGAACATAACCTTAGTTTTTTCACTCACAATAAGTTCATGTCTTGCAAACCATTGTCTTACCCCCAGTTTCACAGTGAGAGTTTAAACTCCACTTTTGGTTTAAACTTCAGTTCAGTAGAAAAATTGAACTCAGTTTAAGGTATAAACGAGACTGTGAAACTGGGGGTTAATCGTTGAACATCGCTTTGTATTCCTACCACTGACTCCAGAAAGTAGTTATCTGTATAAGAAAACGTTATATCATCAGCAAAAGCTGTTATCTTTCCACTAAAATTTTGCTTGAAAATGTAGTTAACATAAACAAAAAAAAGAATAGGGCCCAATACTGATCCATGCGGTACACCAATTTTTAATTCTAATTTATCGCTAAAAACTTCGTTAATTTTAACCCTTTGAAATATCGCAGATAAATACGACTTAAACTAACATAACACAGAATTTCTAAAACCAGCTTTGTAAAGTTTGTTTAAACAATTTTGTGGTTAACCATGTCGAAAGCCTTGGTCATGTCTATAAATAAAGCCATAGGGCTTACTTTTTTATTAAAACCATCGCAAATTTCACTACAAAATTTTAAAATGGCATCTTCTGTGGAATTTCCTTCTTGGAAACCATATTGTTGATAACAAAAGTAATCGTTTTTATTAGAAAAGACATAATTCGTTTTTTCATAATTTGTTCAAAAAGTTTTGAAAAAGTTGGAAGCAATGATATTGGTCTATATTGGCTCACTGATTTTGTACATCCTTTCTTGTAAAGAGGAATTACCTCAGCTATTTTTAGTCCCTCCGGAAAAATCCCACAGTTGATACTCATATTGAATATGTGACACAATATGTCAACTATAAAAAAAGCTATTTGTTTTACTAAACAGTTTGTTATACCATCGGAGGTACAAGATTGTTTATTATTTAGATTCATTATCTCTTTATAAAGTTCCAGTGGTGAAAAGGCTTGAAAAACAAAATTATTGGTTTGGTAACCATCATCTATTATATCAGGATGTAAGTTGCAGTTGCAATCGATTTGCGAAGGTTTGGGCTGTAAATTAGTAGCAATAGTAGAAAAATAATTATTAAAATTATTTGCAATTTGTATCGGATCGCAAATCAGAATATTATTAACCTCAATTTCAAAAATGCTATCCCTACTGCTTTCATTAGGTACATAAAAGGTTATTTATAACTTTCCATTCCTCTTTAACATTTCCTCTATAATTTTCAAACTTAACCGAATAAAAATCATTTTTACTTGAAGCTACTTTAAGGCGCCAGTTATAGCTATCATGGAAACTCATCATTGAAAACTTTAATGATTGATTTTGAGACGTTTAGAAAGCAAATTCTATTATTATTTTGATAGACGATTAAAGCTCAAGACTTAATTAATACTTCTAGTCAAAAAAAATTTCAAATAGGCCCAACTTTCCACAAAAATTGACTTTTAATTTTTCAATGATCATTGGTAAGGTAGTTCAGTCATTGAAATAAGAAAAGTCTTTTTATGTGGAAAGTTGGGCCTATTTGAACAATTTTTTTGGCTAGAAATATTAATTAAGTCTTTAGCTTTATTTTTCCATCAAAATAATAAATGATTTTACTTCCTAAACGTCTCAAAATCAATCATTTAAATTTTCAATGACGAGTTTTAATGATAGCTATAACTGGCGCCTAAGTTTCACTTCCTGGCTTAATTGACTGTATATTTTTTTTTTATTTATATTTTGAGGATTCTTTTTACATTTTTTACGAAGATTATTTTTTTTGTTTATGATTTTTAATAAATTTGTTCCTATCCAAGGTTTTAATCGTTTGAGCTTGCTGTTGGTTTGCTGTTGCTGTTTGCTATGCCGCAAGTATTGAGAAAATCGATCCAGTAGCTGAACAGACAGACAGAATTGTGAGACCTTATTTCATCGTCTCCCTTATAATTGTAGTGAAAAGTCAAAATAATTTTGTTTTTAGTTATGCGCACTTTATTAAAAAAAATTGGAAATTTTTGATTTTTTATACTACTTGAGGTTGGTTTTTGTAAACTTTTCCTACTTTATTTTTTATTAATTTCCTTAAATTATCAATTTGAATAGGAAGTTTAATTATGAACAAAAAGTTTTAAGTGTAAAATTTTCAAACTTCCGAGTTATACCAAAGAATATTGAATAGTGGCCAGTGTGACAATTCTCTCAGAAACGCGTGGATGAATTTAGTAGCATTTTCGGTTCTAAGCATGCTTATGGGCCAAACTATCATATTCAATAATAAAAACCATTGTTTCTTTTTAAAGGTCTATTCAAAAGCCTTACTAATGCATATATTAAATAGGAAATTCTGCAGACAAATTTCAGAATCACTAAAAATTTAAAAGTAAATAAAGTTCAATAGTAGAGCCCCTGAATATTATAAAAATGTTGTTTCTGTTTTTATAGGGTATGTTCAATCTGCCTCACCATCTACGCCATTTACCTCTTCCAAAAGTAGCCACTGATGTTAAGATACCAAGCGTTCACCAAATATTTACACCCTAAATGTTAAAATATTAAGTTTATTATGAAGGACTAATAAGATTACTGGAAATTTATAATCAAAAGTATTTGGAAATATGTTGACAATTAATTTAGACAATTTGAGTGCGATTTTGATTTTTGGAAATAGATTTTTTAATGCCAAATATTTTCGTCGTTCTGGAGCCATAGAAGATAGAAGTGCAAGAGCGAAAGTTATTGTTGTGGTTTAATAAAACCAAATTCTTTAAAAAAAATATTTAAAGGGTAGAAATGGGGTAAAATACGAAAAAATTGTATTCGATTTTAAAAATATCTGAAAGCTTACACATACGAACTTCCACCTTCCACTGCGAATATATGTAGAACGTGTATTTTTTATAAAAAAAAAAACTGATATGCACTTTGTCTGAATACAATTTTGACTATGTAATAATAATTTTTATATTATTTATTCACGCAACAAGGATATGTTAACCCATGTGAAGCCGAGGTGGGCAAAAAAGGTATTAAACCGTTTTTGAGCTAAAACCAAAAAATAAAGATAAAGATACCAAGTTTTTTTTTTAATTCTTCTTGGTGAAAAATAAAACCAATATGAATTTTAGAATTAATATAGTTCTTAGGCCGAAAGGCATTAGAATTAAGTTATTTGTTTAACTTAGAGCACCTTAATAAGGCCCGTAAGTTAGTTGTAAGATATTGATAAGTAGGCTAGTTTTTATGAATTTTTGTCTAGCTTTAAGATAGTTTTAAGAAATTGAAAAAATAAAAATTGAACAAAAAAAAACGTTTTTGAGTTATTTCATTTAAAAATTCTAGCTTTCAGGTAGTACCTATAGTTCAAGTGATATTTCCATGTCTACAACTATCCTAAACATATTTTTGTTATAAAATACAAAAATTAAAAATAATATTTCCTACTTCCTACTTATTTCATAAGCTTTATCCGCGTTTGAGTATTTAAAAACCGTCTTAGTCTATCTAAGATTAAACCAAATTTTCTATTCACACCAACATTTTCAGTGAAAAATTTGGAAAATATAGAACTTTTGTCTACTCTCTGCCACCCCCTTCATTTAAGGATTGACCCAGGACATGTCAACTGACACCACCTTTTTTCCATATAGCCCGCTTCTGATATGATTTTACATTTAATTTCAAAAACAAACACAAGTCATCCTCAAATTTCATTTAATTTTCCAACAGTTCATTTTGGACACACAAAACTCAAACACACAAAATGATAAACGAAAATTCCATCCCGCAATTCAGTACCCATCATCTATATCCGCTTTGAAATTCAATCTCAAAGTTAAGCTAACAAATTAACTCGCCAAAGACGAAATTTATTTCTCTCTAACCCTTTACACTGCTGTAAGCCATTTTTCTCTTATTGCGTATAAATATTTTATCCTTCAACCCACCACACTTATAGAGTGGAGCTCTTTCACTATAGCACCCAGTGTGCCACAGCACCACCGTACCGCACCATCATGGTCATAAAAACAATCTTAAACGAGTCCAGTTCTGTAGTTTAGGGCACACTATTGCTTGGCTAAAATTGTTGGGTTGGTTGGTAGGTTCTGCTTTTCGAAATAGGAAATCAACTCACTTGATGAGAATTACTTTCTTATGGCATACCTAGTAGCTTCCTAATACTATATCCAACGAAAAGGACTATACGACTACGAAGAACTCATTCTCCTCCCATCATCGGGTTCTATATCTGTCCATTAGACAATTTTAGCCATCGTATCAGATCCAAGGTCTCTATACAATCCGAATGGCTCAGACTCCTCTTCCACCGAATTTTCTACACCGAACTTGCAAAACTTCATTTGGCAAAACGCCATAAACTTCTCCTGACGATGGAAGACGATGATGCAGAGGGGATGAGAGGTATAGAGGGTGGAGTTGGTGATGTTGGTTTGGTGCCTAACTGTGTATAGTCATTTTGTTGAACCGATATAGGGTTGATAGCTCCTTCAGCCCACACTTTTCACTTGAGGATTCATGACGTGACTCTAGATTTCCATTAAATTGTATTCTTGTATCCTTTTGTTATGCTGCCCGCCTGTGCCTGAAAGGTTCAAATCAGAGAGAGAAAAGTCGAGAGATATGGCACGATATGAGAAAATTCCAACTGAAAAAAAAAATGTTAAGGAAAACTTCTCGAAAGTTTACTTCATCCATGATTCAAAGAACTCTCACACATTCATAGATACATAGATGAAACAGTACAAGAGTAGGTTTGAAGAGGGGAGAGAGGGGTGTTAACATGAATAAAAGAAAACGCAGAGCATCAGGAACAACCGACATAGAAGACAAACTTTTACATTTAACCTCATCCTTCCGGTGGGTCCTTCTGTTTCTGCTTCATCTTCTACTTCTTCGAAAATATTCTTCCATCTTATCCTTTGGACAAAAATTAAAGGACTAGGTACGTATACTTTATTTCTACATTCGTCGTACATAGCTGTGCACTGCTTCTGTGTCTGCTTCTGCACACAAAGGAAGACGCAAAAGATTTTCGCTCAAATTGTCGGAATAAATTTAGCAGCTTTTTGAGATATATACCAACACAGTTTACACAGTGCAAGTTCTACACCAAAGGCGGCAAAGTTTAAGAGCAAAGATAGTCGAATAGAATATGCGTAGAGGTAAGAAGGAGGTTTGGGGTGGTTGAGAATGGGTAAAGTGTGGAAAAGTTTTGTCGTCCATTCCATATCGGCTGTAGCTATATGTTTCCTTCGTCTTTTTTTTTTATTTCACTTGGGTGCATTTTGGTTTCTTCTTTTTTCTTCTTCATCTTCTTGCCCATTCAGAGTTTAAGAATGGTTTGGTTTTGAATCCCAGAGACTTCGAAGAATCAAAAGACGCATATCTATCTACCTATACCTGCATATATGTATGTGTATAGAGAAAGGAAGCTTTTTCGTTTTAACTGCTTTATCCTTGCCTTTTTTCTTTGAAAATATTTTTGAAGTAGCCTTTTGTATGGCAGCGATGGTGATGTTGGTGGACTTTGGCTAGATATGCCGAAGGATGAAGTTGTCTTGTTTTGTGTTTTGGTTTATTTAGTTTGAGTTAATGTTTTTTTTTTCATTTAAATTATATAAAGAAGAAAAGGATTATTAGGATTTTATCCTTAAGACGAAGAAAAGCATTAAGCAAAGGAGCATTTTTCTTGCCTTGAATTGAAAGTCAAAGATACAAATAGAGCTTGCATACATTTTACCTTTTTAAAGAACTCAAAGAAATGCTTGATTTTCCAACGTTTATTTATATGATGCTTTTATTAAAAAATTAAATGTCATATCGTTTTCATTACACTATCGGGATTGTTGTCTTTCCTTCCTCTCTATCAGGATTGTCAGATGGGCTATTCATCGCAATTTGGGCTACCTATCTTTTTTCTAAATTTGCAACAAGAATTTGTGAAAACATATCTTCAAATATAATTTTTTCAAAAAAATTCGTGTCATAAGTCAGATGTTAAAGATTTGCCCTCAGATTTTATTCAAAAAAAAAGAAGAAGAACGTGGAATATAAAAGAAGTTTTAGGTTTTTCGAATGAGGTTAGGTTAGTTTTTGGGCTCCAGTTTGAACAGAAATTTTGGTCCACAAAAAATATGAAATTGTACTACGCAAGTGCTTCGAAAGCTGGCAACCCTGCCTACTATATGGAATACGTACCAAAAAACGACCTCGAAGTTTTGATAAAACTTGTCACTACGATGCTAAGGGAGATTGGTCTTACAATTCTCTTTGTCTACGGCCTAAATATCTGGATTGGTTTTCTTTAAACTTGTATTCCATTGAAATGTTACTAAATTTTTGACGAACCTTGCATTTTGGGTAGGACAAAGTTTTTTTCTTTTGATGTGTAAGGGGAATTTAGTGTGAGTATGAAACCCGATCTTTGGGGTTGAAAGCTGCCCATTTGGCCACCATCTTGAAAAAATGGCTGGAATTTAAAATTTTTCAGTTTCACCAATGTAGAAAAGGAATATTTTAGGGATATTTTAATTTGACAAAAAAAGAGGTTGTTTCCCTACTACTTTTACGTAAAACTAATTTTGTTTCGAGTTCTATAAAAATTAATCAAAACTAGTTTAAAAAAATCGGTATTTTTCATTTCTGGAGATAAGACTAATTTAGGTTTCGAAACGAGTTTCTCGTTTTGACTTTATAAAGCTTGTTTTTACGGAAGTAGCTGTTCAGATGAAAATTATTTTTTCCAACAAACCATGAATGTGTCAAAATCCACAACCCTGAATCTGTCAGACAAGCTGAAGAAACGCTATCACAAGTTGAATCACCTGGCACCGAAGCAATAAGTCCAAATAACGCGAATTTACTTGCGACTCCGAAGGCATCCTGCAAAACGAAATCACAACAAAAGCATAAATGTTAAAAAAAGAGCCAAGTTCTTATATGTACAAGAAATTTGTGCGTAAAAAAGCAGCCAAAAAAAGTAATGAGATCTTAGATATATGCCAAGGTTAAAGTTCACGAAGTTTAATATCAAATATCTTAAGTAGAGATTAATATCAAAATTTTAATCAGTAATCATTAAATACCAAATTTCTGTAATGATTTGGAATTGTTTCGATATTAATCTCTGCTTAAGATATTTGATATTAAACTTCATGAACTTAAACCTTGACATATATTTTAGATCTCATTACTTTTTTTGGCTGATTTTTTTTAGCACAAATGTCTTGTACATATAAGAACTTGGCTCTTTTTTTTAACATTTATGTTTTTGTTGTGATTTCACTCCTTTTTGCTAAGATTTATTTTGCCACGTGGAAAATCAAGGCCTACCGCTCTACAAAGCTTCATAATTCTACGACAACCGAAAGTGCTCCATATATGTAATAGAAATTCTGATAAAGTAGGTGGATGGCACGCCCCCTGAATGGAAAATTCCAAATTTTCAATTTCTTTTTTCTGAGTACTTCAAGCCCTGTCGACCTACCAATTTTCATCGTTCTACAACAATCGGAAGTGCTCCATATAATTTATAAGAATTTTTAAGAATGTGGGTGGATGCCACGCCCCTGAATGGAAAATTCCAATTTTTCAATTTTTTTCTTTCTAAGTACATCAAGCCCTACCGACTTACCAATTTTTATATTTCTACAACAATCGGAAGTGCTCTATATAATTTTTAAGAATATTTAAGAAAACGGGTGGATGCCACGCCCCCTGAACATAAAATTGCAGATTTTTTATTTTTCCCTTTGTGTGTACTACAAGGCCTACCGTTGTGCGGAATTTCAAGTTTCTACGATATCGGAAAGTACTCCATAATTTTGATGATCTGTCAGTGAGTCAGTGAGTCAGCCAGTTACGGTTTTTGCGATTTTTGAAGTCCTATATATCGGAAATTACTATTGCTAAGGAGTTGAAATTTGGTGAGCCATCTGTGTTTGATGAGCTCAGCAAATACTGCGAATTTGAAGCTTGTGACTTTATTGGTACTGAAGTTAGAGGGGGGTTGAAAATCGCCTGAGTTTGTTCCTGTAAAAAGGGTGTAGTGCCGCGAACTTGGCTGGGCACTACCGTGCCCTTTGACAAAAGTAGATAGAAAGCATACTTATACGTCTGCGGAATTCCAATAAATGTTGAAACACTCGCACTTCTTCACCAAAATTCAAAGCTTCCCGTGTTTCCAGTCAAATATCAATTCATATGTACATACGTAGTGTTCTATCATTTTTGTTCTGTCTTACCGTGTTAGTGGGGTTGACATAATGTGGTTCCACCAAATCAACAACACATTGAAAATTGCACTCTGCCATCTTGAAGCGCTGATAAGACGCCAAATTGTCCCACTCTTCCACTTCTGCATATTTCTGCAATGTGTTTGGGCGTCTGCCCATCACTGTCTCTTCGTTATCACAATCCAAACATCCTGATGTTTGCATCGTCAAAAAGCCAATCGCTTCTTCTTCCAAAAAGTTCTTGACACTCAACTCGCAAAATATCCTAAAATTAATTTTTTTTTTTTTTGACTTTTCTGATTTAATTTTGTGATAAATAATAGAAAAAGGCTTCATAACTAGTTTTGAAGTCCTTAAAACTAAGATAATTCTGGTTTTATGAATTTCTAGTTTTATCACAACTACTTTTATGATTTCGAGTCTTAGATGTAAATTTTTGTTTGAATAATACCGATTTCTTCAAAGCTTGAAACTCGAAACCCCTATAGAATTAGTTTTACGCTAAAACTAGTTTTGAATCGTGTCAATATTAGGGCTGTTAAGATATTCGTCTATTTTTATCTGTTACTTCTTTATTTTCCAGTTTATAACAAGAAGTATGTTAACATTAACTAAAAAAAAAATATTTTTCTACAAAAAAAGTCAAACAATTTTTTTTGTAAAAATAACGGTTTTCAAGATATCGTGGAAACCCTTGTCCACTCCCTTTTTCAAGATGGTGGCCAAATGGGAGGACTTTCAACCCTGAAAATCAGGTTTTATACTATGCAAGGTCAATGTAAGATTTCAATGGACTATTAGTACAAAACGTTTTATGGTTATTCTCCAATACATTTTTTTTTCATTTTCTTAGAGCTAAAAATAATCGCTGCCATGCATTTTTTTCTACAAATCTAACGAAATCTTATATTTTCACCTAAAATTACTAAACAGATTTAATTTAATTTTTTTTTTTTTTCAAATCTATATTTCGAAAACCATTAGTTGATTTTTTTGGCATTTTGCTTATAGCGGTATTTAATACTTTTAAGAATACTAGTCTCGTCTCCAATACGGGGGTATTGAATATGCACGCATTGATCGGCAGTTAAGAATGGTAATTTAGTACCTCGTGGCATGATGGTTAGTGCGTAAGACTGTCATGCCGAAAGTGTGGGTTCGATTCCCAGCCGTGCCACCTAAAAACAGGAATTTTTTATCCGAGGCCTCTTGTGAGGAACTGACAAATCCTCCAAGAGTAAACTTGTCATGAAAAAGAGCTTCTCATTTAGCCGTTGGGACTCGACAAAAAACTGAAGGTCCCCTCCATTCCTGCCAACAACTCGCACACAGGAATGGTTGAGAGTTGTAAGTCACTAGGCCCTGGTTCTCCACGAGCTGTTGCACCACCCAATTTATTTATTTATTTATTTATTTATTTAAAAGAATGGTAATTAGTTAAAATGAACCCGATGTGTTTGATTTTGTGATTCGCACACTCCCCGCGTTTATGGCTTTCCAACCACATAAAATTGATCCAAGGAAGTTACTTACCTACCATATACTAATGTTAAAAACCGTTGAGGAAAATCTTATTTTCTCAAAAATAGCTCCTAAAATGTCGTTACATTATTTTTCTGTATTCTTAAGGTCTGTTTTCAAGGTCGTAGCTAGAAAATTATTTTGGGGAAACTATTTTTTGAAAAAAATTTCACACATTTCAGAAAAGTATACAGTTCTTTTGAGGAAAAAAAGCTTTGAGAAAAAAAAATTGTCCTCAAAAATGTACGTGCCATTAACGAATTTTTTGTATCCCTCTTCAGTTTACAGTTTGCAAAAAAAATTGTTTTATGCAAAAGCAAATAATACAAGTGAAGCCCAATTATGTTAGTGAAATTAGCCTCAAGCACATAATTTTATCCGGATCAGGTCGTGATAAATAAAACTGACAGGTTCTCTATGACAGGAGTGTTATGCACCCGTCTCTTTTTGCCTAACGTTTTTTTTATTTTTCATGTGTCTGTTTGCCTCTTTTCCTTGCACTACTGAGATAATTCACATTAGTAAACAGACTTCCAAGCCGCCAGATTGAATATTAATTTTTGATCACTGAAAAAGATCCAGATAAAAAGCAGGATCCCATGTTGCTTTTGTAATGACGGACGTGTTAAAAGTTGATCCTGTTCGGACCATATGAATAATATAATGCGGCTATTCTTGTGCGAGAATGAAATTCGTCGTTAAAGCCTTGTTAACAGTTCCCGTGCAGAAAAAAATCTGTTGAAATAATTTCGCATAGGTATCTAAAATTATTGAGGTGAAATACAAAATAACTTTTTTCCATGATTGGTTTACAGTTTCATACAAAAAAAAACATTGCTGTCATGAAATAACAAAAAAATTTACCGGAAATTGTTTTGCGTGCGAGAAAATAGCTAGTGTTTTGAAAAAAAAAAAAAAAATATATTTGTTTCGGATTACACTTCAAAAAAAAAAAAAAATATATACAATATGTATACTCTCCTCACATTATAATTTGCCTGCAAATGGTTTTGCATCCAAAAATAATAGTTTATCTACCATTTTTACGGGTATCATTTATTAATTAAGAGTAAATTAATGATTAACTGGGTGGCCCAAACCAAGGCAAGGCCTTTTAATACTATACAAAATTATGCACAGAATACAGGGAAATTGTTTTGAAAACTCACTCCGATAAGAAATACTTCTTATAAATTAGTTTTCTAGGTGTCAGCCTCAATTTGTCGATAAATTGACATTGACGCAAACCGAAAAAGTTCGTTCCGGTATCTATGTTGAGACCGCTAAAGTCGTCAAAATTTAAAGAAGCTTGTATGCCTAGTTGTTATAATGGTATTTTTTCTGCCACATAGCATGAATTCAGGCTTTAAACTTTTAATTATCACGATCTAATTTTTTTTTATTGAAGTTTTCTTCGTTAAAATTTTTAGAGACAGAGGTTCACTTTTCCCTATCATATCTGGTGTTTTACTAGATGTCTATGCCAAGTCTATATGCATTATAAACTACTTAGTATTTGGCCCAAGTCCAGAGTCTTCTCGTGAATATTTGAAAACCAGTATAAAGCACTGATTTCCAGGCTGAGTGTATGGACTAGGGTCAGTTTCAAATAATTGTAGAGAAAATATAAAATAATGGGTTCAAAGAACGTGATAAGAAGCTATCTTGACTGCCTGAACTAAAATATTAATCATTTTAGCTGTGAGTCATTTGCTAACGGAAATATCTTGGCTTTGACCTCAGCTTCAAAGAAAGAGTTAAAAAACAATTTTGACTGCCTACACTAAATAGTCCAGTAAATAGAGAAATTTTACTACTGACCAAATGGAAAAAAATAGCGGCAGGCTGAAATTTTGCAGGTCGTTTCGGGGGTAGGTATACAACTTAAATCTAAGTTGGCGACCTCCTACCCCTTGCAAGGGCGGTTACACGCCCACTTTTCTTAAATCCTGGTTTCTGAAGAAGCGGCTGCACCGATATGGATGAAATTTTCATAATTTGTTAATATAGTCGAAGAAAAATTAAGAAAATGGTTAAAGTAAAATCCGCCCACTGCCATGCCCACTTTTTTATTTATTTGTTTCTCATAAACTGCTCCAAGGATTTCTATAAAATTTTAAGAGTTTATTCTTATGGATGAGAAAAAATTGTCAAATTGGTTTTAGTAAAACCACCCACTGTCACACCCACTTTTCTCATGTCTTTATTTCTCAGAAACGGAGTTAATTCTTATGTACGAAAAAAAAAATTTAAAAAAGTTGTTTTATTTAAATCCCTGTCTTAGACTTATAGAATTTAAATGTACAAAAAATTGTGGACACTCTTGTGGCTACCGAAAAGCTGGTCTGAAATGTACACCAATTTGCAAGAATTGCAGTGGGGAAACCTGCGACCATAGTCGTCAGATTTCTCTACTAAACGAAAACGACGATTGTTTTGGCGATGAAATTTCAATTGAAAACGTTACACTGGGCCTTTGATTGAGAATGAGAATGAACTACCAGGTCCTTTTCAAAAACGAACAAAATATAAAAATATTAATAAAATATTATGTTGATTAGGCCTACAGTGGACACCACTGTACTGTTAACTCTACCTCCAGGGTGGTTTGGAAAGGAGTTATGTGCTTAATCAACACAATTGGATTTCCTACCCCCCTATGAAGACTGATGAATAATACTAATTGTAAGTCTGGCTCAAAAAAACAAGATTTGAAAATTTTACACACTCCAAATAGGTGTCTTATAGAGACAATATTGAAGAAAAGTCGGAGTGCTGGCGGATCTTACTAAAAGTGCTTCTTTAATCAATGTATAATATGCACAATGATTGTCCTTTTAGCAGCGAAATTAAGAACAAATCCTTACGCTATGGAAGAACTCAAATAAATGATTTTCATCAATCTGAAGACTTCAAGGCCTGATTTGGGTTTTTATTTTTTATTTGAAAACTAAATCGTTACTCCCTTATACAGTTCGTAGAAATTAATAAATATACATGAAAGAGGAGCGTGACTACCCGTGGGTTTCACAAAACCAAAAGTGCCTCGCAAATCTTTATATCACTAGTATGAAAAAACTCTCAAAATTTTATCCAAATCAGTTTCTGAGAAATCAAGGTATAAAAAAGTGGGTGTGGTAGTGGGCGGACTTAAATAAAATTTTGTTTAAATTTTTTTTCTCGTTCATAAGAATAAACTCTGAAAATTTCATGCAAATCGTAGGAGCCTTTTTCGAGAAACAAAGAAAGAAGAAAAGAGGGCGTGGCAGTGGGCGGACTTTACTTTAACAATTTTTTTAATTTTTTCTACGACTATATTAACAAATTATGAAAATTGCATCTATATCGGTGCAGCCACTTCTTCAGAAACCAGGATTTAAGAAAAGTGGGCGTGGCACCGCCCCTGCAAGGGGTAGGAGGTCGCCAACTTAGATTTAAGTTGTATACCTACCCCCGAAACGACCTGCAAAATTTCAGCCTGTCGCTATTTTTTTCCATTTACAATTCTAATTTTACTGTACTATAAAATACAAACCGATTTTTGTGAGCGTTTTTAATTTTGTCAAAATACTATTTCCCCTTAGGTACATTTTTTAAATATAAATTTTAGTTTCAAAATCTAACTTTTGGGTGGTTTTTTGATAGTTCAAAAAACTATTTCTATAAATAAAAAGTAAAAAGTAAAAATAATTTTTCTGACTTTTGTTGCTCGGCCCGTAAAATCCATTTTTCATTCACCATTAGCTGCATTAACTACCGCTACCGAGCAAAAAGTGCAACCACAAAACCATAATTAAACCCCTTTTTCTTCTTGAACAGGTATAGTCCTGTCAGAAGACACTACAAACAAATTTCATAATAATATACAAAAAGTCCAGTTAATTTGTGCCCAAAAGGGATCTTTGCGATAAAATTGTGGGGTTGTTTTGATTTATTCCCTGCTTTATGCTTTCGGGGGTGCTGAATCCGAATCTGAAGTTTGCGAACAAAATTTCGTGACGCAACATCTACAAAAATGCAAAAAAATTATGAAAAAATGTGTTTTTGGGGAGTTTTCTTACTTATGGCTCGAAAACTATCACTTATTCCTGAATAACGTCAAGGCAAAATTGAAAGTATAAACAATTTCCTACAAAAATCTCTATTTGAGTTTTTATTCTGCGATAACCCATTTGGATTTAAGCGCTAGTTGAAAATTGACGAGTTTTTACTGTTTGCGAAAATCCACTAGAAAACATTAATTTACTACTTTGCGTAATAAAATTGGTCTAGCACGTCTTGTATTTGAGATATTCAAATCTAAAAATTAAAAAAAAAAATGCGTTTTTATGCAAATTTGGGGTTATGTTATTTCGCGAGGTAATTTTTTTTCGAATTAATGTTTATAGTCGTTCTAAAGTATACACATTATACCTCGAAATTCTTTTTGAATCTTCCAAATACCTTCATTCATCTTTGAGAAAATCATTAATTACTTGTAAGCCTTTGTCTTCTTCGTAATTTTTATTACTTGAAAAAATATGAATAGGTATATGCAAACAAATCTGAATCGTTTTAACGGTTTTCTTAAAAACTAATTAATTTTTAATAATGCATACACTGATTTTTATTTATCAAAATCGTTGAAGCCGTTTTTGTGATGAATAAAGGTTTCCTAAAAAGCTTCCTCTTAAGTTTAAAATTTCAAGAAAAAAGCTTTAGCGGTGCAGTTAGGAACAAGAAGTGAATTTTAAGGAATAAGGTTCTTATACAAAAACATATGGCTTTAGCCTTATTTTACTTTTCCAGTACTTTTCATATGTCTTCTCACACATGTTAGAAACTATACTTTATTCATTTTTGAGTATCTTAGACCTCATCTTTAAACAAAAATTTTTCAATATAATTTCTAATATTAAACTCATTTTTTCTTTTTCAGCTTTCTTAAAATTCTAATCAAAGTATTATTCCACCCATTTATTTAAACATTTCGTCTAGACACCCCCATCAGACTTTCCAATTTGATTTCAAGATGGTCTTCAAAAGAACATACGCCTCAGAGTTTTGTCATCGTGTAAGTATATCCACAATGCGCATCTCTGAATCTCTACATAGGTATAGTCTTTGGCAAAAGTAAAATTTCCAACCCCTTTGTGTTTTTCTTATTCTGCTTCTTTTTTTTTTCATAAACAATTCGTTGAACTAATCCAACCATTGACAATATGTACTAAATTTTATGTGAGGCAAACTTATCGGGTGGGAGTTTCTTCGAACGACAACAACAATCTCACAATACCAATCGTCTTCGCATAGTCATCGTGTGAAGTGAACCCGAAAATACTTGTCGCATCCGAAAAATTCCACCACAAAATGAATAGACTCCCCACTGCAATGCAGCAGTAGCCAGACCATAGTTCTCTCTCTAACCAGGCTACCAGACTTGTCAGAAACACAAAAAATAAGAAAGAAAAAAAAACAAACAAACAATCACCCTTCAGCTACTTTACTACGATTGTGGAATGTCGATGAGGCATTCAAAGAAAACACTCGGAAATATTCTCGTGAGGTATAAACACTCTTTTACGCCACTTCTACTTCACGAATTCCATGTTGCTTGTTTCCTTCTCACCCATCATCGGGGGTACAAGGAACTCCATTTAAAGCATTGAAAATATTTCTATAGAGTTGTCAGCTCTATACCTACCGCGTTAAGTGACAAGCCTTTGTGGTGTAAGATCTCTGGCTCGGGTTCGACGAGTTCGAAGCGATGGCAATAAATCATAGAACCCCATATAGCTCGGAGTTGCGAGGCTTAAATGAGTTTAGCCTCGAAGCCTGTGACTTCTTGAGTAATCACTTGTTATGAATTTTGGACCTCCACCTTGGGCCAGCTAACAAATTCCACTCGCGCTGGGATGTTATTCTGGAATCGAAAAAAAAACACGCAGACCAGGAACCGGCTTTATATATGATACCAATGTTGGACCATAAAAGCTATTATATTGGTAGGTATATGGCCGACCCAACACCATTAAGGCAATTTAGAATATTTTGCTAAAACGTTTGGCGATCCCATACTAAGTGCCGCTCATTTGAATCAAAGTTCATATCCAATTTCAATTTGTCGGGAGCAAAAAAAATTAGCATAATCCCTATACATATATTGTGGAAGCGCACACTCAAAGATGTTTAACGGCATATTAATCGGACAGATTAAAGATTACGCTAATTAATCTCATACACGCCCTTTTCTTTGTTGTTGTTGTTGTTTTAAGATTTTGATATATAATTTATAAGTAAGCTTTTTGGGGTGATAGAGAGGTCAAGTTCAGTTTTTATAGACAAATTAATATTAATGTGCGAGATTTGTGTCTATAGGAAACCATCTTAATGGGTCTCTAATTTGGTATTTAGGAATCATGTGTTGATGGACAAAAAAAAATAAACAATAGATTTGGTAATTTTAAATTATATATACCTTGAATAGGTTGGAAAAATAATTTTTTTTTTTCAATATTCTTTTCCAATCAAACTTTGAAGTATTTCATTTGAGTATTTTGTTGTTTATTTTTGAGAAACAATTTACGCATATGTATATACATAATATTTACCTTCATACATGCCTACATATTTAGCTGGATTTTGTATCTTTAGTATTTACATCATGTACTTATTTTCTTATGTAAATAAATCAAGTTTAGGAAGAGTCTTTCAAAAGGGCTGCTAGAAATTTTTGATATTATAGCGGAAATGTTGTAAGATTACGGAAATAGTATTTGAAAGGTTTTTAATTTTTTTTCCATTCATTTTGCTGACAAATTTTGTTGAAACATCTCATGCTCAAATGTGCAAGAAATGTTGTCCTCCGAAATTTGTTCTATAAAATTTTCTTCATAACCTTGACCCAGAAGAGCAGGTTTGTGTGAAACAGTCACGCATATTTGTTTGTATTAAAATCGATTTTTATTTCTTAATTCCATCAAAGCACCCAACTTTTTCTCCTATTTTTTAACCTGAAACTAGGCCATAAGAAATTTCGCCAAAGTGTTTTGAAAAAAGAGCCTAATAAATGTTGGCTTACAAATTTTGGAAAAGCACCCAAAATTGCCCCAGAAATTTAAATGAAATGAAATTTTGAGTGGAAATTACGCCGCACTTTTGGAAGAGAGTCAAAAGCTTTGAATGGAAAAAAGCCCGAAAAAAGATAAACTTTTTGGTCTTTTTTCAAAATTAATTTTAGAAATAAGATTGGAAAACTGCTTTTTCTGCCCTTCTTCCAATATCAATTAGGAAATTAAGCCCAAAAAGAAAAGAAACTATTTTGTTCTGGCCTTATTTCCAAAATTGCAAGAAATATAGATATTCAACGGCGGAGAGAGGGTTTAGGATTTAGGATTTAGTAATATAAGTATTATAACAACATGCCAAAATAATATTAAATGTGTAAATAAACAAACAAAGTTTTCAATTTTCAAAATCATCTCTTCCTCTTATGAATTGGCTGAGTGGAAGCGTATTGGGATGGTAAACGAAAGTTCCAAGTCAAATTTCTGAAGCAAGTAAAATAAGATCTTTTTGATAAAATATAATTTTATGCCTTCATCTCAGAATGGCAAGTAGTTAAGAAACAGCAACGAAACCACTTTAGTCTGGAAAAAATAACTGAAAGAAAGGTTAAATCAATAAAATAAAGTTGGAATAAAACCCTACAAATGCAAGTCGATTTTTTATTATTTTATTCTTAAAACTAGTTTGTTTGTTTGCTTAATTTAAACTCCCACAATCTGAAAATAATCATCAAGCGGTGTTCAAACAAGAATTTTAAACATTAAAAAAAAACAAGCTGGAAATAAGATTTTGGCATTCTAAGATTTCCGAGTTTACCAGAATTCTGTTAAAGAATGCTTATTGCTTTGTCACTGTTTTTCTTTATATTATCTCGTTTTTCTTTATATTATCTCATTTTTTTTTTAAGTGTACCTACTTACTCTCAAATATGAAAATTCAATTTATTGAGCTACTTGTATAGCTATGTAGCTGTATTTCATTGGCCACATGACTATAAATTCATACGACAATGACTTTTTTCATTAAAAATTATAAATTTTTGTTGCGTCGTCGGTAAAATTAATAAGGTAACTAGTTAAAAGGAACCGCATATATTTTTTTTCATATCTAACATATCGTTATTATATAGAGGGAAAATTCACTTTCTCCTATTTTCATTTTTTACAAACAGTCATTTAAAAAACAGTGTTCGCATTATTTGAATAAAACCAAATTTAATTGCTTAATTCAGTGAAAATGAAAAGATTTGATAGATTTTTGTATTTTTTAGCATTTTTGAAGTGATCTATAATAATTATCAAGAAAATGTGTACTATGTCCCAAATAAGCATATTCAATTACAGTGGATCGCAAATTCGCTATAAAGGGTATTCTTTATATTGGACGTCCACTGTATAGAAGAAGGTCAAAATGATTGATAAGCTTGTATATTTTATGAAAAATAGTATTGGGAGGAAACTCATCATTTAAACAACAAATACTTACAAAATTAAGTAATAGCCCAGGTTGTAGAACTTGTTAAAAGAAGTTTATGATGAAAAATTCACGCTTCTACCTGTTGAGGAATCCGAACAATTAACTTAAAAAAAAGAAGCAAACAAAAAAAAACGGAACATTTTACAAACTTCTAATAAATTTTAAATAATTCAGATTTTTATAAGAATGAACACTTTTTTATTGTAAGTGGCTAAAATGGATGCATTTTTTATTTAAAAGTTAAAATGGGGAAATTTCGGAGATTTTTTAATTTATTTTTTTTTTTCATTGAAATTTACTTTTTCCAAAACTTTAATAAAAACAAAAAACACAGCTTTGATAACTAACAAATTTAGCTTTCGTTTGGTATATTTTACAAAATTTTTCATGCCCCCACAACAGCGAAAAAAATGTTTTATTTAAGGAGAAATCGTGAAAAAAAATATAAAAAATATATCAGTGCATTCTAGAGACTTGAAAAAATGCTATAAGCAACGCGAAATATAAGATGGTATTTTTTTACATTATATTTTACCGATGAATTTTCGATTTGTTTTACAAAAACTTCAAAACAAAAATGAAAACATAACGGTATATTTCAGAAAGTTAAATAATACCTCAAATGATGCTAAATTCACAAAAGGATAAATTTGTATTCATATTTTTTATAATTAATTTAAATTTTTTGAAAATTTTAAAAAGCGTTGAAGAAGTGAAAATGTAAACTGAATTTTTGCAGTAAAAAAAATATAGTAGGTAGCATCAAAAAAAAATGTGAAATACGTCAAATGACGCAAAATTTAAGTAAGCGTAAGATAAAACACTTTTTTTAAACAGTCAATAAAATAGAGTTAAAGTTTTAGTAAAAGTTAAGAAAAAATTTGTTTTCAGTTTTTTACCGTTGATATTTAATAGTCAATGGATCCTTATTAGAAAAATTATTCATTTATTTAGTTTATAATTCAATTTTATATCGCCAAAAATGTTTTTCTAGTGCTTCCTGCGTACCTTTATGGACATTTTTAGAATTTAACACAGAAACAACCATTAAAAACATGATGTCGCGAAAAAAAGGAAAATCGTTACAAAATCACGCAACAATAAATGTCTTTTTAGGATAACAATATTATCTATATGTATAGTACCGATAAGTTGTTAATCCACCCAAATGCTATATTTTCAATTAATAATCTTATTTAGCATCGTTTGAAATATTTTTGAAGTTAATACCACAGCCAAAAGTGTTTTTTCCCTATGTTTTCATTGCCATTTTCCATTATTTATTTATTTTTTTTTTTAAACCTATTTATTACTATGTGCGTGAAGTTAGCATCGCCATTTTCGATTTTCAAAAAAAAAAGGTTGTGCTGTAATGTGCCCAACTTGTGCTGCTATGTGCCGTATTTAAAAAAAAATCGTACTAAGGGTTTGGTTTTTAGAGGGTACCCATTTTTTTAGCGTGAAGTTAGCACCGCCATTTTTGATTTTCGAAAAAAAAGTTGTGCTGTACTGTGCTCAACTTGTGCTGGCTTGTGCCGTAAATATTTTTGAAAAATTCGCAAGTTTACAAATTTTACGATTGAAAGTTTTTCTGCATTGTGCTCAAAAAATGATACTAAGAACCAAAAAGAAAAAAACAAAAATTCGCATAATTGCATCTATTATGGCCAAAACTAAACTTTGCGAAGGGCGGTAGCATGAAGTTAGCACCGCCATTTTCGATTTTCAAAAAAAAAAGTAGTGCTGTATTGTGCTGGCTTGTGCCGTAAATATTTTAAAAAATTCGCAAGTTAGCAAATTTTACGAATGAAATTTTTGCGAAATTTCATAATTACTAAAAAGTGAAAGTTGTGCTGTTTTGTGCGCAATTTGTGCAACCATATTCCAAAAAGATAAAAAAAAATCGCATTTTTGTGACTTTTATGCCAAAACTGAATTAATAATTTTTTTTTTAAGTTTTACTTTTTTCTTAAAAACTAACATGTGCTATTTTGGGCTCAGTTTGTGCTGCCATATTCCGAAGAGATAAGAAAAAAATCGCATATTTGAAACTTTTACGGCTAAAAAACAGTTTTGCGAGAGTGAAGTTAGCACCGCCATTTGCAATTTAAAAAAAAAAAAGTTGTGCTGTATTGTGCTCAACTTGTGCTGGCTTGTGCCGTAAATATTTCCAAAAAATTCGCAAAATTTGCAAACTTGCGAATTTTTTAAAAATATTTACGGCACAAGCCAGCACAAGTTGAGCACAATACAGCACAACTTTTTTTTTTTTTGAAAATCGAAAATTGCGGTGCTAACTTCACGCTACCGCCCTTCGCAAAGTTTAGTTTTGACCATAATAGATGCAATTATGCGAATTTTTGTTTTTTTCTTTTTGGTTCTTAGTATCATTTTTTGAGCACAATGCAGAACAACTTTTTTTTTACGAAATTTTGAGATTTCGCAAAAATTTCATTCGTAAAATTTGCAAACTTGCGAATTTTTCAAAAATATTTACGGCACAAGCCAGCACAAGTTGAGCACAGTACAGCACAACTTTTTTTTTCGAAAATCAAAAATGGCGGTGCTAACTTCACGCTAAAAAAATTGGTACCCTCTAAAAACCAAACCCTTAGTACGATTTTTTTTTTAAATACGGCACATAGCAGCACAAGTTGGGCACATTACAGCACAACCTTTTTTTTTTGAAAATCGAAAATGGCGGTGCTAACTTCACGCACATTTTATTACTTTATTATTTATTTTTCATATCATTTTATTAATTTGCACATACGTCTGTTTATCTGAATGTTAATAATTATTCATTTATATGTTTATGTATTTATTTATTAATTTATTTATTGGTAGAATTGTTCATATGTACAGTGTACTCACTATTAATTTAGTTGCTTATTTATTTGTTAATTTATTTATTTATTTGCTTGTTTGTTTCTTTTTTATTTATTTATTTTCACTTATTTATTTATTTATTTATATTTATTTAAAGCTAACAATCATCAAATCAGCCCCGATACCGGGGTAAGTTGCCTAGAAATATGGGATAAGTTGACTATGCCTTTGTTTTTCGCAATATTTCACAGCGTTTCGCACATAAAACTGGTTTTATCAAACTTATTATGTTAGACCTCGTTTTAGGATATAAATACTGGTATAATATAACATTTTATTTGTAGTCACATTTTTGTAACAAAAAAAAATATTTCTTTATAACAGGCAAGCTATAGAAAGATTATTTGTTTGATAAATAAGATTAAATTAAAATAATGAGTCAACTTACGCCCAAAAAAATTTGTCAACTTGCCTCAACCCACCATTTAGCAATTAAAGGGGTTTTATTCATAACGGAAGTGTAAATAGCAAAAAACTCAAATAGGTAGACAGATTCAGAATAACGGGTTTACTATGAATTCCAAAAAATTTTTGGATCCAGGCTCAAAAACCGAACCGAATAGAGGAAAACAATAGAAAATAAATAAATAGCTTACGAATGCAAAAACAAACAGTTTTTTCTTAATATTTTCGAAACTAGGTGTACCCCAGGCATACAAATATGTATGTAAATTTAAGCGGGCAGCTGTGGATTATCTAAAGACACAAAAACAAATCAATGCAAATTTGAAGTTATTGACGGTTAGTCTACTTGCCCCAGAGACCAACATGCCCCGGTTACCCTTACTTAATAATACTATCATTTATTGTGTTTCTTATTTTATTTTGCGTCTTTTGAGATATTTTGTAGGTTTCTTCTATGTAAGTTTCTGGAAGAATTTTTTTCTTAACGTCAAAAAATACAAATTTGAGCTTAAACCTGTAGATTTTAATCAATATTTTATTTGCATGTTAGTTTTCTATTTTTTAGTTTCATTAGCTTAGTTCTTAAATTATTAACCTAAAATATTTATTAATTTTATAAAAATAATAACATTACATATGATTTTCATCTACTTCGTGTGCATGGTATTCTTCGCCTCTGGTGTTACTGCATGATATTCCCTGGAAGGTTCCAGCTTCCACGGATTACCCAACACAACATTACTGATCACTAACATTCGCATCATTGTGTACATTTTGTTCAAGTCAAACAGTTTGAAGATATTAATTTAAGCAAGAACTAAAATTTGACAAATTTCAATCCACAATCTGTTGGTGTTGAATTCTAATCTGCAGCAGCTTTAGATTGAGATTTATAGACAGGCTAAATCAAATTTAGAATGTAATTCTATCAGAGGTTAGTAATCACCCTTTCATAGGGTACCCTGCTTCATTAAGAGGCATCTCGTGACGAAAATTGTAAAGTCCACACTTGAAAAGTGTTTCGCAGGCTGCAATTTCCTCCTTTGTTTCACTTTTTGCAAGAATACATGCACATCAGTCCCTAGTTGTTGATTGGTCTTCAAAAGTTTAAAATGCTTTTATTTTGTCCTTGCTGTAAAAAGTTGAGGTGGTTTCGCATCCAGTAATATCAGGGCTACAGCAAGCAGGTTACCCAATAAGGCCATCTGTTTCTTTTTTACTGGTATGTCGTACACAGCTTTAGATTTTGGACAGAAAACCCAAATTTTCTGATTACACCAACCTCTATTAGGATTTTTTTTTAAATTTTACTTTTCGTGTTCTTTAAAATATAAATGACTTTTATCTTACATTTTGTTATTTAAGAACAAATAAATAAATTAAAAGATTAAGCCATTTTAATGAAACGATAATCTAAAAAAAGAATTGCCCTAAAATTCCTTCATTTTTTTCCTCAATACCCACGGTTGGAGATGTTTCTGAAAAGTTGCATTATGGGATTTAGAACAGTATATTTGTTTTGCATTTAAAATAATTTTTAAGAAACTGCCCCGGACACCCCATGTGTATTCATGTTTTTATTAAACTTTCAGGTATTGATTATTATAGCAAGTTGGTTCAATACAGTTAGG